>JAQNCB010000023.1:31733604-31744299 GCA_030068295.1 Euristhmus nudiceps | reverse complement strand
GAGGGGATATGGGGTTATGAGGGGATATGGGGTTATGAGGGGATATGGGGTTATGAGGGGATGGGGGGTTATGAGGGGATAGGGGTTATGAGGGGATGGGGTTATGAGGGGAGGGGGTTATGAGGGGATGGGGGTTATGAAGGGAGGGGGTTATGAGGGGAAGTGTTGATAGGAGGCACTGATTTGTGCTCAGCAGGTATCGACGTAGAGCAGGTTTCTGTGGTGATCAACTTCGACCTCCCCCTGGATAAAGACGGCAAGCCAGATAACGAGACCTACCTGCACAGGATCGGCAGGACGGGACGCTTCGGCAAGCGAGGCCTGGCTATCAACATGGTGGAAAGTGGGAAGAACATGGACGTGCTTCACGCCATCGAGAAGCACTTCAGTAAGTCGTGAAAAAGAGGAAGAGAGGGGAGGAAAAAAGAGGGGGTAGAGAGGGAAGAAGAGAGAGTGGAAAGCGGGGAGGGAGAGAGAGGGGAAAAGAAAGGGGGACAGAGTGAGAGAGGGAAGAAGATTGAGGAAAGTGAGGGAGGGAGAGGAAGGGGAAGAGAGGAAAAGAAAAAAGAGTGAGAGGGAAGAAGAAGGGGTGGAAAAGTGAGGGTGGAAGAGGGGAGGAAAAGTGAGTGAGGCAGGAAAGGAGAGAGGGGAGAAAGGGGGAAGAGAGAGGGAGGAACAGAGAGCGGAAAAGAGGGGGAGGAAGAGCGAGAGGGTGGAAGTGAGGAAAAAGCGGGGGAGGAAAAGTGAGGGGGGAAAGAAAGGGTGGAAGAGAGGGGAGGAAAAGTGAGTTCGAGGGAGAGAGAGCGGGAGGAAAAGTGAGTTTGAGGGAGAGAGAGAGAGGGGGAGGAAAAGTGAGTTAGAGGGAGGAAGAGAGGAAAAGAAAGGGGAAATGAGTGAGAGAAGACAGGAAGGAAAAGTGAGTGATAGGGGGGAAAAAAAGAGTGAAAAAGGAAAGGGGGAAGAGAGAGAGAATTGAGCTGAAGGCTGAATGCTGTGTTTTCTGTGCTAGATAAGAGGATCATCAGGCTCGACGCGGAGGATCTTGATGAGATCGAGAAGATCACATACTGAGGTGATGAAGAGTAAAAACGCCCGACAGTTCAATTAAACACTGATACTGATCGCGGCGTTCTCGTTTACAGCTCACGGCCTGCTTACACCTCCACTGATATCACCTTACATTTACCAAAAACGTCTTAAACTTTTACCAAAAGAAAAAAACTTTAAAAATATATAACACCGATCGAAGGCTTTTCAGTTGTTGATGCACTTTCTGTGAATTAAGCGACTCATTTAAATTCCATCGTAGCTTTGCATTGTTTTTGGCTGAACTGGGCATCGTGTGGTGTCTGTAGAAGAATTTAACCCATTGGGATGCGCCCTGGGAGGCGCACAGGCACCGAAACTAAATGAGTATTATAATGCACTGTGAGATTTTTTTGTGGGGAGCAGAGAGAGAGAGACGTTCCTTTGGGGTCGTTATTACTTAAACACGCATTGAATGTTGGACTGTTAGAGAGAAAAACCGATTTGTACGCTGACCGGAGGAGTCGAGATTATAAAAAGGAGCCGATATGATCCGCATGCTGGGTCGTAGCACGCAGCTCTTTTCTGGTATATTTTTATTTCTGGGTTGACTGATGTGTTCCTGGAGAAGTGGGAGGAGTTCCATTTGTGTGATCGCTTTATAGAAAAGAGGAAGTGATTAAACTGATCGGATACGTTTTGCCTCGTTACTTGAATAAGTTCGCACTTTGGTTTGGTTTGGTTTGTGAATGCCACGTTTGGATTCACGTGAACTTGGAGGACACACCGGCTGCAATATTTGAATTTTTTTTTATGTTTTTGTGTTTTCTGCTGGGTTCTGTGGTTTAAAGTTGTTTACTGATACACACAATAAACCTTTTTGATGACTGGAACATTCTCTCATGGTTTTTTTTTATTTACTTTTACGTGGGCCACCGCTGCCACTGGTATCTGATGTAAGATTGTAATCAAATGATGTGATGCGAGTTTGTTTTCATGAGACGGCATTAAACCGACATTCTCCACTATTTATTATTTAAGACGGTGTTTATAGGAGCCGTTTCGAAGTGTTAAGGCTCGTCTTTGAGGCTGATGCACAAAACTGACTTATTACCGGAGGGCAAGCAGAATCCCGTCTCACACTCTTGGCTCCAAGATCTCGTTGTGACATTCCCGCTAGACGTCCCATCCATCTCCTGATCACTTTTGTACAGATGACTGGCCTGGAGCCGAGTCCTCGAGGACATGCCCTCCGTGTCTGTGCTGGACGCCTTGTCTTCTGATCTCGTCAATAGACGGAAGGACTCTGTATTTGTTTAGCGATGGCGTCCAGATGTCACGGGCTCTCTCGGTCACAGAACTGGGATCATTAGGTCTCAGAAATATGAAAAAGCAGTTCAAAATTGTTAATGTAAACTATAAGTAAGATATAAAACATGGACTTCCTGTAGGGGCAGCAGTGGCCTGGTGGTAAGGTGCTGGATTGCTGATCCCAGGGTTGGGGGTTCAAGCCCTACTGTCAACAGTTGTCACTGCTGTCCCCCCCAGTCCAGCTAACTGGCCAGGACCCATTATGTCAGTAACTAGAATTAAACCAAAACAATTAACAAGACTATGTTTTCAGTTTACTTTATTTTCCGTTTGGTCAGATAAAAGTGCAAATAACTACAATGTCCAATCTTTCAACTTTTAATACATACAGAACAAATATTTATTTGATTAAGGGTGGAGAGTGTCATTTAAAAGTGAGTCGACTCTCTGAATCGACTCTTTTAGGTGAACGAGAAGCGGTTGACTGTCATTATAAATAGAAATGAATCTTTATAATGAAGCATAGACACGTCACACAACAAGCAGTGTACATTACCAGCAGAGGAATGTTTTGTTGTCACTGCACTTTTGTAGGACTTTGCTTAAAAAATTACTGAAAATGTTTTCTAAAATAAATAAATAGGGAGTTTCACTCAGATTAAAAAAAAAAAAAAAAAGATCCAGCCACGGGTTGACAAACAATAACATTCCTTGTCATAACATTGCACATTTTGTAAAAAAAAAAAAAAAAAAAGTAAAATAAAATTATAAAAGTAAAATAAAATTATAATTTGGGATTTGAAAGAATCGACTCCTGCCAGTGAGTCAAATATGATTCGATTCACTGAATGGAACTGTAATCTATAGACATAAAGCAGAAAAAAAATCTTAAAATTAGGTATATATGGGTAATACCTTAAATATATAACACAGAAGACACATGTATTAAAATCTTTTTCTTTTTTTAATCGTTTTTCTCCCCAATTTAGTCGTATCCAATTCCCACCCATCAAGTATCAAGCCTTCCCTATCACACGACCACCACCGATCAGGGAGGGGAAAAACATGCACACTCCCCCTCCGTATAATACAATGCTATTCACCCACCTCTTTTTGAACTGCTGCGTATGCGTATTTGGGGCGGGTCTAACACTCTGAGAGAAAGCTCTCTCCGCCCCAACGTATGAATGACCTCACAGATGCCAATGATTGGCTGGCGATCGCTGTGAGTGACAGGGAAGTGAGCGTATACCATCTCTAACTCCCGTAAGAATTCAGCCAATTAGCTCCCATGGACTCCCAGCCACGGATGGCTGTGGTGTTAACCCGGATAATAGTCACACACCTTTTCAATGCGCCACTCAGGAGCCCGGTGTATTACAATTTTGTCTAGTACATTTCATAGAATAAAAATCCACTTACATTCTATATGTCCCTTTTAACCAATAATAAATATGTGATTACATTTTTTCAATTTTATAATAAACAGTGATTATAACTCAGTGTATTTGGAAAGTTACAGGAGTAGCAGGAACATCAGGTAACCATGTGATATACCAAGTAGTGTAGAACCATCTAAGGTAATTCGAGGAGATTGTTTTTTGCATACAGATCCTCTGTGATCTGATAGACTTCTAAGATCAGAGGTAAAGCTTGACCCAACAGCGTGACCACCTCCTGGTGGCTGCCTGCATTCATCACCTGAAAGAATGCATCACGACCTGGAAGAGCACAAAACGCCACTCCGACTGTTTTCCGGATGATCCATGGGTGGTGCTGTGCTAATGAAACGTTATAGGCTTCGGAGCACATGACCGAGGTCTTGCTGGTCTCAGTGCTGGTACGCAAACTCTCCAAGAAGAGCTGCAGCCAGCGCAGAGCACGGTGCAGACGCAGCAAAGTGCGGCAGCCCGATTCCGGGTGGCTGCCTCGTTTGGTAAGGTCCACCAGCTCATTATCCAACTCGTACTTCACCATGGACTGGATGGTGACGTAATGCGTCCCATTCTCTCCTTTCAGAAAGTTCTCCAGGATTTGGGTTTTGCTGACTACATCACTGGAGATGAAGGAGAACACACTTCCCAGGCTGTTCATAAATCTGGGAGAAGGGGTAAAGAACAAGAAGGCTTCTGAATGACTTAATATGTAAACAAATGTCAAAATTTCAGTTTAAGGGCAAAAGGAAGACATGGTATCCTTTCAATGTGTAAACTTGGTGGAATTCCCACCTTGCACCTAATGTTCCCAGAATGTCATGTTTACCGAAGGTGGTATTTGGAGTTTTAAAACATTTGTTTTATTATTTTTGGAAGAATCTTGCCCTGATTACATTTGTTTACACATTTCTAAATTCTGTACGGCATACTGTATAAATGAATACACATTTCACATCACAATAAGAGCAATATATTTCAGTGACGCAATTCATCCTGGTCAGGGTTGCATTGGATCTCGCGCGTAATCAACACGAGGCAGGACTACATCCTGGTGTAAAGTTCTGTGTTTGGTTGAAACCCAAACCTTGCTCAGTACTCACAGCTCACCATCTACACAGTGAAGCACGGTGGTGGTAGCTTAATGCCGTGGGGATGCAGTTCATCAGCTGGGGTTAAGGGGAAATGGCTGAATGATTTATAAAATGAGACTTCCTATATAATAATACAAATACTTAGAATACAAAGTATTCTATTTTTATTTATTTAGAGTGCAACTACATGAATGAATTAAGCATGATATTACATACCTCACAAGCTCTTGCCATCCTGATATGTAGTACTTCATGTCGATTTCCTTATTTTCAGTGAGGCACGACTTAAAATTGGCCAGAACATTATGTAGACTAAAAGAATCTGCCATTTCTAGTTCTACAAGTTATTTAGCTAATCTTGTCTTTGTGATTAAAAAGCCAGATTACAAAAAAACAGAACACCAAACACTCTTATTAAGCAGTCTGAAACCAAAGTACCTGTCCGAAATCATTCAGATCAGTTAGTGACTTAAGTAGCTACTATAATGCTGTATAAAGTGTATCCGAGTATTCACTGTAGCCCTGGATTATGTTTCCTACCCGCATTTCGCATCCATTGTATGGGCCGATTAATAGTTCACTCCAGTGATTGGTTTGTTTTTGCTTTAGCGATATTCCGTCCAATTAAAATCTTGGTTTCTAAAAGAAGGCGGGATTTGTCCTAAAACAGGTGTTAGAAGAATGAATATCTGATTCTGTTGTATGAATACTTCCGTATTTGAGGGCTGTGTACCAATGAAAGTGAGCTCTGATATCACGTGTCTAAACAAACCAATCGGATTGTCGGTTTAGTTGGTCGCAGGATGTTGACGTCATGTCCGCTGATTTTGTACTGTGTTTTGATATTTTTATGTATGTTCCGCTCAAATAATGTCTGTTGTATAAAAAGTACACATATTTATATAAATAAATTACACTAAAGACGTTAAAAAGGTTTGAACTTAAGTTATAAATGTAGTTGAGTTGAGTTAGTGCAGCAAGCACCTTTGCTTGTACAGATTAGCTACACATCAGAGTTTCATGTTAGCTGGGCAACATACTGAGGAAGATATACTGAGATTTAAAATAAAGTTAGTAAGAATATATAATATTTATTTTTAAGATGCCGGACATCAAAGTGACGCCTCTGGGTAAGAACTGTGTGATTGATGTTACATAACATCACGTGTGTGTGTGTGTGTTGTGAGGAATAAAACACTTGGGGTTGTGCTGTAGTAGAAAAATAATCAACTACAGAACATAACACATTGGCACGTGGACTGATGTCAAATTGCAGAAAGTGTTTTATTCCTCTTACACCACCACCACTTTTATTCCTCTTACACCACAACTTTCAAATGATGGCAAGATACAAAACAGAGCAATACTATTAATGGATAAGAAATACAACCTAATCAAATTCTTTAAACTATTCAGATTCGAGAATGTGACGCAGTATATAGGTGGGATTGTTGCTTTGAAACTATTTAGCTGATGTTTTGTTTTGTAGGTGCTGGACAGGATGTGGGACGCAGTTGTATTCTACTGTCCATCGGAGGCAAGAACATAATGTTGGATTGTGGGATGCATATGGGTTACAATGATGATGTAGGTTCCGGGGTTTTTTTTTTTTTTTACCCATTTTTTTGTTCACATTCGCACAATCATCATGTGTATTATAAAATCGATGTCTAATGGTGCAGCTGATTATTTACTTTCCTTTATTAGAGACGCTTCCCGGATTTCTCCTACATCACACAGAATGGCCGCCTCACAGACTTTTTGGACTGCGTTATAATAAGGTAATTATTATTATAATAATTATTATTGCTTCCCTATGATTTTATGCTAATCATTATCAAGTATAATATGGTTAAAAATTAGCATAAAGAGTTTGATTAAAACCCTTAACTTGCAAATATTACACTTTTTTTGACCTATTAATATTACATTTATTTACATTTAACAATGAACAGCTCTCCAGACCATTGCAGGGAAACTCACACTCACACCTCAAGGCAATCTGGAATAAGATTTAAGACTCAAGTCATGCTGTTATATCCTCCACCGATGTTTTGTCCTCTTTCGCCTCCCGTCAGCCATTTCCATCTAGACCACTGCGGCGCTCTTCCCTACATGAGCGAGATGGTGGGATATGAGGGCCCCATCTACATGACCCACCCTACCAAAGCCATCTGCCCCATCCTGCTGGAGGACTTCCGGAAGATCACGGTAGACAAAAAGGGCGAGACCAACTTCTTTACCTCACAGATGATCAAAGATTGTATGAAGAAGGTGGTGCCGCTTAACCTGCACCAGACTGTTCAGGTGGGTATCAGCTAAGGTCCACAGCGTGGAGCGGGTTCCAGGATGTATTTATAATTTTGAATGCAGTGGTTGTACTGTTTGATAGAAGTGTATATGGTGGGCGAGAAGCGAGTTACCGACGCCGGCGTTTCCAAAACGTTCTCTCTTGTAGGTGGACGATGAGCTCGAGATCAAAGCGTACTATGCCGGACATGTCCTCGGGGCAGCTATGGTGCTAATCAAAGTCGGCTCAGAGTCTGTCGTGTACACGGTAAGTGCTTGGCGCTACATGCACGTGCTGTAACTATGTATTTTTGAAGAAATCGGATATGAATCAGGACAGAAGTAAAGATCAGAGTGAGGATCAAATATTTTATGTATTAGCGTGGTGCTGGATATTAAAAATAAAACAGGAAAATTCAAGAACAATAAAAGAGCCTAAAAGAGAACCCTGTGGGACGCCATGTTTCCATATTCCATTATTAAAGCTAAGAATCAGGCGAGCACATCTTCAATATGATTTCATGCATAAATTTGTGTCGGCGTAAACACTGGGCTTCATTTATTAATCTGGATAGGAGAAAATTTATTTCTAAATCATCTGGAGTGTTCTTCACTCAAGTAATGTCGTATTCAGGAAACATTCATATTCTACAAGATCTCCTGCAATTAATTTAATTTCTTTAATTTAATCTTGGGTTCAGTAGTGGCCCGGTGTTAGGGTGTTGGATTATGGATCCCAAGGGCGGGGGTTCAAGCAACATTATCTCCGGTTGTCCCTGCTGTTCCCCCCAGTGCCGCTCACTGGGTTATCAAAGGCCGGTCGTGTATCTCATTGCCTATGGAGAGAGGGATGTAAAAGAACCATTGATGACTTTCATCAAGAGTAGCTGCATAGCCGTCAGTGTGTTTCTGCCCTGCAATGGCCTGGCAAGCTGTCCAGGGTGTGCTCTGCCCTCACCCAGAGTCGGCAGAGACATCTCCGTTTCTGTGAGTGCCTTTGGCGTGAAAAAAAAAACAAACAAATAAAACGTTTTACCGACCTACCAACCCCAAATTTATTCTGCAATGTTACCGGAAACAAAGGTATTTATTTATTTTTTTTGGCCTCATCATCATCGAACATCTCGGACGCGCAGCAGCAGAGAGCGTAGCTGCTGATCCGCATGTACAAGTGCATGATGTGTGGAGTGTTTCTGGCCTGTTTATGTTTGCGCTAAGTTTAAGTTTGTACTTGTTATCCAGGGGGATTACAACATGACTCCAGACAGACACTTAGGGTGAGTGTATATATTCATTTCCTTATTATTATTATTATTATTATTGTTATTATTATTATTATTAGGGTTTGTTTTTATTGCTATTAACTTGTTTATTTGCACTCACCACCAGGGGGTGCTGTGTATTTTTTTTATTATTATTATTGATTTATTTATTTAATTTGTTGGCTTGCTGGGTGTTTCGCTCTCCAGATCAGGCATGAGGATTTCGGAAGTGATGGGAAACAATTGTTCGGTTCCTCAATTTTTGACCCTAGGAAGGGGGGGGGGTCGCTTCCCAGTGTTCCCCTGCATTTATGCTATCCTATGTGGTACATTTCGTGGGAAATGGACTTCCGGTTCAGCATATTTTAAATACCGGAAACGACCCAGAAATGGAACAATCGTTTCCCTGAAACGCTCCTGTCTTCAGATGCCCTTCTAGTTTGTTTGTTTGTTAGCAGCGTAATGCAGAAAGTTTTTGGAGGTGAAATCCTGGCTCGAGGATTTTTTTTTTTTCAAGATTCTCTGAGACTGTTAGACAGGATGTGTAGGTCCACCAGGGGGGTGCCATGTACTTGTATGTTATTTTTGTTGACTTGGTGGAGGTTTGCGCTCTCCGGTTGCGCATATAGTCTGTGTGTGTTTATTAGCAACTTTATGCAAAAGGTTATGAATGTGTTTTGATTTTTTTTTTTTTTTTTTTTTTTTTTTTTTTTTAGAGGGGTCTGGTATGCCCCCTCGTAACACCCCTTTAGATTTTAGAGGTGATACTGATGAAATTTTGGATTCGGGAATTTTCCTAAGATTCTTTTACATTGTGAGATAAGATGCGAAATGTGGTATTGCAGCAGGTCCACCAGGGGGGGTGCTGTGGACATTTTGCTATTTTTGTTAACTTGGCGGAGGTTTGCGCTCTCCAGATATCCTTTTGGTACGTTTATATATATATTTTCTCCAGAGCGGCCTGGATCGACAAGTGTCGTCCGGATATTCTGATCACCGAGTCGACCTACGCCACGACGATCCGCGACTCGAAGCGCTGCAGAGAGAGAGACTTCTTGAAGAAAGTCCACGAGACCATCGAGAGAGGAGGAAAGGTGGGAACTACGGCGTAAATACCTCCGTGGGTTTATACGTGCACTGTTTGCTTGAAGTGTTTCTTGGTTGTGTTTATTTATGTGGAAATGCTGTGACAGGTCCTTATTCCGGTGTTCGCACTGGGACGAGCTCAGGAGCTCTGCATCCTTCTGGAAACGTTCTGGTGAGCGCTGAAGCACTTGATGCTTATGTAGTTGTGAGACGTCAAAATGTAAAACCCTCACTGGTTTATTATTATTATTGTTATTATTATTATTATTTAATGAATTTGAATATCTGGGTCTACAATGTCCTTTGTTTTATCCAGGGAGCGAATGAACCTGAAAGCCCCCATCTACTTCTCCACGGGCCTGACGGAGAAGGCGAACCACTACTACAAGCTGTTCATCACCTGGACCAATCAGAAGATTCGCAAAACCTTCGTGCAGAGGAACATGTTCGAGTTCAAACACATCAAAGCCTTCGATCGCTCTTACGCAGACAATCCGGGACCCATGGTAGGCTCGCATTCACGCGTAGTGGTTAGGGCGTCATAGGTTCTATGTGGAGCTGGCCTGGGTGTCCTTCCACAGTCCAAATACAGGCACATTAAGTGACTCGGCTGTTCCAAACTGCCCCTAAGTGTGAGTGGGAGTATGAACGACTTTGTGTGTGTATGTATGCGTGTTGGCCCTGTGATGGACAATGTCGGCAGAGATAGGCTCAAGACTTCCTGCAAGCTTAAAAGCAGGATTAAGTGTTATGGCCAATGAATGAGTGATGATGAAAGGCAGAGTGTGTGTGTGTGTGTGTGTGTGTGTGTGTGTATGTGTGTGTGTGTGTGTGTGTGTGTGTGTGTGTGTGTGTTCAGGTGGTGTTCGCTACGCCAGGGATGCTGCACGCCGGACAGTCGTTACAGATATTCAAGAAATGGGCCGGAAATGAAAAGAACATGGTGAGAGATCACACTGAAGCAATATGATGATGATTGTTGTTAGTTATTACAGGGAATCCCTCACTTTTTGCGGTTAATGGGGGGTCGAGACCCTATGCGAAGTAGGGTTGCCAAGTTTCCCAATCATGAGAAACAGGAAGATCAGCATGAAGATCGAGAGGAAAATAAAAGAGGGATGAATATATCCTAGCGGTCATGACCTATGGTAGCGAAACTTGGGCTCTCAACAACACCATGAGAGAAATGCTAGC
>JAQNCB010000023.1:31697293-31708966 GCA_030068295.1 Euristhmus nudiceps | reverse complement strand
CTTGGTGTGTGTGTGTGTGTGTGTGTGTGTGTGTGTGTGTGTGTGTGTGTGTTGGCTCTGCAGTGGTCTGGCAAGCTCATAAATCTGTACCCCGCCTTCACCCAGAGCCAGCTGGGATAGACTCCACCCCTAATAAAGGATTACGATAAAGCAAATGAATAAATTAATGTTTTCTAAATTGTATTTTATTAATAACTGACTAAACACCAACACAGCAAAACCTGTAAGATAAAGAAATATTCTTAAAATTCTTCAGAACCCATTTGACCAAGTCTAAACTGGTTAAAGTATGGTTGATCACTGATAAAGATCCAAGGCTTGCTTATGTAGATGTACATGTTTAATATCAGGGTGGCGTAGTACCTTAACGGTTAGCACAGCCACCTCACTGCAAGAAGGCCTGGGTTCGAGTCCTGGGCTTGGGCGTTTGTATGATCTCCCCGTGCTTGAGTGGGTTCCTCTGGGTACTGCGCGTTGGCTGTTACAGATCGCCCCTCGGTGTGACTGTGATTGTCTATATGTTTTGCCCTGCGATCGTCTGGCATGCTGTTCAGGGTGCTCCGGCCTCCTCGAGACCTCAATAGGGTCAATCAGTTTGGCAAATGAGATGTTACCGACTGTATTATTTAGCTTGACAAATATCGATGAAAATATGTTTTGTATCTTTGTTGTGCGCAAACACAATGCCGCTTCGCCGCTCTGTTATTGGTTGATATGTGCGGTATGGCGAAGGCGAGTACTCGATCTAAAGATCAGAGAGGAATGTTGCTGTGTACAACTTATATACAAACTAGTTCGAGAAATACAAGTCAAGATTAATATTGAGTGTAAATATGATACAGAATGTTGAAAAGGCCTCTGTAACGTGTTTTGAGTGTCAGTCATGATTTTTAAGGTGCATCCTACACATGTCCACATTACTGCAGAGTTATTAATGAAGGAGTAGAGGTGTAATTATGGCAAACACAAATCATAAAGGTATAGTTACTGTAAGAAGGTGGGTGGTACTGTTCTAGAGACATGATGCCACGGGAGTATAGATGTTATACTGTATATATGAGGATATTCATCTGTAAATATAATGTTAATAATAAACATATTTGTTTATTTGTTTATTTTACGGGGTGGTACGGTGGCGTAGTGGTTAGCACGTCCGCCTGAGAGCAAGAAGGCATGGGTTCGATTCCTAGCCTGGGTGTTCCTGTGTGGAGTTTGCATGTTCTCCTCGTGCTTGAGTGGGTTTCCTCCGGGTACTCCGGTTTCCTCCCACAGTCCAAAAACATGCACAGTAGGCTGATTGGCTGTTCCAAATCTTCCTTAGGTGTGTGTGAATGTTTGTGTGAGTGTCGGCCCAGCGATGGCCTGGTGAGCTGTCCAGGGTGTACCCCGCCCTCGCCCAGAGTCGATATGGGCGCCAGCCGGTCCGCGACCCTAATTAGGATTAATTGGCTCAGAAAATGAATGAATGTTTATTTTAGTGTAGCGTTCCTGTCCGTTTAAACAAGTCTGGCTGCACTCCAATCTCACTCACTCACTCACTCACTCATCTGCCGATCCGCTTAATCCTAGTAGGGTCGTGGGAAGCCTATCTCAGCTGACAAGGTACTGAGGTGGTACAACATGAACTGCTTGCCAGACTATCACTGTGCCAACACACGTAAGCATTTAAACTCATATCGTCACTTCGTGTTTTTGAAGGAAGCCTGGAGTACCGGGAGGAAACCCATGCAAGCACAGGGAGAACATGAAAACGTCACACAAAATCACCGGAGATCAGAACTCAAGCACGAGGACCCTTCCCAGACCTGCTAACCACTATGCTACCATCTCACCCTCCTCCAATCTTGATTAACAACAAAGCTTTTCTTCCGACGGAACTGCCGCCCACTCAGAAGTTGTACTTACTAACAGGGACGGCAGGTGACATGATTGGGGCCCCAGACTAGTAGGCGGTCCCAGAGGGCTGTCAAAGGAATGATAAAAAACAAGGCTTCACTGACGACGTCTGAACACTCGGGTAACACACGACGAAATGGGCGGAGGAGAGCGATGCTGGACGGAAGGTTTGTTTACGATCGCAGCGCCGGGCGTTGGGATCAGCGGCGGAAAGACGTACTACACAGAAAAGGCGCGAAAAACAAAATCTGACTTACAGGCAACTCTGTTCGTATCTCCGAATGTTCGAAAAACGAAAGTTCGTAAGTTGTGGAGCGTCTAGATATGCCTTCAGCCTCCATGCTAACCAGCTAGCTTTGTGCTAACCGGATCTCCATGAAAAGCAACAAAATACAGAACTAAACTGCTTTACATAAAGAATTAAAAAAAAAAATTGGACAGATTTTTTTTTCCAACAAATGCGGCTTTATTGGACTTTTTATGCTACAAGCTTTTAGCTGATCTGCTTTTTAGCTGCTCTATGCTAACCGGCTTTTTCCTATTTTTGGTAACAATGTATTTTTTATATATATATATATATAATTTTTTTCAAGAATTTGAATACAGTAATAAAAATCATATATTTCTTAATACTTTGTTTATAATATAATAAATGAGTTATTCCACTCCATCTGATTGGATATTATTATAAAAAATAAGCTGTTTGGTTCCGCCAATATTTATATAATCACTCGTGTAAGAAACAAGGTTTTAAAAACCTACAAACGTACTAGCCCTATTAGTGCTTCGTTCAATATAATCGAATTTCTACAAATTGCGACTTGTGAAAAGTGCACAAGGTATTGAATTCAGCCCTGACCATCTCTGAGCCGTACCCAGCAGTTCCTGAGCTCCAGCAATAGCTGGCTGTTCATGCATTATTTCCTTCATAATTCAATTTTTTAAGTGTTTTGTAAGCCTGACTGAGCAACCAGTCTGGTCGACTTTAAGCCCTGGATGAGTGCTGTATACGTTTCCTATTGTGTAATCTGATGTAAAGTGTCGGTTGTATATATATATATAAAATATTCTCCTAAAAGAGAAGACTGGAAGATTGAACCATAATTCAGTTAGGCATCAATCTCAGCACCTAAGAGAATTTCTTCGTCCTCACAGACGTCTCGCTCCAGCTCCAGTCTCAGCCCAACCATGGTAATTTAATTCAGTCCTGAGCCTTGTTTCTGGATAGGGATCCTGAAGAGTGACGCTGAGACCTTCTCATCTCATTAAGTGTGTTAGTGAACCCGCCTGCTTCCCAGGATGACCACAAAAAGTGACAACAAACAACATAGATTGAAGTCAGCCGGTTGGATGCCTTGGATAATTGAGCATTAGCCCACATTCTGACCTGATCCAATTACAAAGAATTAAGGTGTTTACACACTGCCTCTAAAGCAAAGTTGGTTCCTCAAAAGCAGATTCTTTGAATTGCCCCTCTGGGGGAATCACCTCAAACGTCAGAAACTAAAGGTTTCGCTTTTAGAGAAGGTTTCAAGTAGACTCTGCATAGACAACTAGAAAGGTACCCATGAAATGGAATCTTTTTCGAAATGTGTTCATCGATGTTTCATTTGTCGAACCGTATAATCGTACTAGGGTGGAGCCAACACTGAGCGAAGGAATGGTACTACCTAAACAGCTCACGAGTCCATTGCTGGGCCGAAACACACCTAGGGGACGTTTTATGCAGCCAGTTAGCCTACTGGGAATGTCTTTGAACTGTGGGAGGAAACCAGAGTACCCTGAGGAAACCTGCGCAAGTACGGGGAGAACTCCATGCAGAAGGTCCGTTTAGAAAGAATTCAGTGATTCAGTGCAATCTGGATTCTGACTGAACCAATGAAAAAGACAGCAGTGTTTAATTTAAAATAGCTTTACAATAATCTTTTTTTTTTTTTTTTTTGAATTTCCATTAAACCATCAGACCTGACGACTTGGACCAAGTCTGTAAGGTTTTTGCCTTTGTTTCTTGATTTCTTTTAGGCTATTGATGGTTAGCGCTTTTCTTCCCCAATTCTTACCCCTTCACTCCCATCAAGATCTGAATCCTTATTCGACTCCAACAAAACCCCTATGTGATGATGTCATCTATCTTAGCCCTTTGTTGTGGGGCACCATGCGAAGCTTGACTGTCCTTCCTGTTTTGGCGGGACTCAATAGCTGGTCTGATCAAGCACAAAGCGCCTGGTCCAGATCGCCACATTCTGAGCAGCCTACTAATTTATCTCAATAGACCCTCCTGCAACATGACAAAGGACCCCTGATGGGGAAAGTCAGCACAAATGGAGGCCCGAGGGCACCTTGGAGATGGGCTCATGAGTGTGGGAGAATGGCTTATTAGGTAAATAAGATTGTGACTCATCGTATAACTTCCTGTAGACTCTTGTTCCTCAAGGTTAGGTAACTACAAATTCCCTTTTTATTGCTGCTTAGCACTTCCACTTCACAGCAAAAAAGTCGTGGGCTCAAGTCCCAGGCTTGGGGACTTTTGGAGTTTGCAAGATCTCCATGTGCTTGCATGCGTTTCCGCTTGGTATTCCAGTTTCCTCCCACAGTCCAATGATATGCATTTTAGGCTAATTGGCTGTTCTAGATTGCCCCTAGCTGTGAGTATGGGTATGACGGTTGTCCATGTGCGTTGCCCTGTAATGGTTTGGCGAGCTGTTCAGCGTTTACCCCGCCCTCACACGGTGTTGGATGAGATAAGCTCCAGCCTTCCCATGACCCTAGTAGGATTAAGTGATTCAGCAAACGAGTGTGTGAGAACAGGGCTCCAGATGTTTTAAAGCTCCAAAGTTGAACCTCGGTTCATATTTAGCGTTGGGTTTCACGACTAGTCTTAAATTCGATAAACGCCATCTGATCTGAATAAAATTGCGAGTTTAGATGTCTCTTGCTGTTAGAAATAACATTGGTTTCCGTCTGATAAAAATCGGAAAGATTCACACCTAGTGGGTGTGGAATTAAACTGCAGCACCCGGCTGAAACGCAGGCAAACCTGGGAATAATGTGCAACCTCCACACAGAGTCAACCAACCACAGGACTCAAACCGAGGACCTTCTTGCCGAGAGATGGACGTACCTGCCACTACGCCACCATGCCGTCCACATCAAAAGATGCTAGGCTAAATGCTAGTGGAGGTCCAGTGAACAAATAATGTGAATTATTGAGGAATGTTATGGTAGCTTTAGCTGGCCCATCCCAAGTAAAAATAAGAGGAACTTCAAAATGTTCCTGAAAATTGATCACCTTGTATACCACTTCCCTTTATTGAGATTTATCTTGATTGATCTACCACTCCACAGCTTCATAGTCCACAATCTTACGCACAGGACCAAAAGCTGAATGACCTTGATGGAGATACTGTTTTCACTAACTACAGTTCTTTCCTTATTACCCTTCCATGGAGAACTTGGACCTTACTGAACAATCTGACCCGATATCTAGGCTGTTGTGCTGCTCCACCATAATTTTATGAGTTTACAATATACCCAACCTTTATGGCCATCTGTGGGCGCTTCATCAGCCAGTGGAGGATATGATGCCCCAGAGTGAGGGTTACAGTATATTTGCATATTTTGTGTTCCATGAAACACTTTTCCTCCTAAGCAGATCTCACTATCCAGATGTAGGGCTGTGGCCTCTCTGAATGACTCAGCTTGCTGGTAAATGGTCTGGACTCATGCTAGGGTGGTTCTAGAAAAGTTTCGAATGCTATTTTACCCTTACACGGCTGCCTTATCTGCCATTGGACCATAGGATTGTTCGATTCTGCATTCTGACTGGTCAGACGGCGTCTCCTTTATACAGACCTGCATGGCAGACCTTCAGTATAATCTCAGAATAATAATAAACTGGATCATTAAAAAAGGGAGGTGTTTATTCATTTATTCATTTGACAGATCATTTTATCTTACTGGGGTCGCAGCAAGGCTGGTTCCTATCGCAGCCAACTCCGGGCAAAGGTGGGGTGCACCCTGTATAGCTCAACTGTCCAGCGCAGGATCAACACAAGGACAGCCATTTACACTCACACATAGGGTCGATTTGGAACAGCCAGTTAGCCAATTAACAAACGGTCAATTAGGAACACTTTGGAACAGCTAATTAGCCAATTAGCCTCCTTGTACTGAGGAAACCAAGCACATGGAGAACATGTAAACTTTAAACAGAAACACTCTTACCAAGCCCAGGACTTGAACTCAGGACCTTCCTGTTGTAAAGCAGACGTGCTAACCAGTATGCCTCGGTGCTGCCCAACAAAGGAAAGTTCTTAACCATTTTGTGCAAAGAGACATTTATTTATCATTTATGCCCACAACTAACAAGTGACAATGTGATCGATAGGGAAGAGACTAATACCAATATTTTCATGCAGAGTATATGACTTGTTTGCTTTCTGGTCTCTTGGGAGGGGGCTATGGCATCACTGCGATTCAAACTCAAGGTCTCTTGAACATTCCATGAAGTTGTTCAACAACTCAACAGCAGTGCCTTGTGTTCTTTATTTGTCTCGGCTACAATAACATATTTGGTCCAGGGTAAGACCGGCACTAATTTGCCTTTGGGAGCCAGAGTCATGCAAAGAGCTGACACGAACCTTGAAGCACAGAGTGCCACCTGGCTTGAAGAAAGAAATAGGGAATGTGTGCTTTTTGGCAGTGAAGAGGGAGCAGGCTGTATTTGACTACATTTGACTCCATTTGACTTGTGCGCAAAACACAAGTGTAATGGGATGGGCTGCCCTGCCCAGCTTGCAATTACACATCAAGTACAGTGGAAAAACAGGCTTTAGTATTCATTAACAGCTGGCAGATTTATATTGGATTCCCAGACATTTTCAAGACCATCTGTTAGATACCACCTCTCTAGTAGGTTCTGGATGTGCCCCAGGATCTCTGACCTTTGCAAAATGCCTGATGCAGTTCTACCAGAAGCCAAACAGAAAGCCTTGTAGGGTGACTAAACTTTAAACTCCTCCACCTTCCACCTATCACAGATGTGAAGTCCGGCAACCCTGTGGAGGAATCTTACCAATGCATGATTCCTCTGGTCAAGAGTTCACCATCTTCAAGGGGTATGGTGGGTCTCTGATACATGGAAAGAATGTGATAGACGACACCTTTGGAATTAAGAAAAAAGGCCAGCTTAATTATTTTCTTCACATTGTCCTTTTTTGGTTGGGTGCCACGAGACAAGATTTGGATTGAACCAAATCATTAAACAAGGGAAACTTTCATTCATTCATTCATTCATTTGGTTGCTGAACTGCTTGTAGGGAAACTGGAGCCTATCCCAGCTGACACTAGACCAGGGCGGGGTACAGCCTGCACAGCTCGACAGACCATTACAGGGCCAACACACACACAAACAATCATTCACACTCACACCCCCACCTAGGGGCAATTTGGACCAGACAGTCAATCTAATGTGCATGGCTCTGGACTGTGGGAGGAAACCAGAATACCCATAGGAGGAGAGAACTCCCTTACTGATATTTAGTAGGGATTGTTCTATCCGTACTTTTGTTGGTTTGGAGATGAAATCTTCTGCCACAGTCATTCCCATGATTCAATGCAGCTGTCTCATGTAACCGGGTGAAATAATTCCCTCAACAGCCATGACCAAAGGCAGACTGAAGCCTCCTCAGTGTACACTGGGAATTTTCCAGGTGTATAAACAGAGCCTGAGCACCATCATGCACACATCGCATCCCCTCAGATTCATCACGCGGATCCCCCCTTGATCAGGAAGTGGAGAACTCCCCGATGTTTTAGAGATCACGAGCCCCTGCTTCGTATCTGTCTCTGTTCGCTCGCTCTGGAAAGACGCCAAATCCAAATGTGTTCCAGCAGCAATGCACTCGCAGGTCACATGTCTATTGAAATCATTCGTGATTCGTGAGGGGAAACAACAACAATGAGCATCCGAACAAATTAACTTCTCTGTCTTTGTTCTGCAGTTCTTCTTCCATATTTTGTTCCCCCGTTTAGCAGAAGTGAGACTCTGAATCACGCGTTTCAGTCATTAGCCGAGCAGTGCTGGTGCCAAGATGTTTGCTGACTCACATCTGCAGCTCATCTGGTTCCGATTTGACCCAGCCTACGCACTGATCTCCCAGCATGCTCTGGGCCGGTCCTCCAGCTCTCCCAACAGGAAATGTTCGGCGTCGACGGCAGCCCACTATAATATTAACACATGCCTCGTGCCATGGCTGGAAGGAAGGGCGTTTGTGGATGTCTTTGGATGGGACTGACCTCATCATCTGTCCCAGGACTCAATCAGCCCTCAGCGCTTTTTACTCTGAAGGGAATCGTCATAAGTAATGCTAAATGATTATTAATGGCGGTAGTGCTCATATGATATAAACCACATGACTAATGAAGGGTGGTGTTTATTTCCATCCAGACGCTGAGGTAAGCAGTAATGTAACTCATCTGCCAAAGAAACAAGAGGCATTGCCAGGCTCCATACCTCCGTTGGTGGTATGGCGGCGCTGCAGGGTTGTTATTGCTGCGGTCTCAGGAGCCTCTGCGGTTTGTGTTGGTGTACGCCGCGCTGAGGCATGACAGGGGCGCCCTAAATGTGATGGTGGTCTGTATATGTGGTGCCCACCTGAACACCACCTAGTCTCAGATGTTAGGGTTAGGGTTAGGGTTAGGGTTAGGGTCCAAAATTTACGTGTCAGTCTGTAACATTAACGAGGCCAGTCTCCATCGTATTTACAAACGTATCACCACAACACATAAGTTGATTGATATTGGGCCCTGCAATAGACTGGCTGGATGTTCAGGGTGTAACCCCATCTTGGCCCAGAATCAGCTGGGATCGGTGCCATATTTCCTACAAACCTAAACAGGATACACCATCCAAGATGCAAGAGACGTCACTTTTCCGCCCATTAGCAGACCAGCAAGGTTAATTTTGGAGACAGTTTTTAAACAAATTGTGACTGGCTTGAGTGGGTTTCCTCAGGGTACTCTGGTTTCTTCCTACAATGAAAGGAAACGTACGTCAGGTTGACTGGTTGTTCCAGTTTGCTGCTGTGATTTTTTTGTGTGTGTGTTGGTCCTGTAATGGACCGGCAAGCTGTTCTGTTCAAGGTGTACCCTTTCCTTCACATGGGGTCGGCTAAGATAGGCTCCAGCCTTCTAGCAACCCTAGCAGGATAAAATGATTCGGTAAATGGATGGATGGATGGATATTTCTCATTTTTTATGTTATTATGAGAGGGAAAAGCTGTAATTGTAGTCAGAGCTGCTGTATATCAACACCTACCAACCAATCAGTTTCACCAATGCTGTGGTGTAATCAATCGATGGATTGCTCGCTAAAGTGTCACCGTTACGTGTTGCCCTCTACAGCATACTGTTATTTATGTGTCTGGTGTCCATAGGATGTGAAAGCTCACTCTAATAATACAACGCACGTCACACAGGGGTCCGTTTCCTACCCCACACGTTATCTCTCTGCCCATCAAGCAGGAGTTTGTTAAGGCCATGAGGGCGAGTTCATCAGCATCCTGGCACAAACCCAGACCATGACGTCAGGAGAGCTGCAGTGAAAACGAGATTTACGGAAACACCTGGAGAGGAAAAAAAATAAAGATGGATATAACCTATAGCCTTTCAGTCCCACTCCCACCCTTTCTCTCTCTCTCTTTCGCTCTCTCTCTCTCTCTCTTTCGCTCTCTCTCTCTCTCTTTCACTCTCGCTCTCTCTCTTTCACTCTCGCTCTCTCTCTTTCGCTCTCTCTCTCTCTCTTTCGCTCCCTCTCTTTCGCTCTCGCTCTCTCTCTTTCGCTCTCTTTCGCACTCTCTCTCTCTCTCTTTCACTCTCTCTCTCTCTCTCTTTCGCTCTCTCTCTCTCTTTTTCACTCTCGCTCTCTCTCTCTTTCGCTCTTGCTCTCACTGTCTGTCTCTCTCTCTCTTTCGCTCTTGCTCTCACTCTCTGTCTCTCTCTCTCTTTCGCTCTCTCTCTCTCTTTCTCTCCCTCTCTCTCTCACTCTCTCTCTCTTTCGCTCTCGCTCTCTCTCTCTCTCTTTAGCTCTCTCTCTCTGTTTTTCGCTCTCGCTCTCTCTCTCTCTCTCTGTTTCGCTCTCGCTCTCGCTCTCACTCTCTGTCTCTCTTTCGCTCTCTCTCTCTCTCTTTCGCTCTCTCTCTCACTCTCTCTCTTCAAGTATGTTTATTTTTTATTCTCAGTCCATTCTTGTTTTTCAGTCTCAAGCCTTCTTTATGAAAATGGTTCATGTCTTATTTCCTTAGTTTCAAAAAATGAAGCCTCAGTTTGAATATTCGGCCTTTAAAACAGTCTAGCTAGTTGAGTGCAAAAGTTTGTGCACCCTCAAAATCCCAAATAAATATGATTTATACTTTATTAAAGTAAAGTGGACAGCGGCACTGTGGTGATTGGTCAGAGGGAATCATGGTTATCAGTGATTGGTCAGAGGGAACCATGGTTATCAAGGATTGATCAGAGCAAACAATAGTTATCAATGATTGGTCAGAGGGAACCATGGTTATCATTTATTGGCCAGAGGGAACCATGGTTGTAAATGATTGGTCAGAGGGAACTATGGCTATCATTGAGTGGTCAGCTGTGCACCCAGGAGGGAATATAGCCAGGAGTATTTTCCTTTAACACGCTGTCTTGTTTTTTAGGGATCATTAAGCCTTGGACACACGTGACTCTCTCTAGTACCTCTCTATTATAAGTTTTTGTCAATCTGGAGGTATATATTTTGGCACTAAGTGCACACAAAACAAACTCCTGAAGATGACGGTGGCGCTATTTTCCTCAAATCTCCATTCAGTGAACATGGCAGAACAGCATGAGAGGCGTGTGAACTCCACCGTCTACAGCACGCCGTGATGTTTCCTCCATTCATGTTGGGGAATGAGAGGCAGCAGACAATGGAGTATTGTGTACGATCATTCTTATAGCCTGTATGTGAGTGTGTGTGCGTATTTCAGTTCCCTCCTGTATATCCACTGACATTTTTGTTCGCTGTAGTAATGATGGACCACCCTGTACCGGGTCCTATGGGTCCTGTCTCATAACGTACACTTGCTGTCGGCTCTCCGTATACAGATTGTTAAACACTAAACGCCCAGTTCCTGCCTTTCGTCGGAGCAATGAGCACGTTAACCCTCATGCCCCCCCCCCCACATTTTTGTATGTGAATGATTTTAGTTCTTATAACACCATTTTCAGAGAGTTTAATCCTATTTCAAGGTCGGAACAAACTCAGTATAATAGTAACCATGTATGTGTACTGTGATTGGTCCAGTGCAGCACTGACACCCCACTCACTCACTCATGTGCCAATCTACAAAAAAACCTGTCCTTTTAAATATATGACTCTGGATGGCAGCATGGTGGCATAGTGGTTAGCACGTCCGCCATAGAGCAAAGTTTTTGAGTTCAAGTCCCAGGCTTAGCGAGGATGTTTCCGTACAGAGTTTGCACGTTCTTCCTGTACAGTGTTACCTCGAGATACGAAATTAATCCGTTCCGGAGTTGCTTTCGTATCATGATTTTTTCGTATAATGAATCACGTTTTACATGCAAATTGCCTAATTCGTTCCAAGCTCTACCAAAAACACCACATTAAATTTTATAATAAGGGTAAAACCAGAAGGAAATAAGAGCCAAATACATTTTACCTTTCGAGTGAGGCGATGTCCGAAAGCGAAAGTGGCGAGGAGGAGGAGGGCAAAGAAAATAATAAAAACGGCA
>JAQNCB010000023.1:31582275-31593486 GCA_030068295.1 Euristhmus nudiceps | reverse complement strand
GTGTGTGTGTGTGTGTGTGTGTGTGTGTGTGTGTGTGTGTGTGTGTGTGTGTGTGTGTGTGTGTGTGTGGTTCTGAGTCGCGGAGCTAAGCCTTCTTTTCACAAGCTTCTTATCAGTGGATGTTTTGCTCTAACTAGAAGATGGTGGATCGGCGCTTTTAGGCTGCTCACATGTTCGTTTAGAATAAATCAGACTTGTGCAATTGTGGATGTTTTTACTCTTCTGTAAGAATGTAGAGTGTGAAGTAGATAATCCATGGCTAAGTCCTGATAAATATACATATTGTATATGCACAATAAACGTTTTCAGTGTACATTGATCTGATCGCTCTTGTGCGAAGGATTGTTTCCTAAATAATAAACAAATTAGGGTTCTGTTTAAGCTACATTCCTGTCAGTATATTATTCATTTAAAATGCCTTCAAAATATCATCACGGATAGATGCGGCCTCTGCTACAAAGCGGAGCTTGTACCGGTCCGTCTGGGTGAACAGGGAGCTGAGCCGAAAGGCCTACGATCACCACTTTGGGTAGTGACTGAAGTAAAAAAAGATCGTGGCTGAAATGAGCTTCCTTTGCAGGCTGGTGGGGATCTCACTCAGAGATAGGGTTAAGCTATAAATTAAATGATAAACAAACCTAAGATTTGGGTGCCTTAACACCTAGACATTAATAAACAAACTGAGTATTTCCTCATAAGGGAAAATCTAAAGATGTGTTCCAGAGTCCTTTACCATATATAAAAGGCAGACTGATCTTGGGCGAATGGGTGGGTGTTGCTCCATAAGGCAACACATACACGCTGTGCAATTTCGTGGAAATCTAGAGACTCTGCCTGAGTAAGTGTGTACTGCCGTTGACTGAGGTGTGGTTTAATACGCTCAGTGCTTGTGCGAGCGACGTGAAGGCGAATTCTTCCTAATCTAAAAAGAAAAACTACAATTTTAATAATCATGCTAATATGTAACCTGGCCTGGGAAAACTCAGCCAAATACAGAAATTTATTTTAATGACATTTGTTTGTAATGTATGTAAATAGTATTTGTGACTCGTTTTATTTTATTTAGAAGTTCACTGGTTTATATCTGATTTGTTAGTTTAATGTCTGTATACTGTTATTATTGCCATTATCCTGCATTATATGAACTGGGCGATTCATGTCCTAGATTCAAACTACCTATCAAACGGATTTTCTAAGATCGCAGCTTTAATAATGTAAGGAAAAACCATGTGATTAAAGTCGACATATGTTTCGCCCGCTTGCCTTTCGTTTCACTTTAAGGAATCCACCTTCATCGATGCATTGCTTGTTTAGTGCTTTTGCGACTTTGGTCGGGTTTTCCCAAGTCAGGTTACAGGTTTCTACCTCACGATACAATTTGACCCTGCTCTAAACGTGATGTCCGTTCGAAGTTAATTTAATCCTGATGGATCAAATTTAAAGATCATATTCCAAGTACACAGAGTGATTACTGAGTCACTAAGTCATGTGATTTCCTGCAAGAGCAAAGCGTGTCTCATCCAACCATCTGAGGTACTATGGAACCACCGTTATGTGTGGTCAGGAGGTTGTTCATCATGTACGTGTGAATAGGTTCCTTCAAGGGCTTTTTCCTCTTGTTTCCGTTTTGCCACGCAGCTCAGCGCTGGCCGATAATGTATTATCTTAAACTGGTGTCTGCTGCATGCAGCCCAGCCAGTAGGTCAAAAACAACGAAGAAAGCGACATGTTGCAGCCCTCGCGCGTACTTGGCAAGAAGCAAGGACTGTTGTTGCCCGATGGAATCACTGATGATCTACGTGATGGTTTAAAAGAGCTCGTAATACAAATTCACCACAGCTTCCCTTTAAATAAAGGTTTCAATGATGGATGAGAAGCCCAAACACTTAAACCTTGAAAAAGTCTGACAAATCTTCCGACTGCAATGGTCCCTGGCTTCATTCCCAGGTTCTTTCATGGTTTCCCTGCGTAAACGTGCTCATGTTGATGCTGAATACGTCTGTTCATGGGCACAGCAGTTTGAGAAGGGCAAAACAAGAAAATGTGCAAAGTGTGGGAGATTTGAGGAAACACCAGCCACTTTGTGTTTATCCCAAGCCTGTTCATGGAGCTCTGCCATCCTGCAGAATCTAATCTAATTTAATCTAATCTAATACATCTGGTCTCATAATCAGGCCATCAGTATCCTGATACGGTTTAGAATGAAACACTGCGGAGAGATTTCCAGAAACAGGTTTCCATCCAAAAATATAGTATCGATTAAATTATTTTTACTTGCAGTGAGATAACCGATGTCGCGTTGCTTTGTTGGTGCAATATGGACCATGTGGGGTTTCTTCTACACCTAACGGTCATGTTTTAACACTGATTAAACACCTGCCTATAAAAAGCTGTTTAATACGGTACAATCAAACAATAATTAATTTCACGTGTCGGCTGTGGCGTTGTACCGGCCCACATTGATGACACTGTATGGAACTGGCGGTTGCATCATGGTTAGCGTGTCCACCTCACGCCAAGAAGCTTCTGGGTTCCAGTCCTGGACTTGGTGAGGGCATTTCTGTGTGAAGTTTGCATATCCTGTCCCTGTTCGTGCAGGTTTCCTCCAACAATCCAAAGACTAGGCTTGTTCCAGATTGCCCCTAGGTGTCAGAGTGTGAATGGTTGTGTTTGTGTGTTGCTCGGTGATGGTGTAGTGAGCGGTTTAGCGTGTCTTCGCCCTGTGTTGGCTGAGAGAGGCTTTAGCCTCCTCGTGACTATTTGGGTAAAGTGGCTTAGCAAATGAGTTTGAGTGAGACTATCAGTGTGTAAACTATGATATCGCTCATAATGGGTGGAAATGATGGTGATCAGAAAGTAGAAGACGGTCGGAGTCGCTGGGGGGCATTTGCATGGCCATGACCTCTGCATCCTGCAGCCCAAAAAAAAATTATAGTAAGATATTCCTGCTGGAAGCCTACAAAGTTGGTTTTTACTTTTGTGCTTTGTTTTGTTTTTCAGATGGCTTTTTTTTTTTTTTTTTAAATTTATGAGTCATTGACATTCAGGAAGTGGTATAAATGTGTTCGCACCGATAAGCCCTTTCTGAAAAATCAATACCTTGAAACTTGGCTAAAGTTGGTGGCTGAGCATACAGATGAAGCAAAAGGCTTCTGGAGGAAATTTTGGCCAGAGGTATGTTCAGAGGAGTAAAGGTCAAGAAGACTACCAAGGTTTTAGCATGGTGGTATTGGGGCTGTTTTGCTTCCAGTAGAACTGGTAGATGGTGTGATTCAAGAAGGAGTACTGCGTAATTCTCCACTCGAACCTCAAAACCTCAGACACGCTTGTTGATTCTGACAGGATTTACATTAAAGTTGTTTGTGGAATAGATAAAGCAGTAGGTTTTTGAGCTTGCCTTCCCAAAGTCAAGTCCTGACTTCAGTCGTATCAGAAATATGTGGGCTGTGCTCAAATGTTGGGTCTCTACCAAGAAACCAATGAGCTTGATTGAGCTCTGCCAAAAAGAGCGGTCAGATATCCAACTGGAGTTCCGCCAAAGCTTGTGGATGGCTACCAAGAGCATCCGGTCACAGTGAAACTCAAAAGGTGAAACAGACTTTCCTCCATTCTTGAGCCGGAGTCCTAACTAGGACTGTAGGCATCTGTGGCTTTACCAGAAAGATTATAGACTGTATAATCAGTTCAGGCGCCACTAGAAGAGCCTCGGTACACCTAGGAACAGCCAATTAGCATAGTTAGCATGCATGTTTTTGGACTTTAGAGCGCTCAGAGGTAAATGCACGGAGGCTCCCTTGCCGACCACAGGGCTCAAACCCAGGTTCTTCTTGCTGCGTAGCGAGAGCACTAACCTCTACGCCACCTTCCTACCCTGCATGTTTACTAGGGTGTATGTTTTGTCCTTGTGTTGATGTTGTTGATTCCACTCCTTTGTTTCATCGGTCCCAAACTACTTAATATTGTTAGGGTCATTGGAAGGCAGGGTGCACCTTGAACAGGTCACCTCTTCAATGCAGCGGCAACACATAGCATAGCTGTTCACGGTTACATCTGCACCTCGGGGCAATTTGGAGCAGACATTCAGGCTAATATGCCCGTCTTTGGACTTTGGGAGGAAACTAGATAACCCTGAAGAAACTCATGGGAACAAGCCATGCGTGATGCTGAGCCAGGGACTCGAACCTTGTTCCTGTTTGGAGTGAGGCAGACATGTTAACCAAGTAGCTTCTGCTCCAAACTCTTATTTGAAGATTGTTTTTATATTTGAATAAACTACTACTTTTCTTTGGGCTTCTCCCCTCTGGGGTCGCCACAGTGAATCGTCTGTTTCTATCCATCCCTGTCCTCCACATCCTCTTGTCTCACACCAACTTTATATTTTAATAATAATAATAATAATAATAATCCCGCCCCCCCATATTTATTCGTATCCAATTCCCACTCAAGTGTTGCCTTCCCTGTCACACAACCGCCACCGACCAGTGAGGAGCGAAAGCATACACACGCCCCCTCCGTGACATTCAATGCTAGCCACCCGCCTCTTTTCGAACTGCTGTGCATGCATATTTTGGGGGTGGGTCTAACATGCTCGGAGGGAAAGCGCTATCCATCCCCTCATACGAATGAGTTCACAGATGCCCATGATTGGCTGGCGATTGCTGTGAGTGACAGGAAAGAGAGCGTATGCCATCACTCCATCCCGTGATAGCTCGGCCAATCAGCTCCTGTGGACTCTCGGTCACGGATGGCTGTGCATTAACCCGGATTCGAACTTGCGATCTCTGGGTTTATGGTCACGCACCTTGCCAATGCCTTGACATTCACATCCAGAACGAATGACCACATGTGGATCCTGTACACCTGGATTTCTGTATCTGTTTATTATAAACATTTATAGAAATTGAATTTCCTTGAAGAGCCGCATCCACAGTCAGGGGTTAATGGGTTCCACCATCCACCCTGCTGTGATGCACTTTAATGCACGTATTAAAAGGGAAGCCGGGCAGGCATTTGTCTTTGTTATGCTATAAATGTATGTCCGTACAATTAAATTCCCCTTCATGGAATCATCTGTTAAACGAAGGCCCTTTGCCCTGTGCGAAATTCGGAACACCGCCCAATTAGATTTGCTGTATTAATGGTGAGGGGTTCACTGGTAAATTTAGGTATCTCACAAACACCTGATGAATAGCAGTGTTTATTAAAACAAGCACCATTCGAAATGAAAACAGGTTCATCATATCCTCATGGCGAAGAGGCACAAAAGTTTACCCTCATGCAAAGTTCACTGCAAAATGTACAAGTATCTTTATTGCAGAGATCCAATCCTTTAAATATTAATGTACGTAACACTCTGTATAATCCCTTTATTTCTCTTATTGCACCCTCCCCTTCAGGATACTCTTGTTTAAGTGTATTTATTGGTATATTGTAAAGAATTCTTTGCTCCCTGGTTGTTGTGCCTTTTGTCACTTTTTCCCCCTACCCTTGCTCAGTTGAAGCATCGGTAAACATCAGTCTTTTTTTTTTTTTTTTTTTTTTAAGCCATTATATGTAGTACAGCAGCGTCTGTTCATAAAACCACACGCCCTTAGAAAATGAAACGTAGTAAAAACCATAGTGGTATAAAACGACAGCAGAGAGGAGACAAAATAAAAATGCGCTTGAGGACCGGATCACAGAGACAGTCGTCTTTCTCGTGGTTTTTCTTTTTTCTTTTTTTTTTTTTTACGAGCTGTGTAATTCCAAAGTCGAACCCTTTTCCAGCATTTTCAAATCCTCGTTTATGACAGGTGTTGAAATGTTTCACTCCGCTCAGCAAACAAACGCGAAGACGTCATCCGATGAGTCACGACACAGCTGCCGCCGGGTACAAGTCTCCGCTCATTTCGTGTCTCGGCAGCTCCGAGCGACTGCACCCCCGACCTCATACAGTCGTGACCCTCATGACCACCTCGCGGTTGGAGTTGGAGGCGAGGCGTGCGTCGCTGGGCCTGATCTGGCTCAGGATGTGCAGGATGGTGTAGCCGCAGTGGTGGTTGAGGATAGTCCTGAGCCGCCGAATGCGCCGGTTCCTCCTGCTGCTGCCCAGGCTGTGATTGGAGCGCGAGCCGCGTGCCGTCGCCTTGCTGCCCGAACTAATCGGCTCACCCAAGTCTTTGGCCTTTTCGTAGTTCAATACTTTCCACTGCTGATTGACAGCTTGCCAGCGTTTAAAGATCCGGTAGACCGATGAACCCTCATGGATGATGAGGCCTGTGGGGGGAAAATGGATTAAACATCCAGTTGTGGGCCGGTGTTGGAAATTTCCATCATTTAAAACGCACTTAACTCGATTTTCTTATTTATTTATTTGAAATAGTTCTATAAACCTAACAATGATTCACAGGAATAAAATTCGGCATATACTGATGGAATGAGGAGTAATGAGTGGGTGGATGGATAGATTGATGGGCAGGTTGGGTGGATGAAATAATGCATGCATGCATAGATGAATGGATACATGGATAAGACGTTTGAGTGGATGGATGGAAATATAGATGGATGGATGGATAGTTGAGTGGATAGATAGACGTATGGATAGATAGATGGACGGGGTTTGAATGGATATATGAATGAAAGGGTGGATTCGATAGCTTGGATGAATGAATAGGCAGTTTGAGTGGATTGATGGATGGATAGATGTACAGGTAGATCGAGTGGATGGATGATAGATGGATGTATAGGTGGTTTGGATGGATGGATGGATGATAGATGGATGTATAGGTAGTTTTAGTAGATGGATGGATGTTAGATGGGTGTATAGGTAGTTTGAGTGAATGGATGGGTGTATAGGTAGTTTGAGTGGATGGATGGATGTTAGATGGGTGTATAGGTAGTTTGAGTGGATGAATGGATGTATAGGTAGTTTGAGTGGGTGGGTGTTAGATGGATGCATAGGTAGTTTGACTGAATGGATGGATGTAAAGGTAGTTTGAGTGGATGGAAGGATGGATGGGTGTATAGGTAGTTTGAGTGGATGGATGGATGTTAGATGGATGTATAGGTAGTTTGAGTGGATGGATGGATGGATGTTAGATGGATGTATAGGTAGTTTGAGTGGATGGATGGATGTATAGGTAGGTTGGATGGATGGATGAATAGGTAGTTTGAGTGGATGGATGGATGTTAGGTAGATGTATAGGTAGTTTGAGTGGATGGATGGATGGATGGATGGATGGATAGATGGATGTATAGGTATGTTGGACCGATGGATGTATAGGTAGTTTGAGTGGATGGATGGATGGATGGATGGATGGATGGATGGATGGATAGATGGATGTATAGGTAGTTTGAGTGGATGGATGGACAGATGGATGTATAGGTAGTTTGAGTGGATGGATGGACAGATGGATGTTAGATGGATGTATAGGCAGGTTGGTTGGATGGATGTATAGGTAGTTTGAGTGGATGAATGGTGGATGGATAGATGGATGGACAGATGGATGTATAGGTAGTTTGAGTGGATGGATGGACAGATGGATGTTAGATGGATGTATAGGTAGGTCGAATGGATGGATGGATGTGTAGGTAGTTTGAGTGGATGTTTGGATGTTAGATGAATGTACAGGTAGTTTGAGTGGATGAATGGTGGATGGATGTATAGGTAGGTTGGATGGATGGGTGTGTAGGTAGTTTGAGTGGATGGATGGACAGATGGATGTTAGATGGATGTATAGGTAGGTCGAATGGATGGATGGATGTGTAGGTAGTTTGAGTGGATGTTTGGATGTTAGATGGATGTACAGGTAGTTTGAGTGGATGAATGGTGGATGGATGTTAGATGGATGTATAGGTAGGTTGGATGGATGGATGTGTAGGTAGTTTGAGTGGAGGTTAGATGGATGTACAGGTAGTTTGAGTGGATGTTTGGATGTTAGATGGATGTATAGGTAGTTTGAGTGAATGAATGGTGGATGGATGTGTAGGTAGTTTGAATGAATGGATGGGTGTTAGATTAATATATAGATAGTTTGTGTGGATGAATAGATGGATGTATAGGTAGGTTGATTGGATAGATGGATGTGTAGGTAGTTTGAGTGGATGTTTGGCAGTTAGATGGATGTACAGGTAGTTTGAGTGAGTGGACGATAGATGAAGTATAGGTAGATCGAGTGGATGGATGGATGGATGGATGCACAGATATTACTTCAGCGTTTGTTTAATTCTATCTTGCAGTATTCTTGCACACAATGCATTGTGGGTAATTTAGTAGATTTTATACGATGGGAACTCTCCAGTATAATCACCATTAACTGTAAAGTTTGGGATGTATGGGTTTCTCAGCCTTTCTGTTGGTTCCGTTGTTAATTGAAACAGTTTCAGGGTTTTAGGTATCGATTCGTAGCGGGTTTGATGGATATTGTATTCCGCAGCTCTTGTTACACTGCCAGCTCCTCAGACGGATTAATGCTTGGATCATATAAGATCTGAGAAGTCGATTAAAAGTGTCTGCCCAACATGACTTTTAAATCCGTGGAAAAAAAACAAAAAACAAACCCTAGCAATTACACTGTTGTTTATCGAATCGTTTTCAAGCAGCAGACACAATTATAGGGTGAATTTAGTTCGGTTTAAGTCTCACGCACTGCTAATACCGTACCGTAAACTGCTTTGTGTTGTGTGGCTTATTTAGCAAAGGCGTAATGTCAAAACGCTCTGCTGAGATTGTGTGGGATCATAACAACTTCCCTTACATGCTAAAAAAAAAACATGAACAATGCAGATTGGCATCATACGGCTGATGTTTACCGTGACGTGGGAGGATATGTAAGAGTAATTCTGTAATATAATTTGGTATATCATAGATAATTCCCATAATACCTCCAGTTAATCTCTCGACAGTTGTTTTTTTAAAAAATGAGTCATAGCACGAGTCACAGTCTCTTCCAGCTGACCTGAATAACCTTGTACTGAATCACCCGAATGCTAATGGCTCTGTAAATAGCGGGTGCCGACGGTAATGACGGCAGTAAAGGTCACTCCAAAGGTCACACTGTATGTCTGTTATGGTATCACTTTCAACACGCCGCCGCTCACCTATGCACACGATGTCCATGAAGCCGTACATGCCGTAGCAGATCTGGAAGAGCAGGTCCTGCCGCTGCCACTTGGCCGAGGGGCTGAGCGACGACCACACCAGCCACGAGATGCTGGCGATGAGGAAGAGTGAGCCGAGGATGATGGCGGCGATCTGTACCTTCTCGATCACGGTGAGGGAGATGGCCTGCCACTGGAATGCACAAGTCACACAACATTTTGTTTTCAAATGTGGCTCAGTCGTTTCTGGGTGGAGGTTACATGATCGCCCCGTGCTTATGTGGGCTTCCTCGGGGTACTCCGGTTTCCTCCTACAGTCCGATGACATGCACATTCGGCTACTTGGCTGTCCCTTGGTATGTGAGTGTGAGTAGTCATGTGTGAATGTTGGCCCTGCAATGGTCTGGCATGTATGCCGCCTTCACCTTGTGTCGGCTGAAATAGACTCCAGCCTCCCCGCATGAATTCCCTAATGGAATTAAGTGATGCAAAATACTCAGTTAATTTATTAATTCATAAACATTGATCATGAGAAGCTGCACGGCGGCCACTCAGGGAAGCCCAGGAATAGCCGAGGGAGGAGTCCTCAATGCCCCAGATATGAAAGTAGTACTGGCTCCAACATGGCACCAGCACCACCCGAGGCATAATTTCACACGGACTCAGCAAAGGTATCCCGAGTGCTCAGGAAGTAGTTCTGGCTGTAATTCAAACCACAGAGACTTGTAGAAGGTTAATGGCCTGACGGCGCAGGGATTTAATATCAGGGCTGCTAATATGTTATTATTATTTAACATAATATCAGGGTATTGGTATTTCAAAAAAAAGAAGAAAAAAATGAATGCAATATGTTGTGGGTGGCTTAATGCTTAGTCGTGACTCATTTTCCTAGTTCTTGTACTTGGAGCTATTAGCTTGATTCCAGTCGGAAGCAAATCACACTGTTATTGACTTTCACGGCTCTGTTTGACTCAGGAAATCCATTGTGGGGAAGGCGACAACATGGATCACATGCGACTATTATGAAATCGAAGGATGCTTCAAAGAAACTAAAGGAACAGAATATTTATGCTTATGACAAGTAGAAGCAGGGGATGATTCCCTTCTTTTTCCCTCCAGTAGGAAACTTTTGTTTGTTTGTTTGTTTGTTTATATACAAGATAATTCAAAAATGTTGTGCACAGATTTCGGCGAATGTGTTTTCTACAGAAGAGTGTGGAACAAGCAGGAAACCATTACATTTTCAAGGTGATCCATGCATGGGATCATGCTGAAAAAAAAAATCAATTTGGTCAATAAATACAAATAATGTGTAGATATGTGTTCACCAGATGTCCACCAGGGGGTGACATTTCATTAAAACTATGCCACATTAGTAAAGCCTTCAGTCTTCGGTGGATTTTTTAGGTTAATCAATACACTTGCTACCATAATCCAGTTACCTGGCTTGAGATACCTTGTACTCTGAGTGCCTCTAGTTTGTGAATTTGGACCGTATTGTCTTTTACCTACCTGTAAGGGGTTTTTGGTGCTAATTGCAAGCACTTGGTATTTGAAGTAGCAGAGCTCGCAGCTCCAGGAGCCTCTCTCGCTGATCCAGCGGATGAGACATGGCTGATGGGTGCAGCGCACTGAGCCGTCACAGCGGCATGGGCTCAACAGCTCCCCCTGAAGGACACACAGTCAAAAAACAATTGGTTCATCACAGGCCTACTGGATTCTATTACAAGCTCATTTAGATGATAATTATTTTGCGAGTAACCCTGCGATAAATGACGATTTGTTCAGGATGAAGGCAACCTTTCATCTGGAGTCACATGGGAATGGCTCCGAAAACAACCCTTCCCCCCAAAGAAGGCAAAGAAAATAATAAAAATGGCAGAAAATAAATGGCTGGAAACATTAAACTTATTTACACTTAGAACACATCACATTTGTTGTATTTTCTTTTTTTTTTGGCGGTTGACAAACTTAAGGTGTGCTACCGCCACCACCTAGACTCGAGTGTGGATCTTGACAGTTCCCCTTAACTGATGCTTGATGAGAAAGATTCTGTCCAATAGGAGAGCAGGATCATGGTACTGAGCATGATGGGGAAAGATTCTGACCAATAGGAGAGCAGGATCATGGTAC
>JAQNCB010000023.1:31564932-31577635 GCA_030068295.1 Euristhmus nudiceps | reverse complement strand
AGAGAGAGAGAGAGAGAGAGAGAGAGAGAGAGAGAGGCAGGGGGGTGGGGGCCATGAAAAGGGAGGGATGGAGGATGTTAATGGTCCGGATCGGAGAAGAGGGTAGGAGGAGGTCAAGATGCTCCTCCTCACAACAAGCACAGAGTTAGTTTTTGTGCGTCAATGCAATTATTATTTACATATGTGACAGAATAGGCTCTTGGACATTAGTGTCATGTCTGTATTTGTGTTAGAGGGACAAATGTGTGTGAGGTGGCTGTGTGTGTGTGTGTGTGTGTGTGTGTGTGTGTGTTTGGTGATTGCTTTATAATTTGCTTGAGCAGGGGGGATTCACCTTGCTGTTGACCCCCACAGACGCCGGTAGTCCCACTGATCAATGAAATTAACGACACCCTTAAAGTCTCACACTTGAAGGAGAGAGAGAGAGAGAGAGAGAGAGAGAGAGAGAGAGAGAGAGAGAGAGAGAGAGAGAGAGTGTAATTCCTTTTGTACACTCTTTCATACATTAGTCTTTCCCTTTTTCTCCCTTTTGCTCCCTTTTCCCTCGTACCGTATGTCAGGACGTGTGCCAGTGAGCGTCTTTGTTTATCATGCCAAGCGAAATTTTCAAAGCTGGTAATTCCCCCCCCCCCTCATATCCCCCCCTTTCTAATCTAACAGTTTACTGAACTTGATAAGTGTCCTATCAACATGATAATCAAATTACTTATGAACAAAAATTGACAGTTTTCATTAATTATACAAGATTATTCTAATTGCCATTCAAATTTATTCATTTAGAACAGAAGGTATTCAGTAATATTTTACAGAATTTGCATATTAAATGGAGGGAGATGTACATTATGCATGATAATGTATGCACACTTTCTTATTTTTAACTCCGGAACCATATGTGGCAGTGTAGTCGGAGCAGGTGAGAAGTCGCAGTCGCTTTAATTTGCTTGACAAACATTAGGCTGGAGCCTGTCAGCTGGAGTGTAGTGAGTGCCAATCTTTATTTACTCTTTATTGATTACCCCAAACTCTAAACATCTGCATACCTTGTATAAATTTTCACTTATGGGCTGTGCCTGATGAATGGTGTCTCCGCCGCCGGCTCCCAGGGATCGCCGGCTTTCAGCAGAGAATCACAATCAATTATAGTCACAGAGCCATTGAGAAGTGCTGCAGGAGACGGGCGGAGAGAGAGAGAGAGAGAGAGAGAGAGAGGAGGGTTGAGAGAGTGAGTGTGTGTGAGAGAGAGAGTGGAGGGTGGATAAAGAGAGAGAGATAAAGAGTGAGAGAGAGAGAGAGCGCGAGAGTAATCTGTGTGCATAAATGGCATCGATCTGTTAACTGTGCAGCTTCTGCGCTGAACCCCGACACACGAGGGAATTTGAGGTGTGAAGAGAATGTGGAAGCACAAAACCTTGACAATAGCTGCTGATTTTTCTTTCTTTCTTTCTTTCTTCCGGCTGAGCTCCAGATTTATTCACGTCCTTTGTGTAAAGTGGGAACGCAAGAAGGCCAGTAAAAAGAAAATAACGAGATTATCTCCAGACAAAAAGCTCCTGCTTGATCTCTCGCATGTGGAGCGTGAAAAGGTTTTGTGTATAGAAGTGTGGTGTTCCTGCGGGACGGAGGGATGGAGGGAGGGAGGGAGGGAGGGAGGGAGTGATATAAAGCCGTCCACTCACACCGTTCTGACAGGCGCTTGTTTACAGCCGCACTGAATCATCCTCTCTTGTTCCATCGCACCGTTCATGTGTGACCAGGTTGTACTCAAGTGCTGTGAACGTTGTGGGCAACGACGGGCAGCAGATATCACAGATTATAGCCTACGCAGTCGTCACGAAAGGGCTGCGATTCGGTACAGAGGTGATAAAACTAAAGGATGTTGTTGTTGTTACGGTATTTTAGTCGGAACAGTCCAGAATATCACGTCCAATCATCAGCTGCGTGTACGCCTTCTTTATTTTTATTTCTTGATCATCATCTACCACGGCTCTTCCTCAGAACATGAGGTCAGCTTCCTGTTACAGCAATCTCCGTTCTGATTGGCCAGCAGGTGGGGAGTGGATTTCTCCAGCAGTCATTCTGACAGTGATTCCAGGAAATGAAAATTAGCTCGAATGCGTAAGAGGTGATGTTTGGCGAACGGGTCGCTATTGTGTAATGAATCCAGACGGAGCGATTGCGTGGCGGAGAGATCCTGAGTCACTCTGCAGGGCTTGATTTTGTGATAATGACCAGCTTGCTGTATATGATCCTGTTTATTACAGGGCGACGGACAAAATAATACCCCTGTGGGGTGTGGGACGGCGTAGAATAGACCCGCCCCACGTCGGATGTAGTAAAAGGCGTCGGTGGAGGGGATGACCCTAAAAGGCGTCGGCGAGAAAGAATATAGACGAAGGAAGTTCCTCGGTCATGTCATCTGGGGAAAGAAAACCCGAGGCGGGCAGCAGAAAACAGAAAAAAATGGTTTGTGTGGGTTTCCTCCGGGTACTCCGGTTTCCTCCGACAGTCCAAAAACATGCGCAGGAGGCTGATTGGCTGTTCCAAATCTCCGTTAGGTGGGAGTGTGTGTGAACGGTTGTACAAGTGTCGGTCCTGCGATGGCCTGGCGAGCTGTCCAGTGTGTACCCCACCCTTGCCCCGAGTCGGCTGAGATGGGCACCCGCCTCCCCGCGACCCTAATTCGGATTAAGTGGTTTAGAAAATTAATGAATGAATGAATGAGTCCCCGGGCATCACGCTGTTTACGAATGTGTAAACAGTGCTTTCTCTGATATCCGCGTTTTTGTAAAGGGATTTAGTGTGAAGAGAAAGCCGGCATCCCGTTTACCGAATCGCAAGCGACTCCATTATTATTTCTCTTCATCTTATCTTCTCCGAAGCGGCGAAACACTGACAGTCGGCGAATAAAGATGAATATTCATCGACTAACCGTGTTTACGGAGATAATCGGACACGCAGGAAGTGAGGTGATTTTCTCACCGGCTGGACTTATCTGTGTAATCCAATAACGGTCCTGCTGTGATCAAAGATGGTGGTTATGGCCGCCGGACCTGATCTGGAGCTTTATCAGGGACATCAGAGGGTGGAAATGAGATTTTAAAACAGATCCTAGCCTGCTGCTGGACATTATCGGTTAATAGGCTTTCTCTTCCCCCCTTCGTTCCGTTGTGTTATTAAACACGCGGTTTAAAAACTCTGAAATATATTTCTCATGCATTTCAGAGCGAGAGGGCAACCACAAAACCCCCGGAACGTGCCTTAATCTCAGTCTGTGCGTGTGGTGTGTGTGTGTGTGTGTGCGCTTTTTTTATACACCACTGCACCTGATTTAAAATTAGCCGACGTCCAAACCCAGCTTATATTAGACGAGCTTTACTGCTTTCTGCGCATCTGTTCTTTCATGTCTTGGCCGCAAACCAAACAGCTATTCATCGTTCTATCTGTAACACAAACAGTGTGTCATCCATCTGCTGCGCGTTCTGAAATCAGGGCGTATTATTCACCGTCCTAATAAGGACGTTCCACTGATTAGCAAAAGAGTCTGGCGTTCGCCTCAGAGGGATTACGCAAGGACGTAACGATAAGGCTCGGTCTGAGGGTCCATCCATCATCTATACCGCTCATCCATCAGGGGCACAAGGGGAACGATGTAGAGTTGCCACTTAACCTAACGTCTTAGTCTGTGGACTGTCGGAGGAAAACCGGAGGACCCTGATGAAACCCACACGAGGACAGGAGGGCCGTATGAACTCCGAGCAGCAGTCGTCTTGCTGCAAGGCGACAGTACCGGACAGTGTACCACCACGGCGCCTAAAATGAACGGATCGGAAACGCTCGTCCACCCGTTAGACACCTGTTACGACCGCCGTGCTTGTGCGACACACGAATTCGCTAATAATACTATAGCATGTATATGTATAGCGATGACAGGTCGTTACGGCGTAATAGAGCAGCGTGCTTAGCTGTTAACTGACAGTCGAGCGGTTCGAGTTCGCCCGGGGACATGATGACCTTTCTGGCGATGGGCAACTGGGACCCAACGGTTAGAGAAACAGGTTTAGGGCCGGAAGGTCGCTGGTTCGATTCATGAAGCAGCAACAAGGGAGTCTGGTGGTGGGAGGAGGACCTCCCCTTCTTCTTTCACCTTCACGAGCTACGAGATTCCCTTGAGCAAGGTACCTGACCTCAGCTGCTCCCTGGGTGCTCACTGTGGATGGGTTAAACGCGGAATAATATAAAACAGTATATCAAAATCAAAAAGAAGTAAAAATAACTAACTAACAGAACATAAGAGCATCCCTGAAGCCGTCGCTTCTGTATATTTCGGCGTCTGTATGAATACTCCGACATGAAAACCGCACACCAGGAGGCATTAAGTCCAGATTTATCTTCTTTACTCTCTTACTGCTGTAGTTACTGAACATAGAGTGGAAGGTGAATAATGGGTGTTACATCACACCCTACTAACTTCTCAATCCTGACTGGTCGGAAGGTGCCAGATCATTTTCTCAGGCAGTAATTCAGGCTCATATAGCACGGTGTGGCGTAGCGGTTAGCACGTCCACCTCAAAGCAAGAACACCCGAGTAGGACGACATAGTTTGTCAAACTACAACTACTCCTGGATGGGACGCTCGTCCATCCTAGGTTCCCTTCCCAATGTTTTTTACATTTATACTGCTGGGTGGACAGAGGCACACTTGTGGTTAAGACCTTGCCCAGAGGTCCTAGCACAGTGGGGGTCTCGCAGAGATTAGAACCAACGACCTCCTGATCATGAGTTCCAGCACTCTAACCACTATGCTACCGGCCCCTTTTGAACCCTTTTAAATGAGGAAGACCCCCATTTGATTTTTGGGATGATTCAGATCAAATTCTGACTATTGGAATTTTTTAAAGGATTGTTTAACATGGGATGATTTTTGGCGTTTTGGTTCATATGGTGGATTTCTGGGATTGGAAGAGGCATGCGGTTTCTGAACGCACTTGTTCTGACATGATGCCATCTAAGGCATATGGTATAATGTGGTATAATCGAAGACGAATATTCATTTATTATTTTTATGAATATTTATTTTTTTATTTATTAAACCGGGGTAGGGGGGCACTCTGTAATTATGGATGAGGTGACACTGAACGTTTTCTATGAAGAAATAGTTTTTTTTAATTGTTTGTTTAAGGTTTAGGTAACATTTACACACATTTTCAGTAACATAAGATAATTGATGGTGGTCCAAGTTTGTATTTGTTATTATTTTGATTTTGATTTCGACTACTGTATTAATCCCGCAAGGGAAATTTGGCTTCTGTATTTAACCCAGACAAAGTGAGCACACACACACACACACACACACACATGTGCACACACACACACACACACAGAGCAGTGGGCCGCCACTATTTGTTGCACCCAGCGAGCAGTTGGAGGTCAGGTATCTTGCTCAAGGCTGCTTCAGCCATGAAGGTGGAGGAAGGGAACTTGCAGGAAAAAATCACATGTAAAGCATGTAATTTAATCCTGTTAGTGTCACAAAGAGGCTGGAGCCTATCTTATCTGACTCTGGGTGAAGGCGGAGTACAGCCTGAACAGCATGCCAGTTCATCACAGGGCCAGTACACACAAAAGCATTCACTCACACTCTCACTCTCACTCACGCCAAGGGGCAATTTGAAACAACCAATTAGCTTAATGTGCACGTCTTTGGACTGTGAGATAAAACCAGAGTACCAAGAGGAAACCCAGACAGGGATAAAGAGAACAAGAAAAGGCTGCACAGAAACGCCCTCACAGCGATCAAGCTCGAACCCGGGACCTTCTTGCAAAAATGTTGCAAATATGAGTCGGAAAAACTCTCACTGCACTTGAAATCACGTGATAAGTGAAGTGCATGTAAAGTCACGTGTGATGGCTGAAATATTTTATATTAGTGGAAATAAATAAATGTGACACATAGGAAGTGCACGTGTTATTGATCACGCACTTCACTCACTGTTCAATATGAATCGTCACATGACTTCTCTGTAAGGGTTCAACTGTAGATCTCTTATCGATCCCAAACCCAGTCTGATAACCCAGTTTCCTCTGGCAGTGTGAGATAAAACGTGTTCCACCGAGGGTTAGATGAGAAACACAACACCCAGGGTTTAAAAAAAAAATCCTCCTGCACTGCTGATCCATTCACTCATCACACCTAAAATGCGAAATTCACACCTGTACGTGCACATCTGGACAACAGAGGCTGTTAATGCATCACTGTAGGTGTTAATTCAGCTCTCGGGATTTCAGTGCGCTTGGAAGCCCAGACAGAAGGTGAGCTCTAACAAGCCCAGATCCTGCCATATAAACAAAGGAGCGCGTTGATCTGCACGAGGCACTGAGCGTCCTGCCTGCTGTCTGATTCAAAGAGACATCAGCATGAGCAGGAAAAGAGGGGAAGGCTTTTACAAGAAATACACAGGGTTGGATGCACATCTGGGATAGAGATGTTCACAAATAAGCTCTCCCCCTCTCTCTCTCTCCTCTCTCTCTCTCTCTCTATCTCTCTCTCTTTCTCTTCTCTCTCCACTCCCTCTCTCTGTTCTCTCTCTCATGTCTCGCTCTCTTTCTCTTCTCTCTCTCTTTCTCTTCTCTCTCTACTACCTCTCTCTCTCTCTCTCTGTCTCCTTCTCCTCTCTGTCTCTTTCTCTTCTCTCTTTCATGCCATTCAGATGACTTTTATTCGTCCTGTTCCAACTCCATCTGCTCAGTGCTGGCTGAGCCATGAAGCCAGCGGCTAATTAAGCCATTATTTAGGCAGACAGTCCATTATATTCCTTTTTCTGGCTTTTTTACAACGTGGAAAATATTACCTGGTGAAGAGAAGATAAGAGACTCATGCTGAGCCGGCTTTGGTTTCCTTCTCATTGTTGTGGCTGCTTTATTTTAATATGCTCTCTGATTATTTTCTTTTTTTTTCGGGGGGGATCCATTCAAGTTTTTTATGTAATCCCTCTTTTATAGGACTTGAGAACCTAAAATTAATGCTTGCACTCATTCGTGGCTTGTTTTTTCGGCGGAGCAGAACAATAGGATTTCTGTTTCGCCCATCGAATGCACATCGCTGCCGTGCTTTTCTTTCAGCAGTTCAGAGTTCCTTTTTTTTTTTTTTGCCTCTTGCACTGATGTTTATTGTTTGTGCTGTGTCCCATCTCTTACCTGCTGTTGTTTGTAGTGGTGCCTTCTCAGATACAATCTTTCTACAAATGTGTGTGGGCATCACAGCAGAGAGGCTATTTTAAGCAGTTTGTTCTGTGCTGTTGGGGTTTCAGGAGGCCAGGAGAGCGATCAGCACAGCAACAGGGATTTGGAATTACGTTGACATAAAGTCCGGTGCAAAAGTTTTTATACCCTCGAGATAAGTTCCGTGGCTCCAACAGTTCATCCCTTCCATACTGTATTACACCTGAAAGTCCTTGAAACATAAACAACAAAAACATGAAAAAATACGGAAAAAACAAAAAACTGAGAGCCCCGAGCTGCAGAGTGCGCATGCGCCGCCACCACAGTACTATAAGTACCTCTAAATCTAGTTAATAAATTAACTAATTTCAATAGAAATAATTAACATAACAAGGTGATTTTCAATAGGCTTCTGGGGGTGACCATAAGACATCTAAAACGTAAGTTTTATGGCGATTGATCGATTATTGGAGGCTCTACAGTGTCCACGGTGACACGATGGACTCACAGACACACAGACTCACAAACTCACAGACAGACTGCGTGAATGACGACAACACCCATTTGGGAAAGCTTTCAGCTTTCACCGAGGAGTTACAAAACCGGATAGAGTTCCTGAGCAAAAACAGGATCACTCTGCAATTTTCCCAGAGACTCATCTCATATGTAGCGCCTTTCTTATAGCGTTCATCTGGTCTTATCAAATTTCTTTATCCAGGGCTGATTACATCTTTTCTTGTTGTGCACAAATGCCTTGAAGCTGCGGTTGCATGTTTATGGTGTGCGACACATTCGACAACTTTAACCTTCCCTTGTAGACTAAATAAAAGCAGCATGTATTGCTTAAACTGTGCAAATTGCTGTTTGTTCCGCTGCCGCCACCCTTTCACACGAACACGTCCTCCTCAAATGAAGAATCCATTTAAAAGCAGCACTTTGTGAAATGGACAGATAATGGGGTGGCACTCAAGCTGTCGGCTGATGCATCTGGGACTTATAACGCTTGAAATAACTTATCATTTCAATAAATTAGCTGCAAATGCTCGAGCTGGTTTATCCATTCTCGTTCCATTGTACGGACCGATGATTAGCTTTGGCTGTGTTCAGTCTGAGCTTTCGGTTAATAACAGTAGAGAAGCTTTCAGACTAGATTTAGCTCATGACTGCTTTTCATGCTGCCAGTACGCTTGTGCTGTTAATGAAAAATTGTTAGATTTTTATCAAACTGTTGTTTAGTTTTTGTTTGTACTAACAGCATCTGGTCGTTCTTTATATTCTTTAATATTGAATATTTGATGAAGAATCTCGTTACTGAAGGCCTGGCGTGGGGATGTAGCGCAATATGGGAAAAAAAATAATTAAACAGATAATTAGCTCTTACTATATATTCATTCATTCACTGCTTGATCCTAATTAGGGTCACGGAGAGGCTAGTGCCCATCTCAGCCGACTCTGGGTGAGGGCTGGGTACACCCTGGACAGCCCGCCAGGCCATCGCAGGCCTCTTACTATATACAAGTAAAATAAAATTAGTTCACTGGCTTGAACGGCGGATCTTTCCTTTTTTTTAACAACACATGTCCACTAGCTAGCATTGACTCTACAGCATGTCTAATGCACTCATCCATCTGTCCATGTGTTTATCTGGCTCCGGGTCACAGGGACATCGTTGTCTGATTTTCCATTAATATCAGGGAACTTTTCTGGCTCTGCTACCCTAACCCTTTTGTTTGTGCAGTTTAGTGGAATTCTTCTGAACCGTCTCAGAGCTGCTCAGTGCTGTATGGCGTGATGTTCCTTTCCTTTGTATGAGGCACATTCAGTTTAACTTCCTGTTTAAACCTGGCACTTTCTGTGTAGCCTATGCAAATATTTTCTCGGGACACGAAAAGATGACATTTAATTCATTGAACACAAACTTAATAAAAGCATGCATAGTTTATCATTCATTCATTCATTTTCTAAACCGCATTAAATTGCGTTGCTGCACTTTGCTTTGCACTTACACTTTGCTTCTGTAGAAAATATACAAAGGACCAATAACTTAGCACACAGGGGGTGACAATGTAATGCAAAAAATAGCGAAAGGTCACATGATCATGTCATGTCTCTGCCAGCAACACATAACTAATTTGCATATGAATATATGACGCTGTATTATTTCTTTTATATGTACAAGTGCACTACTACTACAACTACTACTATTCTTTCGGCTTCTCCCCTCAGGGGGGCGAATCATCTGTTTCCATATGTACGAGTGCACTCTTGTTTTAAAATTCTTCCTTTTGTTTTATTAGAAGTTCAATAGTTAATTTCTGATTTGTTAGATTAATATCTGTATACTGTTATTTTTCCATTAACTTGCCTTCTATCCACATAAGAAGATCCACATAATATTTTTACGCACCTGTGAAAGTCAAACTGGCAAATGCAGAAGTATCATACAGAGCTCAGTAGAAAGCAACTTTGATAATGTAAGTAAAAACTTACCTGATTATGAAAATATATTTGTTTATGTGCAACAGGAGAGGTTGGAAGGTTTGCTTTTCATTTTACTTTAATTAATAACAGCATACAATCAAGAGAAACAGAAAGCACACCTTTCTTCATGAAAAAAATGATGTTAAAATAACAAAAAATGTGTCCTCACCAAGTTTTATAATCTAACAAATAACCCCCAGAGACTTTAATATGTAGGTAAATAGTAAACCAACATTCAAACACCAGGTAGGTAAAATATAAGGATACCCTTCACACTTCCTGCAGTGCCATTAATAGGATGATTAGCAGCCAGGTGTTATTAATAAATTGCACAAATTAATCCTAATTATTTAAACATAGGAAGTGTGACTACCTGGATAAAAGCAGAACTTTTGGCACTTTGGTGTTTTGGAGCACTTGGGTGTCGAGAGAAAAGGACATCAGTGGTATTTATGTTCTGATGGACAAAAATACAATACTGATGGAAGGTGTATTTTGTTTTTTTTTTACACCGAAGATTGTTGTTTGTTGTTATTCAATTAAGCTTTAAATGTCAGGCTTGTGCACAGTGCAGTACAATTTCAACTCCGAAGTAAACAATGCGCTATTAAATAATGATATGTTTATGTGGTTTAGCAGCCTCTGATTAAACTCTGATAGGAGTCATAGAAACCAAACAGAGGGTACATGGATGCACTGAGAGACAACATGAAGTTAGTTGGTGTGAGACAAGAGGATGCGGAGGACAGGGATGGATGGAAACAGATGATTCTCTGTGGCGACACATATATCACAATATCGCGCTTCAGGTTCTGCAGCTTCAGGGCATCGCATTTTTTTTTAATATTCATCGAAAAATAAAAGTAAGCAAACATATGGAAAAAAGTTCATGAAAACTCCACAAGGGGTCGCTACCGACTCGGATTCGGTGGGAAATTCGTCTCGACCAATCAGCTTGCGAGATTTCAGAGGCCGCGTCCCAAACCGTTGTCAATAGTGACCTCTTTCACTATTAAATAGGGAAAAAGTTAAGGGAAAGGCAGCAAGTTCACTACCGACTCCAGTTTGGGACTCGGCTCTGAAGTAACAGCATTCGTGTGACAGAGAAGGCAGAAGTCAAGGCATTTCTTACACTTTACTTACATCTATGTACAACTACATGCATGTATTTTATATAATTATATTTTATTTCCATCTTGTGTGTTATTTTTGAATGTTTAATTGTTATTATAAGCATTTATAGCATTGAATATGTATTTATTGATATTATATACACATATACATATTCGTATACATCAGTCAGGGGGGGTCAATCCTACTTCGCGGAAATTCGGTCTTCGGGGGGTCTCGACCCTCCATTAACCGCCAAAAGTGAGGGATCCTTGTATATATGTATGTTTGTTGCATAGTGTGGGTCAAATTTTGATCCAGCTGCAGACCAAGGTGTGGTGTCCCATGCTCGCGCTAGAGTCGGTCAGTCTGAGCTATACTTTGCATGTTCCAGATTATATCGAGCATTTCTTCATTATGGAAGTGGATCGTTGGTTCGGTTACAGTGTATTTTACGGGGTGTTAGTTTATACACAGAATCTTAAACAGGCCCGTGCACCTTTAAGCTGCATCTTCGTATTCCACGCTGCTGTCTTTAAAATCAGACCTGTTCATGCTCAAGCATTTATTGAAGAGTAAGCAGCAGAAAAGCATCACGCCGCCCTCGGCACAAGTCGGCTGTTATACGGCAGAGGAAAGCTCAGTGTTTTAATAGGACCACGGAACAAAACGGTTCATAAAAGAGGCAGATTCACAGGGCCGTTCCCCCGTTTTTGATCAGGCGAGGCTTTAAAGTCGTACGCAGAGCACTCCATGACCAAAAACAAGATGTCCGGCTTTATATGAATAAATCAATACAAGACAGGTGCTGCTCGCAGATAATTCTGCTTTCTTTGTCACCTGCTACTTTTTTATTTATTTTTTAATTATAAATAAGAAGTGAAGGAACATTAATAAAAAAACAGCAGTTACTTAGACATGATTTCTTTAAAAATCTTTTGTTACCTTTTGTCCTTTTTTTCCTTTTCTTTTATCAGAAGTGTCTCCATTCTGCTGCTCCATCATATCGTGGTAATGAGACAGAATAGCTTGGTGTGTGCAGCATGCCGTAGTGTTTTCCCTCACTGTCTCTGTGCCCACTGGCTCGTCCGTCAGTGCTGTCTCAAATTCGTCCATGTCCCTTGACATTTTATCATCTCTAATCAGTTTGCAGCAGACACTGGCTGCTCTTATTATTGAGTCTGGCTGCTGTTCTCAGGCACTTTTTTTGTTGACCTAGCAGGTATTGGAGTACCAGGGTTATTGCAGGGCACTGTGAAAGGGAGAAGCCACTCACAAGCTGTGCTGGAGCTACACCATAGCAATAGCAGGGGCAAAACTACAATTAATATTCAGGTACCACATGTGTACAAGTATGAAATAGAAAGGTACATTTTCAGCTACATTTGCAGCACCATGGTGTCCCAAAGATCACTGTACACGTTTAATAAATCCCTAAAAATGACTGATTGTATTATATTTGAATAAATGTCTGTATCCATAAAGGAGTTATTGCAGGTTTGCTTGACAGACGGGCCAATGGCTTGAAGACCAGCTGTAGGCCTCCATATGAGCTCCTCCTTTCTCACCAACCTTCATCCACCTTCGGACAATACGCCCCACAACCATCACAGGGCCGAAATGGTTAATTTATTTAATATTTTTCGTTAAATGCCTTGAATTAAAGAAGAAACTCAACATGTCCTTCACATCTTAACTGCTTTATTTCGAATCCATTACGGTGGTGTACAGTCATCCCTCGCTGTATCGCGGCTTCAGTGCATCACTGATTTTTTTTAAATATTCATCGAAAAATAAAAAATAAGCTAAAATAGGGCAAAAGTTCAGGAAAATGCCACAAGGGGTCACTACTGACTCGGATTCGGATCCCAGCCTCTTCTTCTTCTGCTGGGAA
>JAQNCB010000023.1:31170952-31183606 GCA_030068295.1 Euristhmus nudiceps | reverse complement strand
CCATAACCTCCCCCAGAGCCGCCGCCATAACCTCCGCCACCTCCTGAATTACCCCCATATCCACCTGAGGAAGAGAACAGGGGTTATATACTGGGATGGAAATAAAATAATAAAAAAAAAATCCACGTGTACTTTTGTACAAGACTCACCACCATATGGGCCGCTACTCCTGCCACCGCTGCCTCCTCCTCCATAGTTTCCTTTCATGGGACCAAAACCAGACTGTTGGCTGTTATAGCTTCCCAAGTCATTGTAGTTGCTTCCACCACCTCCGCCACCACCAAAGTTCCCTGTGCACGGGATAACGATCCATAAAACCAGACGTCATGGAACCAGTCAACAAACCGAACACAAAAATTAAAAACCAAACTCACCACCAAAGTTTCCTCCGCCGTTGTTGTAGTTGTCATAGTTGCCATAATTTCCGCCGCCGCCACCATATCCTCCTCCTCCACCGCCGCCACCACCGTATCCTCCGCTTCCATATCCTCCACCACTGTTTCCATAGCCTTGTCCACCGCCGCCACCATATCCACCACCTCCACGATTACCACCATAACCCCCTGTGTAACAGATAATTCACAAGTTATACAAGTCTCCAACAAACCACTCATTTATATATAATAATAATTAAAAAAAAGTCACGTACCATCCCCTCCAAAACCGCTGTTGTAGCCATCTCCACCTCCATAACCACCTCTGCCCCCTAAGTACACAGTAAACAAAGTTACATTATACAAGTTTCTGCCACACCCCAACAACTGACCCTGCACTGACACCCAGACTCTGCATACCTCTGAACCCGTCCCGGAATCCATCTCGGCTGCCTCCAAAATCATTGCCATACCGTCCGCCGCTACGACCTAAAGACAGACAGGGTCACTTTATGTAAATAACAGAAGCACACTATTCTTGTGTTTATAAAACAGAGACTGGTTCTTACCCCTCATGTTCATCGACGAATTCTGCATCTCTTGTTTAGATACCGCCTTTCGGACTTCAGAGTTATGGCCGTTAATCGTGTGGTACTTTTGAACTAGGAGCAGGAAAAAAAACATGCGTTTTACACAAAAAAACAAACACTAGAATCACTTAGTTATAAAACAAGTAGTCAAACAACTCACTAACGATACGGTCGACGGAATCATGATCGTCGAACGTGACAAACGCAAAACCTCTTTTGTTGCCTGTCTTATGGTCAGTCATAATCTCGATCGCTTCGATCTTCCCAAATTCCTGGAAGTACTCCCGTAGGTGGCTCTCCTCCGTATCTTCCTTAATGCCGCCGACGAAAATCTTTTTCACGGTGGTGTGCGCAAAAGGTCTGTTGGAATCCTGGAACACAAGACAAGAGCTGCCGTTTAGGAACAGATTACGCCCCAGAATGGTTTATTTCCACTAGCCTATAAAGTACCGACCTCTCTGGAGACGGCACGTTTGGGCTCCACGAGACGGCCATCCACTTTGTGAGGACGTGCCGACATGGCGGCGTCGACTTCATCCACACTAGAGTAGGTGACGAACCCAAAACCCCTGGAGCGCTTGGTGTTTGGGTCTCTCATGACCTGGGAGTGGAGAAGAAAGAGTCGGTGGGTTTATACACATGTTAAAACACTCATCACAAAGTATAACATTCATTAAACACGTGCTGTTTTGTTTTTCCCTCTTTATAAAGTAACCACGGTTAATTTAAAAAGGAAAAAAACTCACCACACAGTCTGTTAACGCCCCCCATTGTTCAAAGTAAGACCTCAGGCTGTCGTCTGTTGTCTCGAAACTGAGGCCTCCAATGAACAACTTCCGGAGCTGTTCTGGTTCTCGGATCTGGAAAATAGAAAAATGTTCACTTATTTTCAGTGATGGACAATATTTACAAGTCATACAACTGCCGACGTTTCACGCCATGGCGCTGTGCAGGATGCACGACCACGACGGTCGAACAGAGCCGCCATGTTGGACGCCGTAGCAGCTAGCTAGCCACACTGCATTAGCATGTATTACACAGCATTATAAATTAACAAGTAAAACTCCGACGCATTTATAAACCTGAACTGACCATGTTTCCTCACACAGCTTACAAACACGTGTCAACAAACCGGTTTACATGACTAAAATAAAATTATGTTTGGCTAGTCAGTCAGAGACCACGCTGTTCAACAGAATCCAAGATGGCGGCCCTGCTAGCATTCGGCTTGAACCATGTAAAGAGCGTTTCGACTACGACCTTTCTTTCGGCACATAAATCTAAAAACGGTAATACATTTTCTTCAAAATATGACACCGAATTTAGCTTTAACTAACTTAAAAACAGATTAATAATAGAACTCACATCTTTCGACATAGTTTTCTTGAAAACACACGGCACTGAAACTACCACAACCGAGCCGTGAGTACACCTTCAACCCCTCGCACAGGTTCTGCCTTCTGCTGTCCATGATTGGTTTAAGATTCGCGCTTAAACCCACCCACCGCGTTTCCTTAATAGGCGATTGGTCCAAATTAACGTCATTTAAGCGTGGCACAGAATCAGACAAGGCCCAAGCAGTGTAACAAGAAAACCAAAATGGCGGTACAGCGCGAGGTCTGGTGAACATACATGTTAACACGCCACCTAATTTTTACCAGCGAAACGTTTCATAACTCCCACCTATTAAAACCGTGATACATTATGTTTTGCTACAAATTTATCACATTCATTTAAAGTATAAGCTTCAACTTAATCGTAAATACACTCACCTCTCTCGACATAGCGTAGAGTACAAGACAAACCAATGAAACCGGAAAAAGGATGTGCAGTGAACGTATATTAAATCAAGTACCCGGGCTCCGCCTTCCATAGCCTGTGATTGGTTCATTATTCGCGCTCAAACGTCGCGTCACATTTCTTTGGCATATTATTGGTTTAGAAGAACATCATTTAAAGAATACGCTACAACGACGCAAGAAGGCTTTTTATTAAATAAATAAATAAATAAATATCCAGAATGGAGATCATGGGTTTATGATTCATTTGATTAAAGTGTCTTTATAATAATAATAATAATAATAATAATAATAGCGTGTCTTTAAATCTCTGATAAAGATGTGATTAAAGTGTAAATTGGTTCTTTTGTGTTATGTTCCTTTGATTAGCTGCAGACGCGAGATATACAGTATTATAAGAATCGGTCATTTCAAATCCTACCTATTTCAATTGGAATACGGGTGGGATTTGGTATCAGATTGCCTTGGGGTCTCATTGTGTGTTTTTGGCGCGCAGCAGCAGCAGCCGGCACTGTGAGTGCGCGCTCGTGTGTAGCTTATGTGCGCGCGTGCGCGTGTGTATCGGACTCGTGCGGCGGGTTGTTTCCTGCAAGAACCCAAAAGAAGACCTTTGTGTGAGTCTGTTGGTTTTAAGAGAAATAACAAACGAATGCATGTAGTTCAGTTCAGAGTGCAATAAACCTGTTATTTGTTTCGAATGTTTTTTTTTTTAGCGTCGGTATTTCATGGTATATTTCGGAAAGTGTTCTGTTCAGGCCTCTGTGTTTTATATCAGGCTTCATCCAGGAAGACTACACGAGTGTGAAGAAATTAGATCCGACCTCTTTCATGCATTTATTCGAACACGAATTCTGGGAGATATTCGTGGTTTGTATTATTATTCAATAATAATAATAATAATAATAATAATAATAATAATAATAATACTAAGACCAAGCTTGAGGACGGGTCTGGTTTCCCCCAGACATATATGCTAATATAGGCTAATAAGCTAACTACTGAGCTAAGCTGCAAATACATTGAGATGCCCTGGGCTTCCTTGGCCGCATTAATGTCAACAAATACCAATTGTAATTACTTAATACGCATTAAAACATGGTTAATTTCCCTTTACGTGAGGCATGTTGTTCCTTTTGCATGCTAGCTGCTAGTTCATAAAGAGCTAGCAGTTGCTAACGCACCTAGCATACCTTATGATGGGTTCCTGAAACAAGACGGATGAAAATATCGCCTGTAATAAAATGTCTATCTACAGGTTTTTTTTGCACGAAAATCACCCAAACTAATTTCTTAACTTATTTTTTAGTATCCAGCTAGTTGGTTTTGCTACTACGTTGTTGAAATGATGGCGGCTTTTTTTTTATCAGCTCGCGCTAGCATGGCTAGCTTAGCCGGATACCTAGCACTTGTGTTGTGCTGCAGGTTATATGCTAGCTGACTAGCCGGTGTTATTGTTATTATTATTATTATTATTATTATTATTATTATTACAAGTGCTTTATATTTCAACTTTTGTTCAAGTTACACACGCATAAAATACAAAAATAAAGCGATACACCGATATATTTTCTGTCTTTTTTTTAAATGAACGATATTTAGGTGTGTAGCGTCGAAATTTACATTAGCATGAATGCTAGCTAAGTTAGTCAGTTAGCTTTTTGCGTCTTGGTTGACTTTTATACTGGAAAGTGGTGTTTCACCCCCCCCAAGGAATGAATAATAAATACTTATCATTTTGTCTTTCTGAAGCATTTAATGCATAACAAGCATTTCAAGTTGGCTATAATTGAGTGAACTGTATTTTTTTTTGTTTATTCTAAGACAGTTTTTTGCTAGTTTTTAGTGACTAATAGTGATTTGTTGCAGGGTTTTGTTGGCATCTTTGCTCTAAATGCTGCAAACTACACTAGCTGTTGGTTTGAAACCCAGTTCTTTTTATTGGGTGACATAACTGTAAGGAAAGAAGGAGAAACAGATTTAAAAAAATGTTAATTTCCCTCTGGGATTAGTAAATTATCCATCTATCTATCTGACAGAAAATCATTCCTCACATACATTAAGGTGTAAAAGGAGCTGAAAGTGAGAACAGTGTGGAATGAAAACTTTTTTTTTTTTTTTTTTTTTTTTTTTCTCGGGGGGCAAACTGAGGTCCAAGCATAAATGAATTTCATTGTTGTCAAGCATAAACCAGCTCATTAACGGGTCTGTGTCCTGTTTTCAGGGGTGACGTTTGTAACCGCAGGTGTATACATCAGGAATAACATCACACTCCAGTTGGCTTGCGTGGAAATCGGTCAGTAGGTAAGAACCGAAGGACGCAGTGCATCATGACACACGTCTCCGTTAAACAGCAAAGCTCGAACCCTAATACTAACTGCCGGCATCCCGGTTAAATGAAGCTTTCTGTCACTTCCGCCTGCCCCACGGAGGGTGCTGATTTGATGCATATATATGTTTAGGGATATAGAAAGGCATTTGAGTGTAAACTTTGTCTCTTTTATAAAATGCTGCTGTGGGAACACGTGTGTGACGAGCTGTAAATTCAGCCGGATTGAGCATCATGATCAGTGAGAATCAGTTCTATTATTTCTAATGTACATGATACGTCAGACTATATATCCATAATAAATAAATAAAATAATCAGGGTGCCACTGTGGTAGCAGTTAGCATGTCCGCCTCGCAGCAAGAAGGTTCCGGGTTCGGTGAGGGGCCATTTGCATGGCCTTCCTCATGCTTGTGTTGGTTTCCTCCGGGTACTACAGTTTCCTTCTACAGGAAAGTATCACAAGTCCAAAGACATGCATGTTAGGCTGGTTGGCTTTTCAAAATTCCCTCTAGGTGTCAGAGTGAGTGTGAATGGCTGTATGGGCTGGTCCTGCAATGGTCTGGCACACTATTTAGGGTGTACCCTGCCTTCATGTTGGCTGAGATGGGCTCCGGCGACCCTGATAGTATTAAGAGGAATGGAGAATGACTGATTGTCGAGGGAATTGCGTGTCAGTGGTGTTAAGGATTATGATGTAGTTGTATGTTGGGTTCGAGAAAAATGTTAATTTTCAGTCCAAGTAGTTAATCAGGTTGGTGTCGTTGTGTGTGCACTCGGGTCGCTTTCTGATAAGGAGCCAAATGGCCTTGTTTGCGTCCGATGTTGAACCAAACAAGGCACTGAAATGAAGATTGCTTTGTCTGCATGTCGTGTTGTGGTTTCTCGTTTGTGGAACCGGTTTCGAGTCACACGTACGGCGGTCCGTCCGAGCTGACATTTCACACTACAAATCTGGTGATGTATTTGAGCCTCTTACGTTTCTGTGTCTTAATACGCTGCCTTTTGATTGCAAAGGGATCCCTTCCCTGCCTCACTCGATCTCTCTGTTGCTTCGGGGGCGGAAAAAGAAGGCGTTTAAACTAAGCAGTCATGGGAAAGAAGAACCAGAACCGCGAAGACGACGAGTCTGCGTCCTCGGACGAAGAGGAATACGTGGTGGAGAAGGTCTTGGACAGGAGGGTTGTAAAGGGCCGAGTGGAGTATTATCTTAAGTGGAAAGGTTTTACAGAGTAAGTCGATCCCCACGCTCTGGTCTCTGATCTGTATGTTCCTTGTTGTAGGTGCCACGCTGGCACGCTTACGTTGTTTGACTTATTTAGCGACGCGAGTTCGCTAATCTTGGTGTTCGCCCGTCTTATCATTTGCTAGCAAGCACAACACGTGGGAGCCGGAGAAAAACCTCGACTGTCCGGATCTCATCTCCGAGTTCATGAAGACGTATAAGAAAGGCGGCAACGGGCCGAGCACTCCAAGCAGCGGGACCAAATCGTCCGGCGCCACTCCAGTCCGTGCGAAGGACGCCGGGAGCAAGAGGAGAAACTCGGATGAGGAAGAGGAGGGTGGCAGCAAGCAGAAGCGGAAAAAAGAGGTAACGGGCCGTCGGTGTTCTGAGTCGTGCTTTAGTTTTTGTGGGGTGACGGGGGTTGTGTTGCTTTGCAGATTTATTTTTCATCTCTGCCCATCATCATCATCATAATTTTGAGTTTCTGCCCGAATTTTTTTTTTATTCCCCACGCAGGATGAAATCCTTGTCGCTAGAGGCTTCGAGAGAGGCCTTGAGCCAGAGAAGATCATTGGTGCGACCGACTCTTGCGGGGACCTCATGTTCCTGATGAAGTGGTGAGTGCTAGACGGTTTCACGGAGAGTCCGTGCCACACCTATAGAACCGCCGCGTGACGTTACAGCGGTCAGTGTTTTCTCAGCAGGTCCCGGGCAGAGCGTTATCACCTTCCAGTGCAGCAGAATAGCTCGTCAGTTCCTCTCATTGTGTTGCCTTCGGGGCGGTTTCTTTAAAAGGGTCACGGTTTCACCCTCTGAGCTTTCGCTCTCGTTATCATCAGATGATGCTGCGCATGGACTGCGTCGTTCAAATGGCGAATTGGCCATTCCAGATTTGAGCCTCGGTGTGAATGGGTGTGTGTTGGCGTTACGATGGGCTGGCGAATCTGTTCAGGGTGCATAATGCCTCCGCCTAGCGTTGGCTGAGATAGGCACCGGCCTCTCGACGATCCGAAGCATAATTGAGCAGTGCAGCAAACGAACCAGCGAGTGGTCAAAAGTTTTGTAACGTTCCATTTTTGTCCGGTTTTGTTGAAATTGAAGTGTGTGTGTGTGTGTGTGTGTGTGTGTGAAGGTTAACGGCAACGGTGGCGTGTATGAGCATGATGGTCAGCTTTAGATCACAGAACGGTGGCACAGGAGTCTCTGGTTTGGGGGTGAAGTGGACAGAAGGATGAATGCGAAGCTTTATTAACATTAACAGGAAGTTCCGGGACAGCGCTGGAAGGAACTTCCTCAACCAAATTCTGTCGGTAGTTGAAAGAAATGTCATAGTTTTGTTTTTGATTTTTTTAAAGCTGTAATATATGCGGAAGGTTCCTACTTTGAGCTAAAAAAGTAAAATGGTGTTAAAGTTGATGATAATTCCACAGCTTTATTTATTTATCTTTGCTTTAATTTTAGAGTACATAGAAATTAGACTGTAAAACTCCTGAAAACTGGTAAAGTAGGAAGTGCTTTGATATTTTAACTGCTAATGTACATGTGGTGGTCATTTGATCCACCGAAATATTAGAATATCAGAAATATTTTCATGTAATCTGTTGGTGACTAGGAAGGACGGTTCAAGTCAAGTCAAGTTTGTTGAGTTAATATTTAAATAGTGGGGAGCCCCAGAACTCCACCCACACCCACCCACACGAAGAACTTTTTATTTTATTTTATTATTTATTTATTTATTTATTGTAGATTAAACCTTTAAAACTATTCAAAGTGTGTGTGTGTGTGTGTGTGTGTGTGCACTATGATATACAGTGCGCTACGATGTGGTGGGTACTAAGTTTCCTGTAGCTGCAGCATATACGTTCCATGTTTTTTTTTTTTTTTTTTTTTCCTTTTTTCCCCCTTCTTTATTTATTTATTTATTTTTTTCTTTTAAAAACTTGCGTTCCTCACAAGGCACTGGGTGGAACTTCTGCGTTTCTCTCCTTAAGAGACGAAGACAGGACTGTATCGACTCGGACAAGAATTGTCTCTATTTACACAAACATCACAATGAAGTTGGAAATAATTTTATCCATCAGGCTGCAAAAATACTGCACAACGCCAAGTTTGGAATTATGAGGTCACTGCTTATTTTTATTCATTCATTCATTCATTCATTTTCTGAATTGTTTAATCCTAATTAGGGTCGTGGGGAGGCTGGCGCCCATCTCGGCCGACTCCGGGTGCGGGGTGGGGTACACCCTGGACAGCTCGCCATGCTATCGCAGGGCAAATACTTGCACAAACATTCACACTCGTGCCTAAGGGAGATTTGGAACAGCCGATCTGTGCATGTTTTTGGACTGTGGGTGGAAACCGGAGTACCCGGAGGAAACCCATGCAAGCACGGGGAGAACATGCAAACACCCAGGCTGGGAATCGAACCCAGGACCTTCGTACTGTGAGGCCGCTACACCACCATGCCATCCTTTTTTTTTTTTTTTTTTTTTTTTTTTTTTAATAATAAAGAAATGTGAAATGAGATGAGCAACGTATCCCAGAGTGTGTTGTCTGTATTAAAAGGAGTGTGTGTGTGTGTGTGTGTTAATCCAGTGGTAGTTATAGATCTTTGGTGAGTGTTAATTCGACAAGTGTCCTGAAGAGCGAAAACAGCAAATAATTAAAAGTTGCAGCGATTCCCGGGGTCCAAGCAAGGAGACTGATGCAGACCATCAGTGGTGATGAATCTGGAAGTCTGGGAGGCGTTTTGTCTCGGCATTATAAATTCATTCAGAATTATAAATTCATGTTAAATAAACAGCACAGGTACAAATGGTTGAGATAAAGTGAAAGAGGCCAGGTTAATTTTATTTATTTAAGTTTTAGGCATCTATACATTTTATAGGCGTCCGCAGCGCTGCCTGTTTTTTCGTTGTTGTCGTTTCTTGTCTCTTCCATCGTCTCTGTTTATTGCTGTTAGAGGTGTTTGACTCGAGGCTGCCCTCTAGTGGCTGTACGGCTCCACATTCATTCCAAAGTAAAGCCTTAAAGTGTTGAAGCTCTCACACATGAACTGTGGGTGTGTGTGCAGTGATCCTAAAATAAACTCGCCCTCTCTGTCTGATCGCAGGAAGGACTCGGACGAGGCGGACCTCGTGCTCGCGAAGGAAGCCAATCACAAGTGTCCCCAGATCGTCATCGCTTTCTACGAGGAGCGTCTGACTTGGCATGAGGATGGCGAGAAGAAGGAAAAGGGCGCCGCCGCCGTGTAAGGGTACATCCACCCTCCCCCCCAATCCTCACCCCCCCCACCCCACCTAGAGACAGACACGAGCGCTCTCACAATCTGTCCTTTTGTTATGGACCATTTTAAAGCCACCCCTGACCTCCTGACATTGGAGGTCGCTCCCCACCTTTTAGTCTCCTTTTCATCTCCCATATAAACAGCAGCTCTTGTATCGAACAGTGTCTCGAGGGATGTGCGAGGAACCGGGAACTACGCCGAGGGAACCGAGGTGTCGGACTGATGAAGTCACTCACACGGAGAGTGTTTTTAACGCTGTTGTTCTCGCAGAGCTTCACCCTCTTTCATATTCTACGTATTTGTGTCCCAGTTATTGTCCCTCCCCCCCACCCCCCACCTGTGTACGTGTGTGTACGTTGACTTGCTAGTTTAGATTCCATACAGCGGTTGGTGAAATGTATTGAGAAGGCTGATATTTTTTTAAAAGTGATTTTTAATCCGAGATGTATGTGTAGTGCTGGATTAGTCGTACCGGTGTTCCCAGCAAACCCCCCACCCTGAAATGAATGATTGTTCATTATTCCTTCTCACTGTATCCTTTCACCAGAGGTTAGCGAATCTGGAGCCTTTTTGTTCGCTCATTATTATTATTATTGTTGTTGTTGTTGTTATTTTTTATGAAAACAAAGAGATACAACACTGTTATCGAAATTGACTCCTACCCAGGTTCGGACCGCGATGCTCCTTGGAATTGCTCGCGCAACACTTTTTTTTTTGTTTTGGGGGGTGGGGGTGGGTGGTGATGCAGGGGTGAGGGCGTGTATCTGCAGCACTCGTATCCAAGCGCGCCATCGTGTGGCCATTTGTAGAGCGTTTGCATTTAACTTCTCCAAGTTTTAACCGTGAACGCCTGTCGTGGCTTCGTACATCAACCAGAACTCCATCCTGATAGAATTCGTACCCAACACTCACCTGGTAGAACCGGCCGAATCGGGTTTGTTTATTGTCTGTGGCCATGTTATTGTCTGCGCCTTCTGTTTCTTCGGGTTTGAAACAGGAAGTGAGGTATAGCGGTATACGTCCGTAACGCAGTTATAAGCTCAGATGGCTTATAACCTCCTGTGTTTTTTGGTTTCTTTTTGTTTCCAATTCGAGCCACTGGATGAATAAATTCAACCCAATAAACTTCCTGTTTTTTTTTGTTTGTTTTTCTTCACTGCCGTAACCGAGCTATCGGAGAGAGACTGCGTTATGGAGACAGTAGTCCGCTGAAAAGCCTGTCGTCTCTTGGGACTGGAGGGCAGACTCTAAACACGGATTCGCACAGGAAGCGGCGTAACGTGCGGCCTTAAAGTCAATGATCACCAGGAAATGAGCAGGGGGCGGGGCGTGGAGTTGAAGTGAGCTTAACCAATCAGAGCTTCGAGATACCGTTGATTGACAGATGCTGGCAAATACTTATTCCCGAAACCACTCTCGTGATTTTTTTTTTTTTTTTTTTTTTTTTGGCGCGTGCAGTCTCGTAGCGTGTCGCTCGCCACTTCCTATGTGAACCCGGGTTTGTTCCTGTAACACCCGGACGGGTTATGTGTTGGTTGTTTAGACAGCAAGGTAAGACAACTTCGTGAGAACTGCTGTGGACCGCTATGGTTTTAGATCCTGTAACCATGGTGGGTTGGGGGGGTGGGGGGTTTGAATCCCAATTAGAGATGTCTGGAGGGAAATGTGTTGTACCTACCTGTCAATGCAGTTGTCAATATATCTCGCATTCAGATATATGGCTCGAACCCCACCATCCCCTCCTCATCTCCTGTTATGGAAGTCCCTTCATTTCATCAGCTTCATTCATGTGTTCCCAGATTCAAAAATTTGATGTCTTTTAACTCTGGATTTTTTTTTTAAATGTCTTGTATCAAATTGTAGTAAACTTAGTTTTCCACACAGATTTGATAGTTTTTTGTTGTTTGTTTGAAATCCACTCTACTGAGATTTTTATTTGATGGGTGTGTGTGTGTGTGTGTGTGTGTGTGGTTTTTAAAATTTTATCCCCCCCCCACTCCAACACCTCCTGATCAACTCAAAAGCAAAACGTTTTCATCAATGCAATTGTGTTTTGGTTCATAAATTTAGCATCACCGCAGATTCCAGCAGATGGTGCTATTTAGCAACACTGTCATGTACAGATCAAGTCTCAGTCCAAATTCAAATTTTCATATAAAACCTAAGCAGGAAAAAAAAGTGAAAAAAAACAACTACTCCACTCTAGTAGTGTACATATCTAAGGACCAAAAAATTATTTCTCTCTCTCTCTTTTTTTTTTTTTCCTTTTCTTTTCTTTTCTTGTGAAGTTTTATTTACTCATTCTCCTTTCTTTTCTTTTTTTCGTTTTCGTGCTTTCTTTCTTTTTTTTAAACGCACTCCAGTCACACACGGACAGTAGCTACACGCCGTGACTCAGTAGTACAACTTTTGACATTTGGTCGTAATGGATTCCTCATGTTGGCTATTACTGAATTTCTTGGAGAGCGTTTTCTAAATTAGCCCACACACTGCTTCCATGTGAAATATCTTTCTCACAGCTGTGTTTGTAAGTGTAGAATGTTGCTGCGGACATTCAGTCAAAACTGTCAAATCAAAATAAAGAAATTCTAAATAAGACCCTTTGCTGTGATCGCAGAACTGAGATTCAGAAACAGGGCTGCTTCCAACTTTCATCTCAGACAGAACAATAACATCTGGAATGGAGATTTATTTATTATATATATTTTTTCCTTTGTTGCTATTATTTTTTTATACATTTTATTTGCCTTTTTTATTTTCATTTTTCAATTTTTATAATTTAAAAAAGTTATTACCTTTTACATAAGAATTATTTATATAATTTTTTGATGCTTTATTTAATTTCTTTTACATTTGATAGATATATCTTTTCATTTTTGACTGTCTTTTGAATTTATCTTTGTGTTTCGACTTTTTACATTTTATTTCACTTTTTTATTACTTTACATTCCATACATTTTTTTCTTTGTTTTAAACTTTTTTTTTTTAACATTTCATAAAAAAAAAACAAAAAAAAAAAAAAAAAACACACAAATTTAAGTTATTTATTTATTTAT
>JAQNCB010000023.1:30913140-30927551 GCA_030068295.1 Euristhmus nudiceps | reverse complement strand
TCTATCTATCTATCTATCTATCTATCTATCTATCTATCTATCTATCTATCTATCTATCTATCTATCTATCTTCATGTAACAAGGGAAACAAATTGTCCAAGTTACAGTCACTGAACAACTGAAATGTACTTTTAAGCTTTTCTTTAATATTTCTTGTCCAATTGTTTACTTTCCAAAATAATGCTATTTTTAAATTTTTTTTGCCACTGATATTTGTAATTTGTTCATATGTAGATCAGATTTTGAAAAGTTAAATAAGATACGAGATACGAAAGCTTCAGTACACAAACATTTCATTTTACGAAACAATATGCAAAGATTTTTTCACTTCATTTTACAAAAAATTATTCAGCAAACCAAAGAAACGGAACACAATTTCCCATCATGCTCATTACCATGATCCTGCTCTCCTATTGGTCTGTTTCTTTCCCATCGTGCTCAGTAGCATAATCCTGCTCTTCTCTTGGCCGAATCTTTCTCATCAAGCAACATTCAAGGGGAAGTGAGTCAAAATCCACACTCCAGTCCAGGTGGTGGCGGTAATACACCTTAAGTTGGTTTGCCAACCGCCAAAAAAAGGAAAAGAAGAAGAAGAATCTGATAGAAATTAGAAACTTAAGTTTAATGTTTCCTGCCATTTATTTTCTGCCGTTTTTATTATTTTCTTTGCTCTCCTCCTCGCCACTTTTGCTTTCAGACATCGCCTCACTTGAAAGGTAAGGTGACCCATTTTCCTATTAATTCCCATATTTCCTATTAATTTCGTATCTCGTGTTTCCACTGCATTTTTTTTCAAAACAAAACAAATTTGGTAATGTTAATATAGCCTAAGCCACATGATATCAGTCTAAATCGCCACTCACTTCATCTTTCTGCTGTTTCTGAAATGTTTCATCTCAATCACTGGTTGCCAGATGTTCGACTTGAGGGTGATTATATATTCATAAAACGTTGGCTTTTTATTCACCATGTGTGCAGCAAAGCCTTTTGGCCATCGAGGAAAAGGCCACTTTATATCTTTCACCTGTGGAGTAAAGTATCCTTCGTCGGGCGTAAAGTTCATTTTTATCTCATGCAAGCGATTGTGACATCCTGTTGAAACTGTTATGTGCATGGTTCGACATTGCTGCACTGGTAAAGCCTTGGCAGGACCCGAGTGGTAAGGTTGGAAATAATAGAAAACTTCATGTAAAATTAGTGATAAGGATAATAATTTTCAGCATTGGCTTTCTGTTTATCTCTGTTAAGATTATTAAAGGAGTGTAAACAAAAAGGTTGCATATGCTGATAAGTCTGGCAAGGGATGTATCTGCTGATTTATTCAGGACCGGCTGTCCAAGTTCCAAGAGCGGGTCATCTGATCTAAAAAACAAAAGTCTCCAGGAAGTCCAAAATTTTATCACAGGATTTTCAACTGTTGGCAAGAAAGTGCACACGTCAACAATTAGAAAGAGATTGGACAAATTTGATCTGGATTGAAGATCATATGCCGATCTACCACATGGCAAACATACCGACAACAGTTGTTATTGGTAACAGACGCAGAACCAAAAAAGGAAGTAATATGAGAATAAGAGACACTAAGCCCATCACTTTCTTACTGTGGGGGCAGTGGTGGCCCGTTGCTGGATTACCGATCCCAAGGATGTGGATTCAAGCCCCACCTTCAACGCTTGCCACTGCTGTCCCCAAATGCAGATAACTGGATGGTGAGAGGCATGTTAAGCACCGGTCCCCAACATTTTTGTGCACCACGGACCGGTTTCATGTAAAGCAATACTTTCAGGGACTGGTATAGAAACAACTAAAAACAAAGTGTGTAAAAATACTCAACTCAACATCCTACTAAATTAGTGGGAAACTCTCCAAAGACGTTTATTTTTTACTCATTTTTGCGAGCTTGTGGGTTTATTTTTTGATGGACCGCATCAGGTGACTGAGACGAGAAATCTTTATGCACACCGCCGTTCATGGCTGGGAGTCTATGGGAGCTAATTGGCCACCCGAGAGGGGAATGAATGACATATGTTCACTTCCCGGTCACTCACAGCAAACGCCAGCCAATCACGGGAATCTGTGAGCTCATTCGTACGAGGGGGCGGATAGCGATTTCCCTCTGAGTATGTTAGACCGCCCCCAAACATGCATGGCGCTGCAGTTCGAAAAGAGGTTGTTGGTTAGCATGGCATGTTACAGAGGGGGCGTGTGCATGCTTACACCCCTCTGTGGTTGGTGGTGGTCGTGCGACAGAGAAGGCAATACGTGATGGGTGGGAATTGGATACGAATAAATTTGGGAGAAAACAGGAGGGAATTTTTTTTTTTTTTAATTGTTTTATTTTTTCCAACATTTTTTTATTCAGCCTTTTTGATGGCCCAGTACCAAATGACCCACGGACTGGTACCGGTCCATGGCACGGTGGTTGGGAACCTTTGATATAAAGGAACCATTTGTGTTTTTTTTTCCAAGAGTAGCTACATCGCCGTCAGTATGTTTCTGCCCTGCAATGAGCTGTCCAGAGTGTGCTCTGCCCTTGACCAGAGTCGGCTGAAATGGGTGCCAGCCTCACCGTGTCCCAAATTAGGATAAACCGGTTCAGAAAATGAATGAATGTCTTGCTGTGCTAACCACTACACCGCTGTCTATGGATCGAATTCAGACAGTAGATTTTCTCTATGCTGACAAATGCACATTTTTTTTTTTCCCCTCAAAACTATTTCTTTTTACTTTATACTAAGATGATAATGTTTAAAGGCACGGGTATACTTGATTGACAGTAATCTCAGAAGAGACCAGCTGCAACACGAACAGCGTGTTCTGCATTCTCATTGAAGTTACCGACTTATTTGAACTTTTTTTAAATTTCCCACAGAACTCACTATGTGTCAACTTATTTAAAGTTTCTGCGCACAATTTTTAGTAAACACACAAGAATCAAATTGGCTACCAAACCGTGTCCGACCGTTATTTCAGCATTAACGCCATTCAGCCGTCAATTAACATAAATATGCAATGTTGTTTTTTTCCCAGTGAAATTTCATTCAACTTCGAGTTCAGAGTAGACTTGAAATTCAGGACTGTAGATTTACACAGGACAATAAGGACTTAAGGAGCTATTTCTAAACAGCTGCAGGTTCCAAGACCAGTTTAAACGATTTTAAGGAAGTCCAAGATATTTGAAGTTGTAGCCACTTTGCCACAGTCTGAAATTAGACTCAAATTGTAACCCTCATCTGGGAGGAATTGGTTTGGATGGTCAGGAATAACCCTGCCAAATTTTATTCCCAGAATCAACCTAAGCAGAGTCACATTAGAAAACACTGTATACCCTCAAATACCAAATTATTACACAATAATATGTAGTTATGTATATGTAGAAGATTTCCTGGACAAGTGTGAGAAGAGCACAGTCGATGTCCCCACAGCTATTTGATCGCAGCAACACTTAATCAGCCTTCATCAGTAAGTCTTAACAAAGGTCTCTAACATTGTCAAAACTTAAAGCACTCAAAGAGTGCAAACCTCCACCACGTAAGGACAGTCTCTCTGCTGTGTTTCCTTGATCAAACGAAACATTTGTTCCTTGACCCATTCTACACCTTCCATGGAAAATTCAGGAAAATCTGTTCATACGTTTTTTCTCAAAGTTATTCACAAACAGACAGACAGACAGACAAAAACAGACTCCTTAATAGAGGTAGCAAGCTGTAACTGAGAAGGGTGTAGGGAGCAGGTCCTGTGTTTTTTACTGGCTTATATGAAGTCAACTGGTAGAACAACTGGTTGAGGATACCGGATGTTGGTTGAATGGGAAGTACTGTGTGATAATTCCGACAGAAAAGAAAAGAATTACCAGCTGTTTCCCAGCTGTACTTATTCAATGTCTTATAATAACCAAGTTAAAAATATTATTGCAGCAGTCAAAAATGAATAGATTTATTAAATGATTTAAAAAAAACGAATCAATGGCATAAGAGTAGCTGTATAGCCATCAGCAAGTTTCTGCCCTGCGATGGCCTGGTGAGCTGTCCAGGGTGTACTCTGCCCCCACCTAAAGTTGGCCCAATGGTAGGGTTCTGGATTACTGATCCACAGGTCGATGGTTCAAGTCCCACTGTCAATGGTTATCACTGCTGTCCCCCACGTACAGCTAACTGGGTTATCATAGGCTGGCCATGTCTCTCACTGTCATGGCGTGCCACGATTCTGCTGCTAGGGGCACTGTTGAGGCAGTTGGCACGGCCGGATGCGCGCACCCTCCTCACCGGGTTATTGTTATCAGCTGTGTGAGATTAAGAGGGCTATTTAATGCCCACGAGGTTACAAGTCCTTGTCAGATCCTCTGCATTATTTCTGTCATGCTCTGATTTAACTCTGCATTTATTCTGTTTGTTCTCTGAATTATATTGAATGTATCTTGGTTTAGAGTGGTTGGTATCTTTATTCTATGCTTCTACCCCTTTAAGAAGTAAAGACTTTGTTCTGGCTTTTTCCAGTTTCAAAGACTGCCGGTGTTGTTTAGTTTATGTTCACTGGGTTTTCAGTGCAACAGGTCTGTCGGTCGGAATTACTGCCTTCCAAATAAAGAGTTTTTGTTTTTTTCTTGCATCCTTCGTTTGGCCGTCTGCTCAGTCTGCCTATGGATCTTCCACTTCTCTCCAACGAGTGCGCTTACGGGTTTAGCTTTGATGCTAGCCCACCTAGCACGACCCCTAACACTCACTTTCTGTAGTGAGAGGGCTGTAAAAGAACCATTGCTGACTTTATTCAAGAGTAGCTGCATAGCCGTCAGCATGTTTCTGTCCTGCAATGGCCTGACGAGCTGTCCAGGATGTACTCTGCCCTCCCCCAGAGGCAGTGGAGATGGGCGTCAGCCTCCCTGCAACCCTAATTAGGATTAATGAATGATTTAACCTCAGCGTCCTCAAGGAGATCTGATGTGTCCTTTCTTAAGGAAGAGTGGCTTTTTTTCTGGCAATTATCCAATAGAGGACATATTTGCAGCGCATTTGTAATGTTGTTGTTATATGTACACGATGACCAATGTTTTGTCAAAAATTCCTGCAGCTGCTTCAAAATTTCCATAGACCTCTACTTTATTCTTCCAACCAGTGTAGAGGGACAACCTGAATCAGGAAGGGTCTTTTTGACTGTGGACTATAGTGTGTTCTCAGGGATTAATAAATCCGTTGATTTTTTTGTATCTATCTCTGACCTGTATCCATCGTCAACTTTATCCCAAAAATCTTGCGACAGTGCCTTGCCTCCCATAGTTGATTGGTAAAAAAATCACCCTTTCATGCACTGGAATATTCTAGGAATCAGAATACCGGTTTTTATGCTGAACTAATAGAAATAATTACAGGTGAAAACGACTTAGAAACCACAAAAGATAGGTGATTCCGATTTGCAAGTATTTTTTCGAGGGCAGGTGATCCTATAACCATTAACCAAGTACAGGTATAAATATTGTGTGTGTTTTTATTTCAGAGAAACAAAGACACAAACAAAATGTGAATATTTTGAAGGAGGTTGATTCTTTTTTTATAGCTGCTGTACTGTTTTATTATCTGCACACTGTGCATGCGTTACCTTTTCAGGAGATACTGTGAGCCAGAGGGAGATGGATCTAGTGTAGCTGACACAACACATTAGCCTGGAGCTTAAACTTGGCAAGCTGTGAATGGCTTAGTTGTTTGGTTTTAATTTTAATTTTTAATAAGCGAAAGAGAGGCACATTTGCAAATGCTCCTGCTAAACACACACACACACACACACACACACACACACACACACACACAAGGAGCTTGAATCTCTATCAAAGTTGTCTGTTTCCTGAGTCCTTGTTCTTACACACACACACTAGATTGTACAATGGTGCCAACGCCCAGGAGGAGGTATCAAAAGCTGCCATTCAAACCTTTCCGTCCAACAAGTTAGCATGCTTGTCAGCTTCCACAAAAACCCCCAAAACATTAGGTTCTCCTTACCCTGCCCCAGGAATAACGGTAATGCATTCAAGCAGTTGCTGAGGAGCAGGCCAAGGAACAATGAGTGCTCCAGATGCTGCCATCACTGGCTGTTCCCCCCAAATGCTGCTTCTTTTACTCTTGCCACTCAAAGAGGCCATGATACTCATGAAGACTTTGTCTGCAGGCAATTCACAGGCCTTCATGCAACTCTTTGAGTGTGTGGCAGCTGCATAAGAATTGCCTGAGGACACCTTAGCCTAACATCACCTCGCCTTGCTATTAGGGGAAGCCCAGATCTTTGCCAAGCAACTGCCATCATACTTGCAGCTGGAGCACTTGAGAATGAATAAGATAAGATGGTACTGCAGCGCAACTGACAGACCCTTCAGGCAGCACCTTGAGGCCTCCTGTAAGCTGCGGCTTTTGGATGCAGACAACACCTAGCACTGCTGGAGCAGTATATTAGACTCCAACAAGAACCACAGTGCCACAGGCTAGCATCACATAATAACACCAACCACCTGTCCAACCATATGAAAAAAACATTCACTCTGTTTTGCACCGCTTTGTAGACTTTCCATTTGGTTTGTTCGAAGTCCCAGCCAGGTTTTAATATCTCAGCATCAAAATAATCCACCGGCACATCACAGGTACACATGATATGGTTCTGTCTATCCATCATCTTCAGTTCCCTCTCTTGGTCTGCATTATAGGTGCAACAGTTTGAGCAGAGATGGCCAGGCCTCCTTTTCCTCAGCACCTCCTGGGAAATTCTGACGTGTTTCCAAGTCAGCTTAGAAATATAACTTCTTCATTGTATCCTAGGAAGTTAGTTGGTGTGAGACAAGATGATGTGAAGGACAGGGATGGATGGAAACATATGATTCTCTGTGGCAACCCCTGAGGGGAGAAGCCGAAAGAAAAGTAGTAGTAGTAGATTCTATCCTAGGTCTGCCTCGAGGTCTCTTCTGATCAGACATGCCTTCGAGGAGGAGTCCAGGAGGCATCTTAGCCAGTTGTAGGACCTCCTTGAATTGTTGCAAAGGAGCAGCAGCCCTCCTGTCAGCCCAATCCGGGATTTCTAAATCCCTCACCTTGTCTCCTGTCCATCATTCAGAGGAATCTAATTTCTTCCACTTGTTATAACTAGCATCCTGGAGCTTTAGCTGGCTTTGCAGACACAACACACTTCCCTTGAGATTGAACTTAGCAGAATTTGGCAAGGCACGAGCAGCATAGCAATTTGGATTTAAAGTTCAAGGGAAGTATGTAGTCAATACATGATTTACATTTACATTTATGACCTTGGCAGACGTGGTCTCGATTATAAATAGTATAAGTACATCTTCAGACTGGTTCACTCGGTCAGAGAATAAGAGTATAAGAGCATAGTTTACAAACCATGTTAGAGCTGTAGCGGTAACACAGTATAAAGAGAAGTTCATTATACCACAGCACCCAGAAAATACCCTTGATGCATGCCTGACTTCTTTGTATTCTGAAAGATGTTGGGTGCAACTGAAGAGTGTCAGAGAACTGGAGACAGCAGAATGCATGAAGGGCTGTGATATCAGCTTTAAAGCAAGTGGATCCTGGTCCAGATGTGGTTTTCTTTGTTCTAAATTTGATGTCAGCAGCTACAGGAAGCCAGTTGAGGCATAGCAATGGGGTCTACTACTGCTAGTACTACTACTACTACTACTACTTTTCTTTTGGCTTCTCCCATCAGGGGTCGCCACAGTGAATCATCTGTTTCCATCCATCCCTGTCCTCCACATCCTCTTGTCTCACACCAACTAACTTCATGTCCTCTCTCAGTACCTTCTCTTTGGTAATATGGAGAAACTTGGGAAGGTTGAAAATGCATTTTACAACTCCATACTGCATCAGTTGCTGATTCTGAATGATACGGAGGAGCAAACCTGCCAGGAGTGGGTTTCAGTAGCCCGGTACAAAATGACAAGGGACTGAGCCAGTGCTTAGATGGGTTCTGTGGATAAAAACAAATGCAGCTTTGCCAAAGAGAAATGTACATGAGTGTTGAAGTTTGGTCGAATGTGAGAAGGTTGCATGCTGTGACAGATGGGGACACCTTGTGATAGACTCTGCCAAACATTGCTAATGGAGGAGGATGAGGACTAATGGCAGTTCTAGCTCTAGCAGACATTAAGAGGCAGCTAATTGTGAATGATGTGTTCAAGGATTTTGGAGAGAAAGGAGAGTGAAAGAGGTTGATAGCTGCGGATGTCCTGAGGATCCAGAGAGATTTTCATTAGAGGAATATCCTCTGCTCATATGACTGTTCTTGGTACATGTCCAGATGTTATGAAATTATTAAAGATGAAAAGGAGGAGGTCTTGTGGGGCAGAGTGGAAAGGATTCGATCCAACAGGCAGGTGGTGAAACTGCCACACATGGCAGCTTCCAGGATCTCTTTTGTTGATGACCGAGAGCAATATGTCAGCATACGTGAAACTAAAGTAAAGTGCAACCACTGTTGCTCCATTAGTGATTTTTTAAAAAGACTCATTGGTCCCATGGGACCTCAGCTTAGCCATGTGCTCACAGTTATCGGCCCACTGGGTGGTCCTCAATGCACAGGGTCTACAGAGGTAATCAGATGCAGCATATCTAATCCAGGGCTGCTGTTGTCAGTAGCGCTAGTGCTGCTGTGGCGAGAATAATTTACAGTTAAGAATTGCCCAGCAAGCCTGTGTTTCTTAGCTAACAAAGAAGCGGTTTAGTTTCCGCAGTTTTAGAGGATTTGTGTAAATCCTGCCGTGATTTTATACTACTGAGACCAAGAAAAGCACACGTGTAAGCAACCCAAATAATTCTACTTTGGTTACTGACAATGGCCCAAAGCATTCTGGGAACATTTAAGAAGACGTTTTTCTCAATGTTAAAAAATTAGAAGTGAGATAATTCTATACATCTTATTTGGCGCTTGCATCATTATCGGTACCCGCTGCCCGGTGGCGCAGTGGTTAGCACATCCACCTCACATCAAGAAGATCCCAGATTTGAGTCTCGGGCTCGGCGCGGGCGTTCCTGTGTGTAGTTTGCATGCTCTCTCCGTGCATGCGAAGGTTTCCTCTGGGTACTGCAGTTTCCTCCTGCAGTCCAAAGACATGCAGCTTAGGCTAATTGACTGTTCCGAAGTGACCCTAGGTCTTAGAGTGAGTGTGAATGCTCGTGTGCGTATTGGACCGACAATGGTCTGGCAAGCTGTTTACAGTGTACGTCAGTCTACTTTGCCCAGAGTCGGCTGACATAGGCTCCCTCAGTTGTATGGAAATGATGACTCTAAGTTGCTCTGGATAAATGTAAATGTTAGTTCTGTATAGTAGTTTTGGCAAATGAATGAATGACTGGCATGATTACTGATGGCCCTACTACCTATTATGTGTTCGGTGAAACTAGCCATTCATTCATCTTCTAAACTACTTAATCTTAATTAGGGGCACGGGGAGGCTGGTGCCCATCCCAGCCAACTCTGGGTGAGGACGGGGTACACCCTGGAGAGCCCGCCAGGGCATTGCAGAGCCAACACTCACACAACCATTCACATTCACACAAAGTCACACCTAAGGGAGGTATGGAACAGCCAATCAGCCTTCTGTGGATATTTTTGGACTGTTGGAGGAAACCGGAGCACCTGGTGGAAACCCACACAAGCACGGGGAGAACATGCAAACTCCATACAGAAACGCCCAGGCTGGGAATCAAACCCAGGCTTTCTTGCTGTGAGGCAAACGTGCTAACCGCTACACCACCGTGCCGCCACATGCCATTCAGTACACCCCATTTCAATTACTTAATTTTCCTCAGCAATGTGTACAACGAGCACCACAACAATCAAACAGGTAGAGGCAAGGATTAAAAACTCAGAGGCCCTAAGGCCAAGACACTATGGAGATAGTATCCTTGGCATGGATTCCTGTTTCAATAATATTCGCACAACAGTCAGTTTGTGGTTTAAAATAGAGTCGGATACATTTTCTCTCTCTCTCTCTCTCTCTCTCTCTCTCTCTCTCTCTCTCTGTTTATTTTGTTTTGCAGCTCCACTTTATCTCTATATTAAAATCCACCAGGTATCATGCAACTGTATCCTTATTAAATGAATTGATGCATGTCTCCACTGCCCGCCTGGTCCAGCTCTCCTCCTATTAAAACTAAAACCCAATAAGGAACACGGTTTCAGGAATTAAGTGTACATCATTTGCGTTGGCCAAATCGTCCATATGGTTAATCTGTCATTGGGTAGGGGGCACTAAGGGGCTTTCTCGGAAACACAGCCAAACCAAGGACCAGCCCTGATTTACTGAGGGAAGTCTAGTATAGCCTGAATTAGATAACTAGACAATGATGACGTCATTGTTTTCGCTTATTATTCATCTCACATCATCTCATCTCAGTTAGCGATCTGATCTCATGATGATCACCCTAATGGTGATCTCATACAATGAGACGTCTATGAATTTCAGTATACAGTATATGATATCGAAGCTAGCTGATCATGTGAAAGATAAACACTATTAATTCCGTCCAGTCTGCCACGTCGTGCCGATTCTAGTACGGATTTTAAACACGATGCACACACAAGCATTGAACACATGCATGAAGTCAACCTGTACCTAGGAAAATGGATGGTGTGGCTCAATGGTTATCGCTATGATTGCTGATTCAAAGGTCATGGGTTCAAATCCCAGCACCGCCAAGCTACCATTGTTGGGACTTGAGTAAGGCCCATAAGGCTCAATTGTATGAAAATGTGGAATCTACTTTGTTCTAGAGGGGCAGTGGTGGCCCAATGGTAGGGTGCTGGATTACTGATCCCAGTGTTGGGGGTTCAAGCCCCACCATCAATGATGGTTGTCCCTGCTTTCCCCCACAGTGCAGCTAGGCTTGATGGTCAGGTGGGCTTGATTAGGGTTGGAGCGAACATATTCAGGAAGGTAGCTCTCCAGGAGCAGGATTGAGCACCCCTGGTATAGGCCCATCTCAGCCGACTCTGGGCGAGAGCAGAGTACACTGTGGACAGCTCGGCAGGCCATTGGAGGGCAGAGACATGCTGATGGCGATCCGATCGCCTACTCTTTATGAACGACAGCGATGGTTCTCTCCCCACAGACAGTGAGAGACATGTCTGGGCTTTGATAGCCCAATTAGCGGCACTGAGGGGGATTTACTAACATTTATACAGTAATAATATTTGCATAGTCTTAATGTTAATTGATATTTCATCTCTTTCAGTATGCAGTCTGCAACCCCAATACACAAACGGCAAGTCGAACATTTGCAGCATTAATTTGGCTCTTGTTTTATAGCCTTATTCACTTTCACCCACACCCTGTCTCACATATTATTTTTTTATAACTTTACAGCAGTACAGCGAGGTCTCCCAAAAGCCACTTACACACAGACTAATGAAAATGTCATGGAAATTAAGTAAATGACTTCTTGTCATGCAAAGTGCACATGAGTGCTGAAGCAGAACTGTGCTGGCTGACGTTCTCCAGCACTGTGCCCGAACCAACGGAGGAAAAATGGCTTTTCGGAGCCAGATCCATTATCCATTCGAAGCTGTTGGTGTCCATTGTCTCGCCATCTTGTTTAGCATCAACTGTATGCAAGAAGGCGGCACGGTGGTATAGCGGTTAGCACGTCCTCCGCACAGCAAGAAGGACTAGGTTCGATTCCCAGCCTGGGCGTTTCTGTGTGGAGTTTGCATGTTCTCCCCGTGCTTGTGTGGGTTTCCTCCGGGTACGCCGGTTTCCTCCGACAGTCCAAAAACATGCACAGTAGGCTGATTGGCTGTTCCAAATCTCCCTTAGGTGGGAGTGAGTGTTTGACCTGCGATGGCCTGGCGAGCTGTCCAGGGTGCACACCAGAGTCGGCTGAGATGGGTGCCAGCCTCCCTGCGACCTTAATTAGGATTAAGCGGTTCAGAAAATGAATGTAAGAACACAAGGTATACTGTATTTCCATTATGTTATTACGACATCGTTCCTGCATTTCATTTGTTTCCGTTTAAAGCCACTGCTGTCAGCGCACCCTCCTTCCAAACATTTCATCGCCTCTGGCCTCGAGTCAACATGGAAGCCGTTGAAAACGAAAGGTGCCTCTAATTAAATAACAAAGGAGTATTTGTCTGTATTTTGGGTCAAATCATAACTGGCTCCAAATAAATAAATAAAAATTGTAATAATATCAAATGTAATGAGTTATGTTTGACTTGCCTTTAACCCTCTCCAGGCTAAAGTTGCAAATCTGCAACACCAAATTGCTAATTAGTGAACTAGTAATGAGCAACACTGCAGGAGTTTGTTGCATATTTACAATAAGTAGTTAAACTACTGGGTTGTGTAATGAAAACGTCCCCTAAACTGGCATTTGGTTTGTAAATCTCATAAAAGACAGCATGCACTTTATTCCATTGTGGCGAGAGGCAACTTGCAACTCGATTGTTTACAGTTCAAATCGGCAAAACAGGAAAATAAACTGCTTTTCTTCATTCAAAAGTTGTCTGTTTTGTTTTTAATTTTTATTTTACCATGCCAAAAACCATTGGTGGTCAATTTGCAGCATCCCATAATTCATTCATTCATTCATTCATTCATTCATTCATTTTACGAACCGCTTAATCCTAATTAGGGTTGCGGGGAGGCTGGCGTCCATCTCAGCCGACTCTGTTCGAGGACAGTGTACACCCAGGACAGCTCGCCAGGCCATCGCAGGGCCGACACTCACACAACCATTCAAACACACACACTCACACCTAAGGGACATTTGGAACAGCCAATTACATTGCAGTGCATGTTTTTGAACTGTAGGAGGAAACTGGAGTACCCTGAGGAAACGCACACAAGCACGGAGAGAACATGCAAACTCCACACAGAGACGCAAAGTCTGGGAATCAAACCCAGGCCTTTTTGCTGTGAGGTGAACGTCCTAATCACTACACCACCGTGCTGCCCCATCCCATAATTGATTGCAGTAAAACTTAAAATAACAGTAATATTTGATTTAACCAACACCATATGGTAATATATTGTATTTTTCACTTAATATTAGACTTTTCCTATGAAATAAAGTGAATTTAGCCCTGAAAGGGTTAATGAAAAATTTTTTTATTTTTTTTTTAAAGGAAAGAGTGTCATAGTGCCAGATGAACAGTCTCAGCGCTGAGGGAAGTTCTCCTCCAAGCCAGCAGGTGTCACAGTCTCCTGAGTACGACATAGCACTTCTTCTGTTGTGGACTTCCAGGCTGACAGAGCAGAGGCCTGCCCTGTAGTCCCTGTAGTAGGATGGTTGCATTCGACAGCTCCTATTTTGCTTCTGTTTAATATATTGCAAATTCTATTTCCTGATATCTTTCCATGGACCAAAGTATGTGACATTTCAATAAAACAACTTTTTTAAATGTATAACACATCCCAACCTGAAATCAACTGTACCTCCTCAGAATATTTAAATTTATTCATGCATACAGATGGATATTAAGCCCTGTACTGTGTCATGCGTTGCACCCGTATGGAGCACTCGCACTATTAATGGTTCTCCTGGAAGTGAGTTAGGTCTAAAACCAAGCCTGTTCATCATTAGTACTCAAATATAGAACCATGTGCTCTGCCATAGGAAAGCAGTGCCGGGCTACAAAATGTTATGTCTTCTCCCTCTTTTCCGCAAGATAAGTTGCCAACTAAGCTCAGGTAATGACACCTGGGCATCGACCATGCCAGATATGATGACAGTATATTCTACATATGATAGTATATTCTACATATGCTGTAGGGTTTATATGTTTATGACATCCGTATGAGAAGTGGGCAGTTCAGTGTTTTCTTTTCTTTTCTTTTTTTTACTGCTCTTTATGTACACATAAGGGAGTGCAAGCTTAACATCCTGCCCTTTGGACCAAGCGTGTCAGATGACTGTAGAAAAAAATATACGCTGTGAAAGAGGTGCTTCTGTAGGGTATGCTAGTGACACACAAAACAACAAATGCCCTTTCTGTTTTATAGCTGGATGCTTCAAGGGGATACTCATATACTGTGTGTGTGTGTGTGTGTGTGTGTGTGTGTGTGTGTGTCTACAGAACACCTGGAGGAAGCCCACTCAAACATGCAACTCTCACACTGGAATGCCTTTGCCACCCACATGGCTCGAACCCAGGACCCAGGAGTGCTAACTGTTAATACATATCATATTTGTCATCTCACTCTCTCTCTCTCTCTCTCTCTCTCTCTCTCTCTCTCTCTCTCTCTCTCTCTCTCTCTCGTTGCTACTATCATCCATCCATCCATTTTCTGAACCACTTAATCCTAATTAGGGTCGCAGGGAGGCTGGTGCCCTTCTCAGCCGACTCTGAGCGAGGGCGGGGTACACCCTGGACAGCTCGCCAGGCCATCGCAGGGCCGACACTCACACAACCAT
>JAQNCB010000023.1:30769841-30777341 GCA_030068295.1 Euristhmus nudiceps | reverse complement strand
TGTGAATTAAATTTTTCTTCTTTACAGCTTCAGAGATCTTAGATAAGTACAGTACGTTTCATCCTGATGTGATGAATATGCTGACAAAAATGCAATCTGGCCCAGATCCTGATAAAACTTAATCTGACATCAAAGTTTCTGATCCTGAATATACATGGCATATTTCATTAAAACCGGCTGTGTTTTGACAAAGATATGACATGTTAACATTTCACAGCATTATAAGAGATCGGAAATTTGACATTTTTAATAATGGTTTGTGATGTCATCGGTGTGTGGATTCTTACCAAATTTTAATGGGAACATTCTTGGGTGATCAGCTACCCATCATGAAAATTTCAGACAGACAAGACAGATAAACAAAAAAAACTAACATAAACCCAAATGGATTAAAACATGACCACCTCCTTCAATAAAGACCAGCACCTTTGTATTATTATTATTATTATTATTATTATTATTATTATTATTATTATTATTGTAGTCTTCAAAATATTAAGAAATAAATAACAGCTGGCACATTGAGGACACACATTACTCACATCACAACTTGGAATTTTGTGTGACGCTGTAAACAGAATATAATACTTTATTATTATAAGCTAGTCTTGTTCCTTGTATAACTATCACTGCTTTTTGAATCAAACAGTTAATCTTTTGTCTTTTCGTGAGTTGTTTCCTGTCCACTCTAGTAGAAATGACCTCTATCTAATTAAAAAATATATTTTTAGCTGCTTTTCGCTAATGTGCTAATGTAAACTGGCTATGTTTGACTAAACAAGTCTGTTTTCTTTGCTAATGCTAAGTTAGACTGGCATCGGTTCATTCTGGTTAATACTGGTATATTCCAAGTTTTGCTTCAAGAAACTTTTATTATTAAACTATATGTGTCTTTAGTCATGTGTCGAGTGCATGACCAGCTCATAGGAGGGACGGCACCTTCCATTAGTCCCCAGCAAACTTACATGCATAATATATTTGGACCAAAAAAAACTTTACTAATTTCCATATGAATGCATGGCTTCACTTGATTTCAAAAAATAAAGCTTTTACTTTGGAATTCCTGATGCTTAAATTAACTTAAACAGTAGATATTTGTAGACTCGTGCATATTTTTTGGCTGGATACTTCCACTGAATGGGCAAGGACTCTGGGAATTTCCATAATTCAATATATATTTGATGAAGACAGGGTCGCCACATTTTTACATTTGTCAAAGTATTTTACAGATAAAAGGGACCTGAAAGTACAGGAAGTCCCCTCTGATATGGCAGCTGGGGTGTGTCTGTATATATGCCATTCTCTGTATGAGCTCATATGGTTTAGATTTGTACTGAGTGTAGATTGTGCTCGGTGGTCTGTTTGTGGTTCTGGGTGTATGCCCTTGGCTGTTCCTGAGTCTGATGTTCTGAAATGAATTTTGGTTAAAACCCCAAAACCTCAGTGCAGAGACACACCTTAACTAGTTCCCCTTTCATAGTGCCACCCCCTGTGTGCCCGTTTCGTAGTGCCAGAATGGGGCAGAAAGCCTGTGGGACAAAAACAAACAAAAAAAAAAAACGAGGTTACCTACTTTTGATTACAAAAACACATTGTTAGACATATTGAGACACGTTTGTATGTGTTGAAAGGACTTCATTTTTTTGTTTTTTTTATAGTTCCCGAAGACATCCCACAAATATGGATTTCAAGTTTTAAACATCTGAAAGTTTGGCTTTCAAACAGCAACAAGTCCTCCGAGTCATTCTACAAAAATTTTCAGTGACTGCATACACGGAATATTCGCTCAACATTTGTCATAACTTTTACCATCGGCGTGTAGTACTACGAGTCATACGGTTCAGACACATTTATCCTATTGTTGAACTTTAACGATGCCATGGCAATCCAAGACCAGGTACTCAAGAGAGCAAAATTGAAAGACATTATTTTTCTTTTCCCTGCCAATCAGAGAAGCCCAAGCCAATCATGGCCATTTATGAGATGTGAAGGAAGGGAAGATATACAGTAGTGCCATTTTCCAAGTGTGTTCAGCTGCCCAGTGATCTAGCAGGAACCGCAGTTCAAAAGGTCACGGTTGGTTGGTTTCATACGTCTCAGAGGAAGTACATGCCTTCCCACTTGGTAGCCGTCATGTGCCAGGTAAACATAGCTGGTGGGTGGGAATGGAACATATTGGAGGGAAATGGGGGAAATCCCAAACAAGGTAGAGGTAACCACAACAGAAAACATTTTTGATGGATTGGTGTATCAGAAGGGAGGCATGTAGAAGCATTTGTCTGAGATGTTTAATAATGAAACGATTTTATTATTGAAGTGCAGTCCAACTTTTTGGGTGCATTTAGAGCTTTCATGTTTGGTGGGTCGCGTAGCATTCAGGGGCCAATCAATGGCCAGAAAAATGGATGTACAGAAGAAGACCCAATGGCGACGAGAAGCCTTCTAGTTCAAGTGAGATGGGCGCCAGCCTCCCTGCGACCCTAATTAGGAAAACGTTTCAGAAAATGAATGAATGAATGAATGAATGATGAAGACGGTGATTGCAGAACATGAGCATGCCTCCAATGGGCGTAAGAAAGGCAAAGATAGCACATTTAGCGATATCAAGAGGAGTTTGTGTCTTTTTTGTCCAGAGATCTCACTTTTCAATAGTGGATTGGTAGAAATCCACAGCCTGGTGGTTGGATACCTTTGGCGAAGGGCAGTAGTACCCGACCTTATTCTTCGAAATATACTTTTCTGAAGACTTAAGATTCAACCATAATGATGCCCACCTGACAGAGCAAACTATGGTCTTAAGTCTCCATGTTAAAGTCTTAAGTCTTGATAAGATGGTGAGGAAGTTTATGGTGGGAGCAAACATCTTCAGGGAGGTAGATCTCCATTAGCTCTCGGATAGCACTGAGTTTCTGTAGACCATGCACTCTTCTTCAAATGCATTTAATGGAGTTGTTAAGGGCATTGCACAAGGGCCCAACAGTGGGAACTTTGTGGGACTCGGGCTTGAACCTGCAACCTTTTGAACAGGAACCCAAAGCCTTCACCAATGCCGATGTTGCCAGTTCCACCACGATTGCATCCTTGCTCTTTTAATCAAATTTCTACAGCTATAATGGCACCCCAAAAATAGATGTGATTATACGTGCATAGTGTATTTTTTTTAATTTTGAGTATGTGTTGGTTATTAAAAACTCTGTGGTATGACACGTCCATTTAAAAGTCATATCTCACTGGTCATCCATCCAGCATATCAGACCTGGTACATCCTGAAAAGGTCATTAGCCTATTGCAGGGCTAAAACAAACACATTCACACCTATGAGTGAAATTGTGTTTGTGTATGCATGTACATGTGTGTGTGTGTGTGTGTGTGTGTGTGGTTAAGCACTTCCTATATCTCAGAGTAAGACAGTACTGAAAAGCACTGGGTTCATTCAAGTTAAAGTGAAATACATAGATTTAAGCAGTGCTCCTTATCAGTGTCCTGCAAGCCTGTCCGAATATCTTGGTTAGATTATGTGCTTAGTTTTATTCTGTGCGAGTCTGAGCAGTGGTGTATGAGCCTGTTTTTGGGTTACATTCTTGTTGTTAACACTAAATCTACTGTCTATCGTCATGCAAGTCAGCAATATATCAGCATGCAGTGGGCACGTTCAGACACCCGACAAGACACCGGACAACCATCCAGCCTCAAGAGTGTTATCATAAAAAATGTCAATAAAACAGTCCTATATCACACAAAAAGCGACTGGAAACCAGACATCGCCACTCGTTCACCTTATTACAGAAGTGTAACATGTTACATAATAACATGCCGACCTACATAAAACCTGCAATATTAAACCTTTATCTGGCATCACAATCAAGTTACCTGACTTGATTACCTAGGCGGCGATGGGAGGGGTAACCTCAGCAGTGTTGGCATCAGAATGAAGTCAACAGGAAATGTTTGACGAAGCCACATTTCAAGCGGAGTTCACTACTTTATGACTGTTTTTTTTTCGAGGTCGAGTGCGCTTGACATCTCTGACATGATGTCAAGAAATCTTCACACATCGTACTAAACTTCAATGAAGAGTGAAAAAAAAATTAGAAACAGGCAGAGGTTTGCTGTTTGGCTAATAATAAAACGCCAGCTTTGCTGTATTTCTTTTTTTATCTAATTCCTTTTAATATTGTCGTACATGTTGTCTGTTTAATGCCTAACGTGTACAAGCAAGTGTCTACGTCAGTGTGTGTGAGTGAGTGTCAGTAGCAGCCAAGTAGTAGAAAGGTCAGAGGTTAGCAATGTTTGTGTTTCGGAGTCAGTGGAGTGTGCTGGAGGCTGAGATTTATGATCCGTGTGTCGGGGAGACTGCCGAGTGCAGGATAATGAAGACAGATCAGACTGCTATCTCCAACCACCCCCCATTCTCTCTCTCTCTCTCTCTCTCTCTAAGACAGGCAGCTTCTGTGTGCTTCCTGCCTGATTGTTCGCACTCCCTCTGTGTTCCCGTCTTCATTCCCATCCTTTCAACTACCTCTATGTTCCTGTCATCTTCCTGTCAGTCCATCTGTCTCTTTCAGTTCGTCCAACGGTGTAGACTGCCACTTATGTTAAATTATGGTTTTAAGTAAAATTACTTCACTAAAGCAATCCTTTGTGCAAGTTTGTGTCGTCAGCGTTAGTAAATAAAGTTTACTACAGTATTTTCCACATTAAAAATACATGTATAGCCGCATTTATTATTATTTTTTTGGCCCGCTATATCCTCTCGTGTCCTGCGAAGTACTCTTCGCTTCTTCTGTCCTCCTGTCTCGCCCTCTCTTCCACTAATGGCCTCATTACATCAGGGTCACTTCCCATTCCGCGCCACCCAATCGACTTCGACTCCCAGCGATGCCTTTCCGACATCTTTCATCCTGTAAACGCATTCGTATTACCCGCGTCACACTTTCGACCCGCTCAGACAATTAGCATGGGTACATGAATTCGGAATAGGAAAACTGTCTCCGAGAAGACAGATGGGTGTTTATTTGCATCCGAGGCACCATCAACGGCCCGGAAAGCAAAAGGGAGAAACCCATGGAACGCCCGCAGACGAGAACGGGATGGCGGCTGTGACAAATTTGTAATCAGGAACGATGTGCCTGAAATGAGCTCAGTGTTTCCTGGCGTTCTGATTGATGTCATGTGGGGCTGTACACAAGGCAGGCGTGCATGGCCAATCTCACTTATATACAAGTAAGGAAATAAAGGCATACACAAATAAACTTAACCCACCCGTCCAACAACCAACCAGGCTCTCTCTCTCTCTCTCTCTCTCTCTCACACACACACACACACACACACAGCTTTAAGGTTCAGACATTCATCCTGAGAAGTCAAGGGGCTCATTCATACCGCCTGGCAAAATGCACACTTTCAGAATCCAGCTGTCATGAAGTGAAAACATACGCATCAGAAAGTAACAGAGGAGGTATTGGAAAATAAGCTTGGAAACTGGAGGGGGGTATTTATCCCCGCATTCCATGCACACGGGTTAATGTCAAATATAATTTCACCAAAAAGTAAAAAATCACGTCATTTTGCATTCGCGCCAAAATGTGTGTGTTATTATTATTATACGCATTTATACATGATGAGTGTGTGTGTTTAGACCACAGGCTCCCGACGCTGGTCCTGAAGGACCCACTGACCTTCACAGTTTGGTGCTTTCCCTGCTCTGCCACACCCACTGCGAGTCATTAAGCTCTGCCGATTAGCGAATCGTGAAAGAAGCAGTGTCTTTTTGTTCTTAGTCAAATTTTTAATTCAACTCCCCCCCCCAAAAAATATTTACGTAAACATGCAATACACTCACCCCTCGCTGTATCGCGCCATCAGGTTCTGTGGGTTCAGTGCAGCGCGAATTTTTTTTAAATATTCATTGAAAAATTAAAAAAATGAGGAAAAAAGTTCAGGGAAATGCCACCAGGGGTCACTACTGACTCAGATTCTCTTCCCAGCCTCCTCTTCTCCTGTTACACGAATGCTGGGAAATTTGTCTCGACCAATCAGCTTGAGAGATTTCAGAGCCGCCTCACAAACCGGAGTCGGTAGTGAACTTGCAGCCTTTCCCCTAACTTTTTCACTATTAAATGGGGGGAAAAGTAAAGGGAAAGGCCGTAAGGTCACTACCGTCTCCGGTTTGGGACTCAATTTGGGACTCCGTCCGCTCGATGTGGATAGGGGTGTGACCTCCACCCTGCAGTCTCCCATAGTTCACGATGAGCTCCTTGGTCTTGCTGATGTTAAGCAGTGGGTTGTTGTCCTGGTACCATGACGTCAGTGCTCTCACCTCTGTTCTGTAAGCGGACTCGCCTCCGTCTGAAATGCAGCCGATGATGGTGGTGTCATCTGCAAATTTAATGAAGGTGTTAGAGTGGTGTGTGTCCGTAGAGTCATGGGTGAACAAGGTATACAGCAGGGGGCTGAGCACACATCCTTGGGGGGCACCGAAGCTGAGCGTCAGGGTGGAGGACGTCACACCGCCGATCCGCACCACCTGGGGTCTGCCCGTCAGGAAGTCAGGGATCCAGCTGCAGAAGGAGACACTGATGCATAGATCCCGGAGCTTCATGACAATCCTGGATGGAATTATGGAATTGAAAGCCGAGCTGTCGTCAATAAGCAGCATCCGCACAGAAGTGATCTTGTGGTCCAGGTTTGAGAGAGCAGTATGCAGAGCCAGCGCTATTGCATCGTCTGTGGATCTGTTTGACTGGTAGGTGAACTGAAATGGGTCAAGTGTAGCAGGCATTAAAGATGTGATCTGAGCTTTGACTGTAGGCTCAAAGCACTTCATGAGGATGGAGGGGAGCGCTACTGGGCGATAGTCACTGAGGCAGCTCACATTAGGTTTCTTACTGACAGGGATGATGGTGGTCCTCTTGAAGCACGTGTGGACTACAGACAAGAGCAGGGAAAGGTTAAACATATCTGTGAAGACATCTGCCAGTTCCTGAGCTCATGCTTTGAGAGCACGACCTGGGATGTTGTCAGGTCCAGGAGCTTTCCGTGTGTTTACTTTTCTTATAGTATCTACACACATCTGCCTGAGTGATCTGAAAAGGACAGCTGTAATCCTCTGACAGAAACGCCGGCTTGCTGTGGTTCTCAAAATTTTTAAATGTTCAATATCTTGGTCATGCCAAATTTTCGTGACCGGGCCGTGAGATATGGGCAGACTGTTCGTGAACTCGTCTGGACGATGCAGGGGATGCGTGAAGTATGTGTGAAGTATGCGTTGCAGTGGCAGAACTTGTCGGGACATTGCAGTGATGCAATCGCGCTTTTCTGAGTGGAACGCCCCCTTGCCGCACACCGTAGTTCCAATGTGCTTTCCGGCATCGGCGCGCTTGTTGATAATGCTCGGCATTCGAGAGTTCGCCAGCAAAGAGAAAACTTTATATCACAGCGACAACATGTCTGAAACAAACCAGACACGGAAAGGACAGCAGAGTAGGCTTTATAAGAGTA
>JAQNCB010000023.1:30663291-30673949 GCA_030068295.1 Euristhmus nudiceps | reverse complement strand
GATGTAAATAAAATATAAATAATATAAAATACACACGTGCAATTGTACATAGATGTAAATAAAGTGTAAGAAATGTGTTTGGGAGCCAGAGTCCCAAACTGGAGTCGGTAGTGACCTTGCGGCCTTTCCCTTCACTTTTCCCCCTATTTAATAGTTAAGGGAAAGGCTGCAAGGTCATTACTGACTCTGGTTTGGGACGCAACTCTGAAATCTCGCAAGCTGATTTTTCGAGATGAATTTCCCAGTATTTGTGTAATACAAGAAGAAGAAGAGGCTGGGATCCGAATCTGAGTCAGTAGCGCCCCCTTGCAGCGTTTTCCTGAACTTTTTCCCTATTTTTCGATAAATATTTTTTAAAAAATCCGCGATGCACTGAAGCCGCAGAACCTGAAGCGCGATATAGCGAGGGATCGCTGTATCTAAATTACAAGAACTCGAATGATTAACACTTAATAACAATCTAAAGTTATTAATAACTGGATTTATAAATGTATCTTTTTTTCCCCCTCCTAATTTTAGTTGCGTCCAGTTCCCACCCGTCAAGTATTGCCTCCCATATCGGACGACCATCACCATCCAGGGAGGGGCGTAAGCATGCACATGCCTCCTCTGTGACACGTGATGCTGCCCTACGCCTCTTTATGAACTGCTGCTCATGCGTATTTGGGGGCGGCCTTACACAATTGGAGGGAAAGCGTTATCCGCCACCTAATACAAATGAGCTCACAGATGCCCATGATTGGCTGGTGATTGTTGTGAGTGACAGGGAAGTCAATATGCGCCCATCCCTCCCTCCTGTGAGAGCTCAGCCAATTCGCTCCCATGGACTATCGGTCGCAGATGGCTGCGGCATCAGCCTGGATTCAAACTGAAAACGCGACAAGAAGTCTCCAGTGTCTTCAGATAGAAAGACCCTGTGTCTGACACTGGGCAAAGGCAGGGTACACCCTGAACAGCTCGTCAAACCATAGGATTTAGTGCATTTAAAAATGGAGCTCCTTTTCGTTCTCTTTGATTCCCTTGCAGAGTCCTGAAATAGTGCTGTACGAGTGACTCAGATCTGGAGGCAGGAGGCAGCTGTATGACTGTATCAGTCACCTCTAAGCTAAGCAACCCTGCAGGGAACGAGGAGCTGTGTTGACTGCTTGTGGACAGGTGGAGCTCTAAGGTCCAGGAGATCTACAGGCAGTCACGAGCCTTTCGAATGGCACCATTGGGAAGTGCCGTCTAAACAGTCTGAAAGTGGACGAGGCTATTTTGAGGCCATGATAATGTTACACTGCGTCAACTAAGTATCTCCAGTGTAATCTCAATCTGCAACGCACCATCTCGTTATGCACGAAGATGCTTTCAATGTTTCCAAAACACTTGAGTGCAGAAAAATATATAACTGTAATCTGTGCATGGTGTACCCTGCCTTCGTCCAGTGTCAGTGGAGATTGACTCCAGCCACCAGGAATGAGTTTAATTTCATTAAAATGAATAGAGTATTCACAGGATATGGACCGTACCAAATGTATTCTGCTGTTGATTATTTGACATTATATTAGAAGTCGTGCATATTATAACTCGTGTGGCACAACAGGGAAACATTAAGAGGCTGTCAACAGGTGATTGGGGGGTATGTCAAAGCCATTTGTGGCCAGGAGCCATGGAAGTCATACTGGTGGTGCTCTGGGTGTGAAGGACAGAATATTTTCTCACTCCCTGGTCAATCATAAGGACAGTAGCCAATCATGGGCTTCTCTGTGTTCATGTATGCAGAAGACGGTAGATAGCATTTTTGTCCATGAGTATTTTACACTACCCTGTAATGCAGAAGTTTTTATATATATATATACACAGTTGAACCTCGCTCGACCAGACCCAGATCGTACGGATTTTGGGTCATACGGACAACCCAATTTTATTTATTTTTTATTTTTTTAAGGATAGTTCGCGAGCACAGCAAACAGCAAGCAGCGATGTGAACAGCAACGCAAGCAGCAACGCAAGCAGGATTTTATATCTATATATGTGTTACATATTTTATGTTGTCAATACATGCTAGTATGTATACCTGGTTTGTCACAGCTGTATGATAGATGAGAGCTGGCATATCTTTGGACCGTAGAAGGAAACCGCAATAGCAAGAGGTGCATGGTGGTATAGCGGTGAGCACGTCCTCCTCACGACAAGAATGTCATGGGTTCTATTCCCAGGCTTGTGTGGTTCTCCACAAAGGGTTTTTCCGGGTACTCTGGTTTCCTCCCGCAGTCCAAAGCCATGCATGTGAGGCTAATTTTCCCGTTTTTCCCAACTGTTCCCAATTTCCTGTAGGTATGGATGTAAGTATGAATGGTTGTGACCGTTGGCCCAGTGATGGTGTTCAAGGTGTACCCCGCCTTCACCCAGTGAGCTGAGATAGGTTCCAGCCCCCCATGGTCCTAGGATTAAGCAATTTCGCAAATGAGTGACTGAGTGGAAAAGCTATTTGTTAAGTGTAAACCGAGAGGTTCTCGACGCAGCCTTGGTCGTACCTCGTTGCCAAAAAATAACCGCTTGGTCCAGCTTGATGCTTCCCATGCTAATAGCCTGTTAATGTTACATGACCCTGATCCAATCTTCACACTTCACACAGTTCACAGAGTCTGGACTCTGGAGCCACAGGACATTTTGTTTCATATTGTCATCTGTTCTGGGATTTTATATGTTTCCATTACTACCTGAGCATGGTATGGCGAGGGATACTTCAGCGCTGAGGGCTTGTGCTTTTTATAAATAGGGCTGACAACTGCTGTCCCATCTTCCAAATAAAGACAAAGTGGAATGTCTTGGAATGATGGTGCAGTGCGTTACAGTCAGGATTCGATGAAGATCAGAAAGTTCAGCGACGCACATATACGTGAGGGAATTTCAAAGCCTCGTGCACCTGTGCGCGACTATCTTTCTGACTGATATTGTAGTGAATTATTAATAGAGCACAGAGGAGGATCAGTATGGTGGCTGTATACCAGCTTACTGTTTTTGCATTACTCAACGTGGTATATAACCGGTCCTCACATTGACAGACACGCGACTGCTGTCAGTCTGATCATTTTTCCCACGCACGCTTGACATTCCTAATCAAAACAGTTGGATCCAGAGAGAACCAAGACTAATTAACGAGAATTTAACACGCTAAACCTGAAACAGGATGAACAGACAGTCGAACGACACAACAGAGTAAACATAGCTTTCCTTTTGCAGCGCGATCTTGAAACGCTGCCATCTTGGATTACATCTCGAGGTCTGTTTTCCTTCGAGATTATATTTGGAGTTTTGCTATTTCAATTATGGTTTTATTTGTGGTTCACGGTGTTATTGGTTGAGATGGTCTTACAAAACATCTCAACAAAGTTATGTTACTGTAATTCATTTTAGTTGCCTTATTTAACTACGTAGTCTTTTTTCATTTGTTAAAAAACCACATTTTCAGCTTAGCTTATCTTAGCTTGTATACTATGCCGTACGTTATATCTGTGCATAAGCAACGATACCGCCAGGATGTTTTGTGAAGTAATTTTCTTCCTTTAAATATTGAAAGGAGAAGTAACTCACTGCATAATTCCTTCCTCTGCAGAACCTCCCATGCCAAGAGCAAAGGGGAGGCGGCTGAACAAGCCGCACAGGCTTCTAACAACGAATCCAGCATCGCACGTGTAGTGGCCAGAGACCTCTCACCTTCATTCTTTCAACCAGGTAAACAAAAGATCGTCTTATAACGACTGTTTTTGCTAATACTTAAAGATCAGCGCTTGATTTCTGACATGAAAATAGTTCCACTGCGAACATCTGCGCAACTAATAGAATTATTCTACCAATCATTTGCCAAACCGCTAAATTATACCGGGCCGCGAGAGGCTGGAGCCTATCCCAGCCGACGCTGGGTAAAGGCGGGGTACATATTGAACAGTTCGACAATCCATCACATAGCCATTCACACACAGGCTTAGCCCGATGTGCATGTTGTTGGACTGTAGAAGGAAACCAGAGGACCCAAAGAAAACGCACACAAGCATGGGGAGAACATGCAAGCTCCACACGGAAACACCTCGAACCCAGGACCTTCTTGTGATGAGGCGGGAAAGATAGCCACCGTGCTGTCGCTAATACAGTTAGTTGAGCTCAAAATTTTCCGTGAATACTTTTACGCCCACAGTGCTCAAGAGAATTCAAGAGACGCATCCAAAAATCAAAATTAAAATCGTAATCGGTTAACGCACTCGCCCGTTAGTGTAATAGGAACACCTTCTCATTCATGCAACCAGTCGATCACGTAGAACCGATGCAGTGAATAAAATTGCACACATATACTGTAGGTCAAGTTCATATCAAACATTTACAGCATTTCGCCGACACCCTTATCCAGGTATTTATATTTATCATTCTTATACAAATGAGCAATTCAAGATTAAGGGTCCAACAGTGGTGGGTTGGTGGTACTGGGGCTTGAACCCTTGACCTTCTAAGTCTTAACCACTGAGCCTCATGCGAGAAACTGAGAGCCTCGGTTCAAGTCGCGGTTTCTGTTCTGTCAAAAACGAGCGTTTCTGCGTAGAGCCTCCATGTTCTCCTTATGCTTGTTTAGGTTTCATCAGGGTACTCCAGTTTCCTTCCCCAGTCCAAAGACATTCACATTTGGCTACTTGGCTGCTCCAAATTGCCCCTACCCGTCCGTGTGTGTGGGTGTCAATGGTTGTGTGTAATAGACTGGCGAGGGGTTCAGGGTGTACCCTACCTTCACTCAGAGTTGGTTGAGATAGGCTCCAGCCTCCTCACGAGCCATGTAGGGTTAAGCAGTTTGGAAAATGAATGAATGAAGCATTTCCATGCCATATGATCATCATCAGGAATGTAAAGGTTTTTCCTTTCAAATGTCACACTTCAGCTGTGGACTATATATCTCTTCCTCTCAAAATCTCCACTCACGCCTTGCGTGTGAGACCTCAGTCAGTTGTGAGCCAATAATTTATTCTCAACCAATTAAATGCTTCAGTTGCTCTGAGCTTGTATTTCAGTAAGAGTTTATACAGTTGGTTGTTCCATATCCAGTGTATGACAGCTTTCTGTCTCAGACAGAAAAGGTATGGATGGCTGGGAATAAGCGGCGCCCCAGTTGTTCAATTCTGTTAGTTTTCACTTTCTAAATCTGTCTGTACTGGAGTTTGAAGGAGCACATGGAAGAGGCTGAAATGAAATGTGTACACAAAATGTAAATATGGACCCGAGTTATCCATTCAGAATTCTTAGTGTCTGATCTTCTGATCGCCTCAGACATATCACGCAGGGAGCATTTCTCACGCCACAGAAATAACGCCTCTGTATGGAAAGGCAGCACTTATCCTTACACCATCCAGTGGAACCTTGAGATACGAAAGCTTCCGTACACGAAAATTTCATTTTACGAAACGATATGCAAAGGTTTTTTCACTTCATTTTACGCTAAATTATTCAGCATACGAAATAAACGGAACACAATTTCCCATCATGCTCAGAACCATGATCCTGCTGTCCTATTGGTCAGAGTCTTTCTCATCAAGCATCAGTCAAGGGGACGTGAGTCAAGATCCACACAGGTGGTGGCGGTAATACACCTTAAGTCGGTTTGTCAACAGCCAAAAAAAAGGAAAGGAAGAAGAAGAATCCGATGAAAATTAGAATCTTAAGTTTAATGTTTCCTTCCATTTATTTTCTGCCGCTTTTATTATTTTCTTTGCCCTCCTCCTCGCCACTTTCGCTTTCGGACATCCCCTCACCCGAAAGGTAAGGTTCCACATTTTCCTATTATTTTTTATTTATTTATTTATATTGCATTATGTTCTATTATCTACTTCATGTACAGGTAGTAACGGTTAGGTTCGGTATTTTGCATGATTCAAATGTATTTGGCTCTTATTTCATTCTGGTTTTACCCGTATTATTAAATTTAATGTGGTGTTTTTGTAGAGCTTGGAACGAATTAGACGATTTACATGTAAAACGTAATTCATTATACGAAAAAATCATGATACGAAAGCCACTCCGGAACGGACTATTTTCGTATCTCGAAGTACCACTGTATTTATGAAAACAGTCAAGACAGGCAAGCTGGTGCTGATGATGTAAAGTATAAAGTATGATGTCAGAGGCCACACTAAATGAAGATGACGTGATTATTATTACACGAACTTGAATATCACCATTATATTGCAATTTTACTCACTCACTCGCATCATCTCACTCGTATGCTCAAACGACTGATGACTAATATCAGGGTCACAGGGAGGCTGGTGCCCATCTCAGCCGACACTGGACTAAGGTTCATCCTGAACAGGTTATCACAGGGTGACAGACTCACACTCTCAACTAGGGTCAGTTTGAAACAACTAGTTAACCTAATGTGCATGTCTTTGCACTGTGGAAGGAAACCGGAGTACCTGGAGAAAACCCACACATGCAGGGAAAGGATCAGAACCCACACACAGAAATGACCCCGTCAAGCACAGGCCTCAAACCCAGAACCTTCTTACTGCTAAGTGTACATGCTAACCACAACACCACCGTGCCCCCTATGTTTTTAATTTAAACGTCACCTAAATAGGGTTCTGTACATGAAGATTTACAGATATTTAGTTAATAGTTATTTTCATTTATTACTGAAGGGTACACATACACCCTCCTCTGAACTAGGCCAAAAGATATATTCATTTTGATGACATGCCTAAAATCTTGTATGCACTCACCTTTTATTTTTCCAATCATTCTATCTAAATGGCTGTTTAATTTAATATAATAAATAAGTAAATAAAATAGAACATACTGAGGAGAAGACAGATATAAATTGTTACCATTTGCTTTATCAGACAGTGACACCTAGTGTTCGGAGTGATAGAATTTCACTCACACATTTGCCAAGGCATTTAACCCTATTAGGGTCTCAGGGAAGCTGGAGCCTACTTCGATCAACACTGGCTCGCCAGACGATCACAGAGCGAACACAAACACACAACTATTCACATTCGTGTCCACACCGAGGGGTAATCTGGAACAGCCAATTAACCATGTATGTATGTGCATGTATTTGGACTGTGAAAGGAAACCAGAGTATTCAGAAGAAACCCACGCAAGCACGGGGAGAATGTACAAACTCCACATGGAAATGCACCTTCTTGCTGAGGTGGACGTGCTAACCACTGCGCTACCGCCGCAACTAGATTTTATTTTTATTTTTTTGCAAGAGAAAGCGTTATAGATCCTTAATATTATCATACCATAACTTTAAATATTAGGATGAATATTATAACATCAGATGAAAACAAGGTTTTGGAAATCTAATAAAGTCATTTTGTATTGCATGTATCTTTCAGGCCCAGAATACCTAAAGAAGCGAGCGCTACAAGAAATTGCTGAGAGCAATGAGAATGCTGATACAGGCATACATGAGTCACTGCTAGCTGAGGAGTCCATGCCTCCAGAGACCCCCTTTTTGCACGAAATGGACAGCCTGAAGCCCAACATTAGCCCAGGACGCACACCATCACCCGGACCTGCCAACTCTGCTGCCCTAGATCCTAACCTCCTGGGCCCTGGAAGCTGGAATGGAGACAGAGGCAGTCGAAGTGGTAGCAGCAGTAGAGGGGGAAGTCGCCCAGGAAGCAGGCAAAGCAGTCGTCCTTCAACTCCCTCACCCAGTTCAGCTTTGGCATCAGTTTCAGCACCAAGCATAGAGCAGCCTGGTGTCCCCAGTACAAAGGCTCCGTCTCGAACTCCTAGCCGCCAAAGCAGCAAGGCTGACCAAGGTTCTGACCTTGAGATTAAGCCTCTTCAGAAGATGGACTTAGAGTCCAAATCAACAGAAACTGCTCCAGCTCCTGTAAGGACCAGCCTCATCTCCTCAACTGATGAAGAAGAACCACCTCCATCTGTCTCCAAAATGTCCTCTAAAGCAGCCATCCCAGAAGACAAAGCTCCTGAGCAGAGAGCTGAATCCAGGGAACCTGCAGCAGAGCACCCAGCATCAATTTCCGAGAGTAAACGAGAGGCCAAGGAAGACAAAAAAGTGGCTATCAAAAGTGAAGCCAAGCAAGCTATGAATCGAGAGCCTAGTCCGGCTCTGAAACAAGAACCAAGTCCGGCTCCAAGGCGAGACCGTAGCCCTGCTCCTCAGCAGGACCATAGCCCTATTCGAAGACAACCAAGCCCAGCTACAAAACAAGACCGTAGCCCTACTCAAAAAAAAGAACCAAGCCCGGCTCCAAAACATGACCAAAGTCCTACCCAAAGAGGAGAACCAGGCCCAGCTCAAAGACAAGACCGTAGCCCTACTCGAAGACGTGAACCAAGTCCGGCTCCAAGACGAGATTTTAGCTCGGCCCAAAGAAATGATTCTTGTCCAGTTATTAGACGAGATCCGAGCCCAGCTCCTAAAGCTGTGCCTAAGCCTGAACCCAAGGTTGTACCGAAACCAGAGCCCAAAGCTGTCACTAAACAGGTCACTAAGCCAGTTCCCAAAGTGGACCCCAAAGCTGAGCTGAAACAGAGGGCTTTGGTGCAAATCCCTGCTGACGCGACTGAAATCACAGCACCAGAAGAGGTCAGATACAACCAGCAAAACATTCACGTAGGGTGTGGGGTTTTTTCTTAATTTAGTTTTTGCTGATCAAATGTTGCATAACTTGGTTAAATTACGACATTTTATGTGGTGATGACACAGTGGTTTGCAGTCATCCAGGTTTATGAACTTTCTAGCAGCAATAGGTCATGATGGGAAAGAGGTGTACAAAACAGAACCCTATCAGCTAAATATTATCAAGGCAGCAAAGCATACATTCCTTAAGGGACACCATAGTCTAACAATCTAAAGTGAACACATTGAATGTCCATATAATTTTACACTGTACAGTTAAGCCTTCTTTCCTCATAGCCTCAAACTTTGTATGCTACCTTTATCAGAGTAACATATTTTTTTACATTATAAAAAGGAGCATTTGAAGAGCGCAAACCTCCACCATGCTTGGGGGGAAAAGGCCCCCAGAAACTACCCAGCACTTCTTGCTGAACCTTCTGTAATACCAGACAAATCATTATTTTCCATAACCAGACACATTTTTCTATGTTTAACTCACAAGACTCCAAATTTGCATCATCGGATTAACCTAAACATTTAGTGTTAACCTGAATCAGGGCAGCATTACTCTGTGCTAAGGAGGGCTGCAGGTGACTACTTTGAATTAAAAAAAAATCAAAACCTTATATCAAACCTTAAAAATCAAAAATCAAACCTTACATTCCATGAGTAACCGCTCAGTCAGGAGCATGCTGAGCATCTGGAGCCCACTTTGCCTTGAAGCTACATAGCTAACACTAAAAAAGCAGGTTACAACCAGTTTAGTAATTTACGTAGTACGTGTCTTCTTCTTTTTCCCTTTTTTTAGGGGCCAAATACGATTATGATCTGCATGGTCATTCTGCTCAATATTGGTCTGGCCATTGTTTTTGTGCACGTCCTGTCCTGATGGAATGATGCTAAAGGTAAAACTACAAAACATTGTGTTGATTCTGTATGCGTGTATGAAGCAAATACGATTCTACAGTTCAACAATAATGCTTTATATAGTCATTAAAACCTAAAAGCTGTTTTGGTGGGATGTCCCAGGGTGCTAGTATTACAAGGTGTTCAGCATAACAGACCGTTTAGGTCAATCAGTATGTGATGTGACAGAGAAACAGAGAGACAGAGAGACAAAAAGACAGGACATTGAGTCTAAACAGACTGCCCCACAACAAACGAAGTGGTGCATAAAGCTTCGGAGGTTTAATGTCCCATATGAAGGAGTGTTGCGTAGGGTGGGTTGATGATGTCATGGCATGTAGTATCACAGAATAATAGAGAGACAAAGAGACGCAAAGTTATCCAAAGAAAGAGACGGAGTGTTTTGGTGCATCAGTAGGTGATGATTGGACTTGACCATCGTGACAGAGAGACAGAGGCAAAGAGACAGCGGGACTCTTGGCTCAGTGAGTCTAGTCCCTGTAAGAGTGTCGCTAAAGGCCCTCTGACATTTGCACAAATTTGTGGCACGCAATGGGCACGAACAATGCGCAAACTGGTCGTAAACCGGCGTGATCTGTGCGTGCACCCGTCATGACTGCGTGCCATGGCGGGACAAGAATTTTGAAATGTTCAAAATCTTGATCACGCCAAATTTTCGTGACTGGGCCGTGAGATATGGGCAGACTGTTCGTGAAGTCGTCTCGACGATGAGCGGGGATGCGTGAAGTATGTGTGACGTATGCGTTGCAGTGGCAGAACTCATCAGGACGTTGCAATGATGCGATCTCGTTTTTCTGAGCGGAACGCACCTTGATACACACCGTAGTTCCAATGAGCTTTCCAGCATCGGCGCGCATGAGGATACTGCTGGGCATTCAAGAGTTCGCCAGCAAAGAGAAAACTTTATATCACAATGACAACATGTCTGAAACAAACCAGACACGGAGAGGACAGCAGAATAGGCTTTATAAGAGTATATCATCTTTCCTCTTTCTTCTCCCTCTCTCTCATTCCTTCTATTTTTTTTTTGCTGCTCTCTGATGTGATGAGTAAACATATAACAGTTCTTTACACTTCTACACTCCATGTTATCACACTGTGTGTT
>JAQNCB010000023.1:30568926-30582398 GCA_030068295.1 Euristhmus nudiceps | reverse complement strand
TTTTTTTTTTTTTTTTTTTTTTTTTTTTTTTTTTTTTTTTTTTATCAACCAGATGTTCCACTTATGTTAAATGTCCAGCTGTTTTCCAAGAGACATGGCTTGGCAAAGTGCTCATGTTCACGTTAATACAAATGGCATCCAGCACCTGGGGCTTTCTGACTTACCCAAGTGTTCGCCAGTTGCTGTCCTGCAATTGCCGCGCAGTAAATTGGTAACACTTGAAATAGCACTTAAGATCCACAACCTTTCGATTATATCCAAGATGTTTTTTTTAAAAAATGCATTACCACCCACTTTGTTATGAATTACCTCCTTATTGATTGATCCCTGTACAAGATATTTATGAGGTTTGTCGAGGTGCGCCTGAATCCACAAATCATTCGATCCTTTCATGAGTGAAAGTGGTGTTTGCGAGATCACAATAGCTCTTTGTGACAGATTCTCTCTGCGCTCGTCTGTTGGCTCCAGGACAACATGCGACCCCTCTTTTTTTGGGTCATGCCATCCGATTAGTTTTTTTTTTTTAAACACACAGCCTATATTTTGCTCCAGGAGGAATTCCGGCGACTGGGGTGGCTGATGGTGGAGTGATCTGGGGTTCGGGCATGGTTTTGATGGGCTGCTTTATTGGCCCCTAACCACAAGGTTGAGGCGGTATTTTAAGAATGTCTCCTGAAAAATCATTCACAAGGATGCTTTTGTTTTGCTGGAAAACAGCCAGTTATCCTGTTGGGGATTCTCGTGCTGGAATGACAGGCTTGACTGGATTTTACTATGATGTTTTAGTGCCTATAATTTGAAAGGCGTCCTAGAAATATTTGACGGTTCCGCTATCACATGGGTGAATATTTAACATGTATGTGGTTTTTTTAAGATATAATTACACAAATTCACGGAATTGGAAAAGTTGACTGACTTTAATAATTCACACTAAAGCACGAATTAACTTGTCACGAATGAGCAAGTCACCTTTTTTTTTTTTTTTTTTTTTTTTTTTTTTCCTTTTCTTTTTAAACAGCCTTGTTTATTTTTTGAGACAAATTACAGAATGCCTGAAGCGGTGTACAGTGATTTTATGGTCTGTATTTGTGCTGTTCGTGGAACATGAAATTATTCCTAATGCAGAAATGTAAAACTCAGTTTATTTATTTTTTACATTTTTAATGGCTGAATTAAATTCTTAATTTTTTGACTTGTCGTAGTTTCCGAATCATGTTCTTTTAGGAAGGAAATGCATTTCTTTATTGGTCTGTATGTGGCAGCCAATAAAAGCTCAATAATTAATGATCCATCAAATTATTTTGGCTGAATGCAAAAATACTGTTGGGGTTGTTTGGGTTTTTTTGTTAGTTGGCTGGTTAATTGTCCTTTTTTTTTTCTTTTCTTTTTTTTTCCAATGCATTGTTGGTTGGTTTCGCATCTGGTTGTTTGTGGGGTTTTTTAGTGGTTGGTTGGTTTTGTGGGTTGGTTGGTTGGTTAGTTTATGGTTGTTTTTTGGTGTTTTGTTGGTTAGTTGTCTTAAATATTTTTGTTGGATTTTTTTGGTGGGTTGGCTGGGTAATAGTAGTTTTTTATTTTTTATTTTTTTGTTCGTGGTTGGTTATTTTCCGATTTTTAAAAAAAAAAAAAAATATATATTTTTTTTGGGCTGGTTGGTTGATTGTATTTTTGTGTGTGGGGGGGGCATTTACATTTCACATTTACCTACACTGAATATCAGTAACCAGAGTCACAATCCACTCATGTCTTTTACACAACCTTCATGCAATCCTTTTAGGAAGAGGCCCACGTTGCCTGGGTAACTCAACAACTACCTTCGACGGGTAGGATATCCTCCCTTCACTCGCTTTGTCTTTTGTGTATGGTAGAGCCTTGTCCCTTTTGAAATATTACTCTCTCTCTCTCTCTCTCTCTCTCTCTCTCTCTCTCTCTCTCTCTCTCTCTCTCTCTCTCCCCCCTCTTTATGGCTGCTCCAGCAGTTGCAGGGTTAATGTTTGGGCAGGAGCAGTTGGAGGAGGGAGAGAATGAGAGAAGAGAGGTGGAGGTGGGAGCTGTGTGTGTGTGGTGGTGGTGGTGGGAAGGGCACAGCTGTCGTAGTGCACACGGGTTTGTATGGATAGGACGCCTTCTTCACTCTCCCCACACAATGGGAGAACACGGGAACCAACACAGCCGGCCTGGAGACACTCAGCCAGGTTCCACAAGGAGGAAGAGATGCGTGTAGGGAAAGGTCTACAGTGTGTATAATGTGATGTCGCCAGGGCATATGGGATGTGTGTTTTGTTTCTGTCTCGTTTGTCCTACCTGGCTTGTCCACGGAAGATCTGACTACCGGTAGATGTGCAGGTATAGTAAACTTTAGCAAGGGGTTTAAGGATGGGTTGTTCAGGCGTCTGTGTGTGTTTGTTTATTTTTAGGAAATAAAAATAGCTTCAGGGTTAACGAGACGTGTTAGTAAATGTTTTATTGTGTTTTGTTAAATTTTTTTTTTTACCTGAATCTGAAAGTAGTAACATCTGCACGGAGCATTTTAGTGCTAATGACTCCCCCCACCCCCCACGATCGACTGTCACTCGAATGATTTCTGGATTGTTCTGGCCGTTCCACAGAAGTAACCCGAGTTCATCAGCTTCCTGACCTTTTAGTGCTTTTGTCCAGACAGATAACCTGACTTATCTGAACCGGCGCCATCCGCAGACAGACGGCAGCATATTAACAGCTTAATTCACACTTCACCTTCGACCGTGTTCGTAGCGTCCTTCCAGACGTCCTCGGCCGCCCTTTAAAGAGCGTTCTGGTTGCTCGTCTTCGCCGTCGTGTTGTTGTGGTAACTCGGAGCTCTTCGGAGCAGTCCCAGGTGCAGGGGGGGGGGTTTAAACGGCGTGCTCTTGAGAAGTGGTCTGTGCTGCACTGTGAAGGACGGACTGCGTTTATGTTTACGTAGCTGCACGGTGGCCATTCTCTCGCTCTAGCACTTGGGATGAGAGCAGAACAGTGGGTCAAGGAGTGCATTCGTTTCACTCCGGTCACGGGTGCATTAGCCCACCGCTAAGTGGATAATACCGTTCCGAAAATGGAAATTTTGATTTGAACCGCATTATTGAAGGCATTCTAAATTTAAATGCGAGCATCCAGAGTCTCACGCCGCTGAGATTGGGTGCTATATCCCCAGAACTGTGCACATCAGAAGAGAGGAAAAAAAAATAAATTATGTCCCCCGAGGGGACTGACGCCAGGCTGCGTTTATGTTTGTTTTTCTGCTTAGATGGAAATGAGCAGCTGATACCTCTGGCTTAATTCTTTTCACTCTATACAGAACAGAGTTCATCGAGTCCCCGTTCGGAGGCAGTCGATCATTTTATTAGATCATAAATCACCCCAAAAATAGGATCAATAATTTTCGTGTGTGGCAGGGCTTTGTGCGGGGTGTGAATAATCAGACGGCTGACGGGGATGGGTTTGGTTCTTTTATAACCCCTGGAGTGTGGGGGATGGAGGCAGGGTTTGGGGAACCCAGAGCCCCAGTTCTGTTTGATTGCCTTGTTTTAGTGGCTTTATTTCAACCCCGCCCAATACTAGTGTTTTTTTTTTTTTTTTTTTTTTTTTTTTTTCTTCTCCCCCTTTCCTTTTTTTTCCTCTTCACTAAGAATATGTGCATTAATTACGTCTGTACTGTGGTTTTAACAAAAGAAAAGACACATCGATCATTTTATTTCAGTTTCTTTATGTAGTCTGATGTACTGTACCAGGGTGGAATGGTTCAAACCTGGATAGCACGCAAAATAAATGCGCGGTTTTGCCAAAAAATAAAAAAAAAATAAAAACACACAACAACAATAATAAATTGATTCATTTGTTCGTTATTTTTGCTGAACCACTTAATCCTGCCAGGGCCGTAGGGAGGCCGGAGCCTATCTTGACCGACTCTGGGTGCAGTCTATCGCACATCCTCGCTCACACCGAGGGGCGGTTTGGAAAACACAGTAACGTTCATGTATTTGGACTGTGGCCTCAATGACCGTGATCTCATTCACTCGTCTGTCTCTCACTCATTTACCGAAGTGCTTAATCCTACAGTTAGGGAGGTTGGAGCCCATCACAGCCAGATACACCCTGAACAGCTCACCAGACTATCACAGAGCAAACACACACGCACCCATTCACACTCCCACCAAGGGTCAATATGAAAAAGCCAGTTAGACTAATTTGCAAGTCTTTGGGCTGTCGGAGGAAACCAGTGTACACAGAGGAAACCCACACAAGCAAAGACAGGACATGCAAGTTACACACAGAAACGCCCTCGCCAAGCACAGGACTTGAACTCAAGACCTTTCTTGCTGTGAGGGGGCCGTGCTAGCCACTATGCCATCGTTGTTGTTGTTGTTATTATTATTATTATAGGATAATGTTATATTTGTTTATGCATTATAAAGGATACTGGGTGTTCTGTGTTTTAAACTCGAACTTGGTAGAATCTGACTGTGTTATGAATATATTGCATGTTTTTTAAATCTTCCACACTGTCCAGATGGACCCTGATTTGCTGCCTGTGGGTTCTTTTTTTTTTTTTTTTTTTTTTTTTTTTTTTTTTTTTTTTCCTTTTTTCTTTTTAAGCGAGGAATAAACTGTTTTTTCCAGTGTTAATCCTGAAACTCCACCATCCTCCATTTTTTGATGTGGTTTTTTTTTGTATAAATCAACACCAGTCAGCCCCTTCCCTTCCCCTCAATCACATCCTCAAGCATGCCAACATTTCAGAAGCGTTGCATCCTCCACATTGTCAGATGAAAGCTTTGCCTTTCTATTTGATGTCTACAAAAACAGAGGCTCGCCTGCATTGTCTGACTGCCACGCTTTACGGTGTCTGGTGTGTCGAGAGAAGCTCTGGTTTCCAGTGTTAGTCATGTTCAGGAGTGTCCTCTGGCCGTCATGCCAACCCGCTGACTCAGAAACGAAGGGAAATTGGGGGGGAAACGAAGGTCCCGCTATTTCGTTACATCCCGAATACGCAAGCGTCGTCAATTGAGTTCTAGGAAACTGTATTCGAAAGCACTTTTAATAGTAGGCATTGCCACTTTACAGAAATCCGGATGTTAGTGTAGATGCTTAATGAGGAAGGTGAGAGTGGAGTGGAAGAATTCCCGAGACGACACGAGGAAGAAACCCTAAGAGGAACCAGACTCTAAAGGGAACTCTGCTGGGTGACAATCAGATAGTACTCTTATAAATCATTACAGTATAGAGGTGGAGAGGAGTTAAGAGAAATCCTATTTACTACGTTGGTAGAAGGTTCTTTAGGGAGTGTCTTGGGACGAGCACAGGGTATTTTTTATGATTACAGCAGCAGGTTTTCAGATAGTATCTCTCAAAGTGGTGAATGCTGAAAAACGCCAAGCAGTGAACACAATACTGGGGAGTGTTTGCTCACCATGGTTTTATAGGTTCAAGTCTATCAGTAAGGGTACGGTTGGTTTTGAGCACAAGAGTCGCCTGAATATCTCGTCAAGACTTGGCAGGACTTCACGACGGAATCAAGACTCGACCGCAACGGATCAAGACTAGTTCAAGACTTGCCAAGACTCTAGTGTTGAAGAGTCTTGACAAAGTCTTGGAAGTGTAAGAGGGGCAATGCAATCAACAAAAAGGTCCCCAACAGTTGCAAAAGACAGGCAAGTAGTTGATAATCGTCGCTAACAGTTGATAATGCATGCCAAATGTCTTTAGGAAACACTTTTGAATGGTTGCTAATTGTCACTAAATGTCTCCGAAGGTCACTAATAGCAGAGGCGAACCCTGATTTTCACCAACATTCGTCAGAAAAGTTGGTGAATCTAGCGATCATTAGCATTCGCCACTTGATGCAGATACTAGCTTTAGGAATGTGGTGACCAGTATGACGCTTTGGGGATAACATTTTAGACTTTTAAGATATTCATTTCAAACCCTCCACAGCAGCAGAAGGGGGTGATTCAGAAGCACAGAACGGTAGTCTCTCGGCACCGAACGCTCCGTTCAATAAACATACTGCTTTACAGATTAGTGAGCATGGGGGCCCCGTTAAGGCCACGGAACAATGTTTTACTGCAAAGTTTATTACTCTGTATATAGGAGGATTATGTGCTCAGGGCTTGACAGTGCTGCCAGGAATCTTGTTCACATGGAGCCTATAGTCTTCCCTTTGTTTGCACCAGGAATCCCATCTCCTCCTCCTTGTCACGAGAGGTGTTCTTGTTATAGCTAGCTGTGCTCAAGCGTGTCTAACAGCTTTGATGTTGACGCAGGCGGGTGCAGACGGCTCAGTAAACCTTAAGGTTCAGGACCAAAAGCAAACCGACGCTAATCTTGTTTGGTACTGACGAGGAGACTGACCTGCTTTTCAAGTGGCCGAAGACTTGAAGGTGTTCATGTGGTGGTTGTCGGCGAACACGCTCGTCATCAAGGTGTCAGCTGGCCGAGGCTCAGTCTCTCTGGTTCATTTTTTTTTTTTTTTTTTTCATACGAAGCCACCCACCAAGTGGAGAGCATGTTAAAATTCCATTTTATTTTTATCTCCACAGTCTTCCAATTATGGTCTTGGCCAAATTCCACCCACCAGGCACCTTCGCCCCTATCATATAACGAGCTATCGTTTAGGGAGGGTTGAGGCTAATACATTTCCCCCGAGACATGACGAAAACATCCAACCACTTTTTTTTAACCCAAACTGCTGCTCGTGTAGCATCACAGGGCAGCGTAATACACTTTAAGGAAAGAGCTATCCACCCTTTTTTGAATACATGATATCACTGACGCCTGTGATTGGCTAACATCGCTGTGATTGCCAATGGTCGTCCATTGTATGGTTAGCACGTCCATTTAACAGTAAGAATGTCCTGGGTTTAGGTCCAGGGCTCAGCGAGGACATTTCTGTGTGGAGTTCCTCCCATGTTTATGTGGGTTTCTCCTGGGTTCTCCAGTTTCATGCAGCTTGGAGAAATTAGTTGTTCCAAATTGCCCCTTTGTGTTGGTGTCAGTGTGTATTGTTTTGTGTGTGTGTGTGTGATTTTTCCCTGTGATGGTCTGGTGAGTTATACAGGATGTAACTCGCTTTTGCCCAGTGACGGCTCGAGCCTTCGCACAATTGTAATAAGATTAATTGGGGGTATTTCGCGTGACGATTATGATGTAGCTACCGAGTTGATTTGGAAAGCACCGTTCTGCAAGTTTTGAAAGCAGAGTGGGGGGTGGGAATTACATTCTCAAAAATATCCACGTATGCTTGGTCAGAGCCCGAGACTTGGTTCTTTTGTTGCCTGAGCAAAGGGTGGGGCTTTTATAGCCACAGTGACCTATTGTACACGTTAAAAAGCCAGCCGTTGTGGTATTTCAGTGGTTAACGACATTTCTGGAACTGATTTTATGCGTCAGTTGGTAGTTTTGTGTTCAGCTGTGCTGCATATGGAACTTCAGATCTTCTTCAGGAACCTCTTTTCTTTTTTTTCTTTAAAAAAAAAAGATCCTCAAGTCCCTACACTGGAAGGATATTGAGCAACTTTAGAACGTTCTCTAATTAAAAATAAACTTAACAATTTGCCCCGTGTAGAATTGTCCCTCAACCGAAACTCGAAATTAGACTATTTAGCCGCTGCCTCAGTGGGTTTGAGTTAGTCATGCGTTAATTTGTCGTTCCTCGACAGTGAATCATAGATGAAAAGAAAAGATGAGCAAGTCATGGCAGTCTTGCACGTGGCATCTCAGATAAAATTCTGAGGATAGGCTTGACTTCCTGTGCAGCCTGACCCCCAGGAGATCTACTCGGGACGCAGGAAACGAACAAAAAAAACCCCCAAATGCATTAAAATTTATTCGATTGCCTTTTGGCTTTCCCAAATCTGTGGTGTTGTGGAAGTCCAAAGATCTCAATCATCTATTGTAACATCATTCACCTCAGGAGGGGTGATGAAGAATCAAGTAAAAAAAACAAAAAAAACCCAGGGCTCCTGTGATGCATTAAAACAGTATTTGGGTTTGGCCTCCTAGGATTGCGGTGAGGCTGAAGCCCATCTCGCCCGACTCTGGATGAACAGCTCACCAGTCCATCACCGAGCAACACTCATAACCGTTCCTCACACCCACACTCACACCTAAGGACAATTTGGAGCAGCGAGTTAGTCTTTTATGGGTGTATCATTGGACTGTTGGAAGAAACTGGAGTACCTGAAGGAAACCCATGCAAGCGCTGGAAGAACAAGCAAACTCCTGACAGAAACACCCTTCCGCGAACCGAACTCAAACCAAACCTGGCATCCCCTCGCTGTCAGGGCGACGTGCTAACCGCTGCGCCACCATGCCTCCCATGGTCATATTCACACTTGGAATATTTAACTTGTGATACTTGAGTGCAAAGTCAGGTGGGGGTGTGTTACGGTTTATTATCGTCGGGAGGTTTTGGAAAATTCCCAGCCTCAGACAAAGCCGTATGCTCAGAACACGTGTGCTGATATTTGGTAGAAGCAAATTGCTTCAGATGGGAAGAACAAATGGTAACAATAACAGGATCTTTACCTCCTATTGTAACAGTAGTGTCTACATAACACTTGTTTAATTGATACTGAGATGTTCTGTGTACCATCAGTGTTCGTACCTTATACCCATCATGCTGTATGTGTGGATTTAATACCTGGTGTATCTCGGTGCCTTAACTGTTCTGTGTAGCGAAGGCATTTTTGGCTGTCGGTCAAAAGCAGATACAAAACAGCCACAAGCTTTCAGTCTGCCAGTGCAAAAAAAAAAAAAAAAAAAAAAAATCAGGTTTGGGTGTTTTTTCAGCTTGGCGCTATATATACTTTTTGTGGTCTTGTGTAATGTTTGCACAGCTTTTTAAAAGGATGGCTACTAAAAAGTGCCATAGTGTTATTCCAGCTGGTCTGATAAACCCCGAATCTATTACTACTTAAGAGGGGTTTTGGAAAGAAAAGACCTAAGTGTTCTGTGCACTCTCTATAGACCTCTTACCGAAATCCAACCGTAAACACCACTTAATACCTACCGGGACATGATGCACCCAAACACGCTTCAACTTCTATTTCTTGAAGGTATCGCATTTCCAACATTCCAAGCTAGTAATGCAGGGTATTATTGACGCACTACAGTTTTATTAATGAGCTTGTTTCTCTTTACGAGGCACTTTTTTTTTTTTTTGGGATTGGGATGCCAACTGACGCCCTCACACACTCCTTGACACCTAGGGGCAATTTACAGTCACAGATCCACCTACTGGCATGGGTTTTTTTTTTTTTTTTTTTTTACGAGCTGCAAGGAATCCAGAGAAGCCAAAGGAAAACCACACAACCGTTTGTGGAGAAGATTTGAAACTCTGCACAGGCAGCAACCCGAAATCTGTGAGGCGGCAACGTTCCATTTTACTACCTGAAATGTACTACTGGTGCTGTGCTTCATGGCAACACGGCGGTCTAGTGGTTAGCACTTCTGCCTCACAGCATGCAGCTCCTGGGTTGGACCGTCGTTCCCTGCGAGGGTGTTTAAGTGTGCAGTTTTCATGGTATCCTTGTGCCTGCGTGGGTTTCCTCTTGAGGCACTGGTTTCCTCCAACAGTCCAAGGACATGCATATTAGGCTTTGGTTGCAGTCCGGTGTGAACGTGGAGGTCGGGATAGGATTCGGGGCTCATCGATCTTACTCGGGTCACAAAGAGATTTATGGGTACGCCATAGCAGAGATAGTAGTGGAGAGCTCTGATGTATGTATCCATGACTCCCTTAACCATGAGGATGGGAAAGGAAAACAATGAGCAAGAATCAGACCCATGACCTTCTTGCTGTGGGCCGGATGTGCTGCCCACTATGCCAGCGTCCCCCTTTTCAAACAGTATACAGTGTTCTTCATTCTATTAACCTGGGTTTCTGTAAGAGGAACTTCCTCACTCACTCATTTACCAAACTGCTTAATCCTAGGGTGGTTTGGAATAGCCAGTTAGCTTAATGTGCATGTCTTTGTACTGTGGGGAGAAAACCATACCGCCCAGGGGAAACCTGTGCAAACATGGAGAGCATGCAGGCTCCAAACAGAAACGTCCCTCTGAGCCCGGGACTCAAACCCATGGGCTTCTTCCTTTGAGTCGGATGTGCTAACCACTACGCAACCGTACCGCCATCTAAGCTGGCTCTCCCGGAGACCGAATGTGTCACTTTTTAAAAACGTTAAAAGCATCAATTATGAATGGCTGGAGTGAACGCGCCAATCGATTTTTCAGATTGAGTTTTGCAACAGGATAGCCGGTGTGCTGATAGAATCCCAAGTGACTAGTGAAGGTCAAGGCTCCAGTAATGCAATAACAGCAAAGGGTGGACTCTGACTTTAGCATTTTTTGGAGGGTATAAGAAGGTCGAATCATCTTGATGGCTTTAAGCCTTTGTTACGAAAGGAGACGGCAGACACGCTCGTGATTTTGGTCCACTTTGGTAGAAAACAAGAAGCTGTCAAGTGCGGTCCTTGTTTCTGGAGCGTAAATAGGCCATGAAAAAACAGGCTTCTGCTTCAGGGCCACTAATGCAAGTTAAGCTGGAGTCAAGGGGTGGTGACATGAACACGATCCAGCGGTGTGATTAGAGCTCTTCGTTCTGTTTAATCTCTTTTATTATTATAAAGCTGTAGCCAACGCCTGGTCCATTAGTCCCACTGAGATCTGAGCTACCCCAAAGCCCTCACTTACACACTAGTTTTGCACCAATCCGACACTGACTACTTTATTTACAGCACTTAATACCTTTTCACTTGTGGAGTGTATACACTAACAAAAGAACCCACTGCGGCTTTCATTTACTGCCTAAACCCGACTGCCAACTCCTTCCTCACACACTGAGACAATGGGACAGTCTCACAATAAGGTTGCCTTTTTGACCTTCACTACGAGATCCAGCTCTTTTAATTCCACTCCTCACGTTTTCCCCCGCAGGTAAATATGATGTCCGAGGAGACCCAACAGCGAGCGCTTGAGGAGGACCTGGAGTCAGAGGAGGGTGACCTGGAATCATATTTGGAAGAGGAGAGCAGCAGCGAGCTCCTGGAGCGTGTCCGAGAGCTTCAAGTGAGTCACCCTTCCGCATTGCAAATTCGCCATGAGAACAATCCTCCATCTTTTGTAACCCGTTCAGTATCGGTATGCAGGATAACGAGCTCCTTTTATTTTGGTCCAGGCTGAGAATTCGTCGCTTTCCCTCGCAAACGAGAGCCAGAGAGAAGCTTATGAAAGATGCTTAGATGAAGTGAGTTCACAGTGGATTGCTTTATATCTTTAATTTCCCAGTGTTCTCTGGTTTAGACACACTCATGGTTTTAGCCTTTAACAATTTTGATAGCATTCCCTTTTAATGAAATCAGTCTGATGTACAGTGTTGTATAACGTTGGTTGAAGATACAGTGAATATATTCAATGGCAATCTAAGATTTATTTATTTTTTCCCTTAACAAACATTTTTGTAACATTGATAGGTAGCCAATCATGTCGTCCAGGCCTTACTCAACCAAAAGGTAACTCTTGAACCCTTTTCATTGATTTAAAAATGTTCTCCTTATATGTAATTAAATGTTATAGCTGTCTATTTAAAGGGGCCCTTCACTTCCCAGGTGTATTAAAGAAACACGAAATGTACAGTGTTGTCTCCTGGAAACTAAATGGAATCTGCCTTAATGTCTTTTGGAAGTCATTTGGTTACTCCTGTGCATGAGTGTCAATGACCCTTGCACTGCAGCATCACTGAACATCAGTGGTGCACTGCCATGTTATCAAGCATGTGCAAGATCGTTCCTCCAGTCACGTGGTCTTGTGATTAGTATTGTAAACAACCACAGAACTAAAACAAGATTTAAACTGGGTGAATAAGAGATACTAAGCCCATGAGCTGGGGTGGTTAGTGATCAAACCCCAGTACCTCCAACCTGCCACTATTTGGCTCCTGAGAAAGGCACTTGCCTATTAACTGTTTGTTTGTGTAAATAAGATGTAAGTGAGTCTGCATAAGGGCATCAACCGGATGTTCTAAATGTCAATGATGATGGAAGATAAAGCACTTGTGAATGGGCACCTTTAAATTTCCAATCCTTTGCTTTTGGTAGAAGAGTGTTTGTGTACGTGGGCTTGTTTCAGGATCTGCGGGAGGAGTGCATCAAGTTGAAAATGCGAGTGTTTGATTTGGAGCGGCAGAACAGAACACTGTGTGAACTCCTGCAAGAGAAACTGCACAATCAGTCATGTGTACATCAGCAGGTAAATTATCATGAAAACATTTTGGACAATGGGATCAAAAGCTCTGCAGGCAAAGCTTTTTTTTTTCGGTATGAGCGACGCAAAGACTGTATTTAGACGCCTAATTATGTTTGTGTTTATTTTGCATGGCAAATTGAGGTAAATGTGCTCCTTCCTGTTTACTTTAGTGGTGGGACGGTATTTTTCTGAGAGAGTAGAAAAAGGAAAAGCTATGTTAATCAGATATGCATTCTCCAGTAGACACTACAATGCATGACATGATGTTTAAGGAAAAAAAAAAAAGTTACACAAGCAAGAGTTTGGCTGCAGGTTGTCAAAGCAAGGAGGGTGGTACATCCACTTCACAGCATGAAGGTCCTGGGTTTGAGTCCTGTACAAACACATCATTGCCTGCATGGCTTTTATCTGGGTACTCCGGTTTCTTCCCCGATAGACTAATTGGTGGCTCTAAATTCCCCCTAGGTTTGAGTGTGTGTTGGTCTTGTGATGGTCTGGTGAGCTTTTCAGGCTGTAGCCTACTTTCGGCCAATGTCGGCGGGGATAGGCTCCAGCCTCCCCGTGACCCTAGTACAGAGATGCCTGCCAGTACGGATTCTCCGTATTTTGTACGGAAAGTTGATGTAAATACTGTTACGTTACAGGGTGTTATTTTTTTTGGACAAGAAAAATAAAAAGAGCGTGCTCTCTCTCTGTCTGTCTCGCGCGCCATGTGATGGTGTTGCCATCCTGCCTCTAGATTTTAAGTATGATGTAAAATAAATATGTCAATAATATTGCTTACAAATACATTTGCTGCTAATTCATGTGTGTGGAAGAAGTGTTAATGAAATCAAAAATACTGAAAAAAGTCGTGAAGAATACTGAAAATCTATATCTGAAGTAGGCATCTCTGCAAGTAAGAATCAACAGAACTGTCAGGACGTAGAGTGCTGACATTAATCCTATTAAAAGCTTTTGGGATGTGCTTAGAGAAGACTTTGTGGGGTGGTTCAATTTTCCGGACGTTGATTTAAGACGTCGATGATAAATGAACCCAACCCTGGATGGAAATAAATGTTGTGATATTGCTTCAGTTTGTTGCAACAGACCCCTAGAGATTGTACAGTCAAGCAAAATATTATTGTGCAACTATTTTTTTTTTTTTTTTTTTTTTTTTTTTAATTTTTTTTTTTTTTTTTTTTTTTTTTTTTTTTTTTTTTTTTTTTTTT
>JAQNCB010000023.1:30536718-30557232 GCA_030068295.1 Euristhmus nudiceps | reverse complement strand
CCCCCCCCCCCCCCCCCCATCCATGTGGGAAACGCGAAAAATTATATTTCATAAAGCATCATTTTAAAGTGAAACAATCATGTTATTACTTTAAATCGGTTAGTTAGACTCTGTCGCCACCTCCTGTTCACATCCTTCCAGGAACACTCTATGCGATTTTCGGGCAAGGTAGGTAAAGGGTACATCATGATGAGCCCATGATTGATTGGTGGATTTTGTTTAAAAAAATAAAAACAACCAAACAATAAGGCACCCGTCGCTTGGACGTCCCTACTGTGTCGTGCCATCATGGGGACATGTCTCCCTGTGTTGCCGCCTTTTCAGCCAAAATTGATGTTCCTGTGTCACAGCTTCATGTTTCCTCTGGAAGTTATTCCATTTATTTTGACCTTTTTTTTTTATTTGTTGTAATTTTCAGGACTATTTTATATTAGTTTGCTATGTTTACAAAAGAATTTATGACGAAGCTGTTAATATATCTGTAAACTTTTTATATTAAGGTGCTATCGGATGTTTTTTTTCCACTCATCTCTACAAAAGCCATAAACCTGTTTTTTTCATAATCATCTTTTTAAGCAATTGCCATCACTCATGCAATTTCAATAAAAATTTTTTTTGCAGTTTTCCTGTTGTATTTGCCTTTTCTCTTTTTTTTTTTGAAGAAAAAATAACTATGCATACTAAATTTTAAAGAAAATCTGGAGTAAGAGCTTGAAACAGTGTTTAAAGTTTTATTAGATAAAATATTATGAAAATGTATCTAATCAGCTTCATGTTTAAAGTCCACACTGAAGGACTCAACAGCTGTTCTGTGACGGTCTTTAATATTTGAACTAACAATTAGCAAAAAACGTAAACACTCCGCTTCCGCTGTTCCACAAAGACGGATCACAACAATGCTTTTTATCATCATTATTTATTGTTGGGCAAACTACTTACTTCTAAGGTCTGAGCCGTGACTTCCAGAAGTGCTTTAAAATCTGCATCAGTGAACATATGTGATAACCGCTTTGAGGTGGGAGGGATCCAATTAATTTTTAGCTTTGTAGTCTATCATTAATGTATGGAATGTAATGCGAGCAGCTACAGGAAGCCAATGGACAGAGCATAGCCATGTAGTGGTGTTGGAGAGCTTTGGGAAGGCTGGAAACAAGCCGTCCTGCTGCATTCTTGTTCGGTTTCCGGGCTCCCCTAATCTGGTAAAACCTAGTAACTCACTTTTTGGTGGAAATTAAGTTCGGCCCATTTTTTGGAGTTACTAGGTTTTATAGTACCCTGTTATGTAGTCAACTAACAACAGTGAATAAAAATCATCCCATCTGCTATATTTTTTGCTCTGGAAGAACCTCGTGACTCCTGTACGGCTTCAGTTTTCTCAGTTTCATGAAAAAGTGAGTCGGTAGTAGTTTTACCAGATTAGGGGAGAGGGGTCGGCTGGAACTCGAAGGTAGACCCGCCAGGAGTGAGTTTCAGTAGTCAAGTCTTGATGACAAAGTACTGACCCAGTATGTGAGTGGGCTTTTGTGGAAAGAAATGGACGAATCCTTCGGGCGTTAAAGAGGAGAAATTGATAGGAGTGAGGAAGATTAGAAACATGAGGGAAGAAAGACAGATGATTGTCCATCGCTACCCAAAGGCCTTGTGTAGTGATTGAAGAAGAGATCAAAGAGTTATCCAGGAAGATAAGATTATTATTATTATTATTTGTGTGATAATGTTAAAATTATGTAATCACATGCTGTTTGTAGCAAAATAATCTTAAACAGCTTTCACATCTCTTTAGGGTTTTTGTCCTTAACGACTGGAATTTCAATCCAACAAAGAATGAACCCCCAAAATTAGAACATTACATTTGGTAGCAACACAATTTAAGTGCCTGTACTGTTAAAGTGCCAGATCTGCCTCAAATTTAAGTGATGTGCGCCCCTAAGGGTTTTTTTTTTAAAGCAACATCCCATTGCTAATTAATTTAGCACTCCTCGGAAATATTTGGCAAGTTTCAAGTTCAATGAAAATCATTCCCAACAGCAGTACACTCACCAATGGGCTGAACAATTCACACAAGACTTGTGTTGCCAAATATTCCATGCAGCGCGTTCTTAGAAGCATTAATAGCTGATATTTGAACTGAACTGAACACCAGTCAAGTCTGGGCAAGTCTGCTTAATCCTGAATGTTAGTTTGGCATGATGCACTTATGGGGACTTGTCATTTCTTGCTGCTTTGTATTTGGTAGCGCACCTTTTTGTTTATGAGCGAAAACAACAAGAATTTTAAGCGTCGAATGACGTGATGTGCAAAAAAGAAAAAGACGACTGTACCGATAAGCTGATCAGACGTTTTATTAGGAACACCCATGCAGATAATTTTGCCAGTCATGTTAGAGCAGCGCAATGTTCATAGGAGGACGTCGACCACTTTTTACAGCCTTGATGAGCAGAAAAGCAACTCTTAACAAACGCGTCAAACCTTGCGCTGGGTGTTCTACTTACAAACGTCATGGTCTCGTTCAGAGATCCTCACTCGCTGACAAGATGAGATCTCTTTCCAGTCTTCATGACGAGTGAATAATTAACAATGCTGCACCGACGGAGTCACGATCGTCGCTGTTTTAAAGTTGTTTTAGTGTATACTACATGAGGAAATAAGCAAAAAGCACCTAAATGTGAGATTTAATGGTTTATTTCCTTTTTTATTTTTGTGTTTGAGTGCAAATGTAAGTAAGCAAGGTGTAGACCTGGAAAGTGACATCTTTTTAACTCTCTCGGAAGATTTTAGTATATACTATCCAGAGACACAATAAAACAACTAAAATGAGATGTTTATGGTTTGCAGTTCCATATTTTAACTATGACAAAGGGGGGGTCAGGTGAGCTCTGCGCTTGGTGTGTAGTTGGAAGCATCTGTTTACTTCCAGGCAGAGGGTGACATTGATCCCTCCGTGGGCGAACGCCAAATTTCCACGAAGTAGGATCTACCATCCCCCCCCGACTAACGTATATGTGTATATAATATCTATTAAATACATATTCAATGCTATAAATGCTTATAATAACAATTAAACATTCAAAAACAATGCAAAAGATGTAAATAAAAAATATACATATGTGTAATTGTACATAGATGTCAAGAATAATAATAATAATAATGTTTTTAGAACTTTTAACGTAATTTTCCCTCGGCTCTACACACTTTGCTGCTTGACTTCCGCTTCGTCGTCGTCTTCTCTTACATGAATGCTGGGAAATTCATCTCGACCAATTAGCTTGTGAGATTTCAGAGCCGTGTCAACCCGAGTCCCAAACCGGAGTCGGATGAACTTGCGGCCTTTCCCTTAACCTTTTCCCTGTTTTTCCTTTGTTCTCTCCCCCCCCTGATTAATGTTGTTGAAAAATCTGTGATGCACTGAAGCCGCAGAAACTTGAGCGCAAAGTAGCGAGGGATAACTGTACTCATTATTTCTACAATTTTATGATATCCTTTACTCGTTCACCCTCATGTCAACTTCCTGGTTTGAATAAAATCATGAGCAGACTCCTTCAAGATGGAAGACGAGGCTAATTTGTGGGAAATGTGTACAATGTACGTAATGTGTAGCATGTGTTTCATTACTGCTGACATCAGATACCCTGAGTTTACACTGGAGCCACGATATCCACAATTTCAAAAAAAAAAAAAAAAAAAGTGGAGCTCCACAATTTTATGAGCACGCTTGTAGGAGTAAAAAGGAGGCAGGAAGCATCTCCGAAATGAAACGTGAAGAGATCATGTTTCCAAGTTCATCAAGATCCACTATGATGGCGCATCAAGGTCTGTTGCGCTCTGGTGAGGTCTACTACGATTCTCACGTTCTGTCACAATCAGCGTCAAATCGTAGCAAAATATTTGCAGCAAAAAATTTTGTCACGATCGCCCCGAGGCCACCGGGTTCCCTCAAGATCATCCTGATTCGATTCCACAACCCCCCACGCTCATCATTGTGGACATTGTGACCCCGGTGTTAACCCAGAGTTAGCTATGTTGACTCGATTCTTTTTTTTTTTTTTTTTTTTTTTTAAATCTTAAATCCACTTTAATAAACACACTGTGTTTCCAGTAGATCACATGCCTGAGGATTTTTATTTCATTCATTCATACCAGTATGTGACCTGACATCGTTAGCTTCAGTATACTCGGAGCCAAATGTATGGCTGGTTTTAAATCTATACAGTAAAGCAGATGAAATATCAAAATTGACAACATTTCTGATGAGGTTTAATTGTTTATTGTGGTTTATTTCAGGTAACGGTCACAGTCTGTGGTACACCTGTAACCTGTCTCACTTTCTCCTTACAGGAAATTATATAATTTCTTCTTGAATTGGGGATGTAATGTAGTTAGCACAGCCACCTCACAGGAAGAAGATCCCCGGTTCGAGTCCTGGGCTTGGCGAGGCGGTTTCAGTGTGAGGTGTTCCATGTTCTCCCCATGCTTGCTTGGGTTTCCTCCCACACTCAGACATGCACATGAGACTGATTGGCTGTTCCAAATCGACCCTAGGTGTCTGTAAGGGTGTGAATGGTTTTTTTTTTTTTTACCCCCCCCCTGTGATGGTCTGGTGAGCTGTTCAGGGTGCCTTCACCCAGTGTTGGCTAAGGTAGGCTCCAGCCACCCTGCGACCCTAGCAGGATTGTGAGTGGGGGTGAGAGCGAGTATATTCTTGAGGTAAAAGTATTAATTGTGTTTCAGCTTTTTTTAAAATTATTATTAAGATGGAATGAAAGCCACTTCTCGGTTGTTGGCGTCATCAGGAACAGGCATCGTCCACACGCGTCCATCAATACAGCACTGGAACCTGGACAGATAGGAACCGCATAAGTCAATTTAAGGGGGCTAATATTTATAGTAATTTCTTTTAAGGTTGCTCGAGATTCTTTATAAAGCCTGTACAGGGATCCCTCACTTTTCGCAGTTAATGGGGGGGTCGAGACGCCCCACCCCACGAACACTGAATTTGCGCAAAGTTGGATCGACCCCCCCCCTGACTGACGTATACGTACATGTATATGTGTATATAATATAAATAAATACATATTCAACACTATAAATGCTTATAACAATTAAACATTCAAAAACAATACATAAGATGTAAATAAAATGTAAATAATATAAAATACATACGTGTAATTGTACATGGATGTAAATAAAGTGTAAGAAATGCCTTGACCTGCGCCTTTTCTGTCACACGAATGCTGTTATTTCAGAGCCGAGTCCCAAACCGGAGTCGGTAGTGACCTTGCCACCTTCCCTTAACCTTTTCCCGATTTAATAGTGAAAGAGTTATGGGAAAGGCTGCAAGCTCACCACTGACCGGTTTGGGATGCGGCCTCTGAAATATTGCAAGCTGATTGGCCGAGACGCATTTCCTATCGAATCAGAGTCAGTAGTGACCCCTTGTGGCATTTTCATGAACTTTTTCCATATTTTTGCTTTCTTTTATTTTTAAATTAATATTTTTAAAAAATCTGCGATGCACTGAAGCCGCAGAACCTGAAGCGCGATATAGCGAGGGATGACTGTAATAGGATTCGGTTTAAGGACGTTGTTATACATTGTGCCTTATGAAGAAGAACCTTCTACCCGAAACCCACCAGACTTACTGACACAACGCCAGCTGGTATAGCGATGACGACGATGTTCCTCATGGAGTTCACAGCTCAGATAGATGAGGAATCAGGGCAAAGTTCTTCGCCCTGCTAGAACACCCGGCATTCATGAAATACCAAAGGAAGCCAGATATACAGTACACTGGTGATGAACAAGTATTAAAACAATAAATGAGAAGAGAGCGGAGTGGAAAAGAAGAGCTGTGAAGAAAACACAAATTAGGAATTATTACTTTCTTGCAACAATAAGCTACAGATCTTTTTCCTATGAGAAGCTGGTGCACCACAGATGGCATAACTGAGTTAGTGCTGCAGGGCTTCTGTCTCTTCACACTTCACTGCTTCATTCATCTACCACACAAACGAGCGCTATGTGAACAAACATGCCTCTTATCTCGTTATGAAGCATGGCAGTGTGCATGGAAGAGCCTCGTATTCTGCTGCTAGCAGCTTCCTCATGACACAAGTAATCAAGAATAGGCCGTACCAGTGAGAACCAACCTATCCTGGATTACTTGAACCAGGCAGAAGCCAAACATCACGCTGATGGGGAGGATGGCATGTATAGTCGCTGAAAGTATTTTGGTAAGATACACACACGCACAAATATTATCTATATAGAAGGTATGCTTCCAATGGGATACGCATATGTATGGACAATATCAACCATCAGTGTTCATACTGTGGAAATTATCAAATGTACATTTCAGGGATAAAATATTTAATAGTAAGGCACAACTGACCCTTATATACTACTAAATTTGTTTTTTCTTCTTTGTTCGAACCAAGAACAGCAGCACCACCACCAATGGTCGCAACACACAGATTGCAATTAAGAAATGAGGCTGATTTCTTTTTAGCCCAAACAGTACATTTAGACAGCAATGCAAATCATTAGCAGTGTCCTGTGATCAGACTTGATCAATACCCCTTATGGTTGGTGTTTACTGGAGCTAATTTACTCTGTAATGCATTATCGGGTAGATCTTTAGGGCAAGTGATTTGCCCATTTTGTACAATATTAAGCAGTAAAGCTTACTTGCATTTATTTGAAATTGATTCTTTTTACATATTTGGTTCATTCAAGTTTAATTAAATTGCTTGATAATTTCTATTGATTTTATTTACTCTAATTTAAATTTATATATAGTACTTGATCAAAGATAACTATTATTATGATATTCAAATTACATATTAAATATTCAATATGGATTTTGCTATTGTAGTTTATATTATATTTAACATTATTGTTTATCCCTATTATTCAGACTTTTAATTGAAGTTGATTGCACAGCACTTTGTGCTACTACATGCAATATATATATATATTTTTATTTTACCAATTAATTTATTTTTCACAGTATTAGTAATAAAGGCAAGCTGCTGAGGTAATGTATATATTCCAAGTTGGTCTTAGTGAGACAAAACTATCTGTTTTAATATACACACATTTTAAACAATTGTAATAAGAGCTTTACTCAAAATACCATACCAACCTTTTTTTTTTATAGCAAAAGGTGGCCTCTTTATGCCTGAAGTTATTCACCTTGAAGCATATTAGTTACTGATGTAAATAAACATGGGGTTGTTTGATCACTAGGGGGCGCACATTATCCACTTATTGATTCAGAAAAAAAACTTCCACTCCATTATTGACTGTGCTAATAAAAATAATAATAATTAGCAGTCTAGTTCTCAGAATTTTTATTATTTTTTTTTTTTTTAATGAAATCCTACATACTGTTTGTCTCCAGACAGATAGAGATCAATATTCATGTTCAGGTTAAAGATAAAATAATTCATTGATAATCTTATTGGGAAGCTTAGCTCCATGTTAGCACTGACATTTTGTAGACTACACAGGTTACATAATTAATGTAATCAAGAATTTCTCTGTCAAAAGTGTATTATTTGAGGTACCGATCAATTGGACTAATTTTCCAGAAATATTAAGAATGTTATGCTATTGGGACTACAAGTTTATGTTCTGAAATGATATCCTTTTATTTACTTTGGTATAATCCAGATTACTTTTGCTATTCAAATTATTTCAGTATTATCAGACACCCTGATTTAAACACCTCATCATTTACAGCAGATTCTGCCCATTACATCCACCTAGAAGGTTGTGTGTTCGTTAGTAGGATTACACAAAAACTTGGGTACAGATTTTCATGAAATTTGTACAAGAGGCGGAGCTTTGGATGAGGAAGACTTCATTAGAATTTAGGGATGATCCAAGTCATATTCTGGATTTAGGAATTTTTAAAAGATTCTTTAACATTGTGAGATAGGACCCTTTTTGACATTTGGGCTATTTCTAAGCTTGGAAGAGGTTTGCGCTTGTTGCACTATTCAATAATTCCCCATAACCTAATTTATTTAATCTGGTACGTACTGTAGTAATTTCCACTTGACTTCATAGAAAGCTTTCTCTGCATGCAGTGTTTCTATCCCTGAATCCGCACTGTTACGGGATGCATAGTGTATCAAGTCTGCACATGCTGGTGATTGTCTGCCTTTAATGAAGTCTGATTATTGGATTAGTGAAGGTATAACACTTTTTAAATCCAACAGCTGGAATCTTGTGTGACAGGTGACTGATAATAAGCGATAACTGCAGGCTAACTGTTCCGAATGAATGCAAACGTGTAGCATTTTGAGTGACATGTCAATACCTTAAGCAGTCTCCACACTGGTGTCTTATCCAGGATCATGACCGGACTCGTTTATCTGGGCTCTACAAGCAAGACGAAAGCATCAGAGGTCAGTACCAGGCACTCGTCAGACATCAAGGTTTTATTTCCAATAGCACAGCTCGATTTAAAACGATGGATCCTTCAGAATTTGGTCATTATTTTAAACCAGAAATGTGTTGTTCTTGCTTAAGTAATTATTATATAATAACTATGTTTACATGCATTCATACCAATGATCCCAAATTCAGTACATCTGAGATGCTTAGTTATCCTGATCTTAGCTGAGCTACACCTACAATAATGTACGTTTGAGAATTTACACACTCCAGCAATGAGTTTAATGGAGGTTTGTTGTCTTGTTCAGCTTCAAAAAGCACAAAAAAAAGATCAAGTGGATAAACATATAGGGGCAATCGGGGCATCTGACACTGCAGTTGAGTCGGGCTATGTAAACAGGACTATAAATAGACTAGTTTTGTTATACAGCTCATTAGTTTGTTCTAGTTTCGTACAACTTCCCTGCAGCATGTAGCGGAAAATGATTTATATGCGTAAGCGACGAGCGCTCTGTTTAGCGCATTGATGTATTCTCTGTTCGATTAATCTGCTCCATTCAATTCACCGAGCAAAGGGAATGTAGCAGATTAGAAAGGATCTGCTCATCAGCCCCGCCAAAAAAAAACAAAAAAAAAAACGGAGTCATAAGATCTCATCATGCAAATTAGTAACCAGAGGAAGCTGGCTTCGGTGTTCGCTGCTATTCACAAATTCAGCAGGCCACTCTGAACTAACCCGAGCCAGCTGGTACTTTTTGTGTTTCATGAGGCAACATGTTCGTATTTGGGATCAAGGTACAAATTTGCTCTTCTTGATGATGACGAAATCCAAACCCAGGTCCATAAATGTTTCCAATCAGAACTTTCCAACACTTTGGAAACCGTTACAGGAAGAGGAAAGGCATTAAAGGGTAATTAGCACAGAACGCGGAATTGGCTGTCTTCCTTTTATTTATTTATTTATTTGTTTGTTTCAGCTGTGCTTAATGATACATGATGGTGATGAATTGGGCGATTACGGGACGCTTCTTTCGTACCCGCATAGCAGCAGCTTGCTCCATGGACCTGAAGACTTCGCTCAGAACACGCGTGGGAACAGAGCAGTCATAAAATCGTGCTACCTTTCCAACCAGCGGTGCCGCTATCCATCAGCAAGGAATCATGGGTAGATATGTTGCGTTTTTTCGTCTGACGTTTGAAGCTTTCGGTAAACGGTGTCGCATCTTCAGGAAATTAAATTCACCTGATTCACAAGAAAATAAAGAAGGAAGCAAAAAAGAAAAATGTATCAGCAACAATATTTATTTTACAGCATTTTTGAATTTTGGAAAAAATTCTAAATAATTTATAACGAAGTCACTTCACAGGTCTAACGAGGTCTTTTTAATTGTTTGTGTGTGGGAAAAATCTGTAATTGTTGATGTGCCTGAAGTTTTACTGCCTACTAATGAGTAAGAAGAAAGCTGGTGAGTGTATGGATGTTAAAGCTGCTATAATGTACCGTAAGTGATAAAGGAGAGCGGCTTGTTTTGTAGTCGTTTTACTTCTGCATTGCAAAGGAACTATAAATGTTTGTGGAAATACAAAAAAATTTCTTATATAATGACTGGAAACGAGGAAGCAAAAAAAAAAAAAAAAATCCATAATTAAAATGAATTTTTATATGTTTTGAATTTGAGGAGGTGCAACGTTGCCGTTCCTCTATCATCCTCCAGATGGCGGAGTCGAAACTATTCACACATTAGCGATTCGTATCATATTCACAATTATATCCTGACTTTGAGCAGAAACAACAATTAGCAAATTTTCTTTTACATGGTTCAAGGTTTTAAAATTGTAACAAACAAAAAAAATGTAATATCGAATCGTGATTTTATAGTATTGCGCTACTTCTAGAAATGCAGTACAAATCAAATCAGCACCCAGGTATCGTAATAATATCGTATCGTAGCCCCTGTATATTCACATTGCTAATAATCAGTAGTGTTCGGAATCAGGACTGTACTGCTATGAATGCTCGTTATTAAGCAATTTATTTGTAATTTACAGAGGACTGTGTTGTCTGCTCACTTCAACGCCGTGCATTCACAACGTGCAGTAAACACGACGTGCCAGAAAACGAACACCCAGAGCCACAAATCAGGCACGCAGAAGCACGTTTCTGTTGTTTGCTGCTGAAAATATGCAACAAAAAACAGCGACTCGATAAATTTGAATATGACTCTTATGAGTCGCAACAGAAGTGATTATTAGTGCTGAAATCACAGGAAGTAGTGCGGTATCACTTTTAATTAAATATTTCATGCTGAAAATGGAAAATAATCCGCTTTGCAACATAATGGTAAAAGTGGCGTACAGTATCTCAGCTTCACACTTCACCATTGATATCCCCCCCCCCCCTTAAAACCCAAGCATCAAACTCGAGGCCTACTGGCTAAACCTGGCCCGCGAACTCATTTTATGTGGACTGCGCGTGCATTCAAAGTCTATGACTCTCATCCATTCTTCGCACTTCATGGTAACGGTTGATGCAAAGAATGTACGACAGTCATAGACTTTGAAAGCACGCACAAAGTCATTTTCAAAGTCTATGACTATCGTACATTCTTCGCATCAACCGTTACCATGAAGTGCAATTCATCGTCCATCCACTAGGAGGCGAGGAACTTATTTTGAGTGTAAATCACGCCTCTAGAAATATGAGCTAGCATGCTGCGTTCACACGTTGTCGGAAAAGCAATGTAAATAAAGTTAAAGAGGACAAATCATTTTGCCATGCAGGTTTCGTGGCCGCCCTTTCGGACTAGATTTAGATGAGTGGCCCTCAGTAAAAAAATCAGCCCGACACCCCTGTCTTAGCACCACACACCCTGTTGTCCTTTAGTCCGTACATACTGTACGAGTCTGTGTTACACATGGCCGAGCTACGAATTCAATTTCACTGCTAATGAAGTTACATAAAATGACATTAGGCGTAATGGAATAACAAGATTACCGGCGATCCCTTTTCAAACCCCACCACCGAGCCGTGATCCGAGAGTGCAAGCCCAGAGCTTCTAAACGTATTACCGTAAAGCGAGAAGCTTTTAAACATGGTGGTTCAATGGGCATTTCAAAACAGAAAGTCATGAAACACCTACAGGGTCGACGGTAAAATACAGGAAGGTGGTTTTAGAGTGACGGTTTCAACTGTCTGGTCAGAACCAGAACCAGAGCAGGACGATAAGCTTTGTTTGCGGTAAGCGGTGAAAGTTGTCCCTGTGCTCGGCGTCCCCTCTCCTGCACGCGGGGGCGGGGGCGGCGGGGGGGGGGGGGGACGACTCTAAAAACCTGTTTTAAATGAGGTTGCTGGCTATGGCTTGTACATGTTATATAATCACAGAGGGTGGGAAAGCCCACACATGTCAGATGCAGCTTCAGTGCAAAACACACACACACACACACACACACACACACACACACACACACACACACACACACACACAAGCGCTCACACAAACACTCCCGCCATTTCATCACAGGAGAGTCTGGCAGGAACGAGGCCGTGCAGCGCATATGCCACAGAGCTCGATCTCGCAGGCGCAGAAATAAGACTCGTGTTGCGTACAGTAGGACGACGGTAACGGATTATAATGGCAGGATTACATGAATTGACCGTCTCTGGGATATCCACATTTCCTACATCGTAATCAGGGCACATGATTTTTAGATTGCGTGGAAGGAATTGGGGGGGTTTGGTGAGGAAAGACTTCAGCAAAGTGTCCTGAATATCAAGCAGTTCCATCTCTGGGGAAATCTGTTTGCACAGCAATCTACTGCTGCACGCCCCCGTTCCACACACCCCCTTCCCCCATTCTTTCTTTCTTTCTTTCTTTCCTTTTTAACTTAAATAATCCAAGAGAATTCAAAGATAATGAGTTGGAACGAACAGCGCGCAGCCCCGCTCATCCCTCATCCCGCTCTCCGTCCGTATCGTTCTTTTCCGAGACGTGTATCCAGCCATAGGAATCATCTTACATAACATCTTGTATATGAGCCATGTGTGGAGGCTACCGTGTAGCGGGATGAAGGGAAAATGGCCCCCCTGCGTCACTGCTAGCTGCTCGTTTGCCGTTCTGTTAGGACGCTCATCGATAAAGCAGCAGAGACCAGATTCATTAATGGAGGAATAAATAAATGGGTAGTAGATCGCCTTGATCTACCGTTTCTGATTGAGCGGATGCACTCAAATACACAGCGGAGTAATATTGCACAATCGTCAGGAGCGAGCTAGGGAAGGGAGGAGGGGTGTTTATGCGGCCTATATTCTCGTATTAGCGCTCCTGAAAGAAAGAAAGCAAATCTACAAAAAATCTCATTAGACCAAAGTGTTAATGCGTCAAGAATTACAGCAGGTTAAAAAAAAAAAAAAAAAAAAAAGGAAGGAATAGTCACATCCAGGCTGCAAATATGGCCGTATCTCTCAATATGTATAACATATCTACCAAAACTGTTATTGCACGCACCTCCTAATGGATAACGGATATAAAAAAAAAGACAATTAAATCATAAATATAATGATGGTGCTAATATCATGCTGTCATACTGCAATCCAAGAATCACAGATTGTCTTGTAACTTAATAGTTCTGTGTTTGTTTACAGCACAACAGAGAACTGCTTCAACACCGCCGCATTGCTGCGTCTCACATTAACACAACACGAGCTTCATAAAGCCAGACTCGTAATTCTCAAGCTTTTTCCTTCCCCCTTTCAAATCTTACAGAAGCGTTCTGTTGAGGAAACTTGTGGGCGATTTTGTGAAAGAGAATTTCACATGAACAAGAATGCAGCCAAATAAAAACCTCACACAAAAGGTAAAATCCGGATTCTGTTTCTCTAGTTCTAAAAATCTTGCTTTAAATGCAACGTTTAGATCTGCAGTAATTAAATCGGATATCCGTTTAAATAAACGAAACACCACCAACTTGCCCCGAACTTTATAAACACATTAGCAGGTTTTTCGAAGCGAAACCGTTTCTGCTTCTTTACATGTTTACAGTTTAACATAGAATCCAATTCTAAAGTTAGAAATTCAACATTCTTGATAAAGTACAAATATATTTCCATTTGATAAAAAAAGCTGTAAATATTTCACTGCCCAGAAAATCAGGAAGCTGGTTCTTTTTAAAGCTCCAGTTTAATGAATCAAACCAAACAACTTTTAGTTAAATGTCATTCTTAAATATTTACAGCTACAACTTTACCCTACAATAACGGATTCTTACTTTTTTCCTGTTTTATTTCCTAAAACAATTTTACACGAATCATGTAAAGTAGAAAATATTCAGCCCAAATCAACTAGGAGAAAATGTACAAATTATCATTTTATTTATTATTATTATATTTTCTTTCGAAGCTTAGCTTGAACATCGGGACTTCATCTTGGGAATGTTGGAGAGAAATATCCATGAACGTACTACTGTGCCCTGCTGACACATCTAACTGAAGGCTTCCTGATTTAAATCTCTCCGTTCACTTCCCTGATATAATAAATAAAGATGTAATACAGGATTATCCCTTAGAAATGAAATCAATCTTTCCAGGCATGAGCATTTCACGGAAACGATCGTTCCGTTTCCGGGTCGTTACCGGTATTTTAAAACTGCGGAACCGGAAGTCCGTTTCCCACGAAACGTACCACATAGTATAGCATAAATGGAGGGGAACCCTGGGAACCGAAAACTCGTTTCTGACCGTTTCCCAGGGTCATAAATCGCGTAACCGAAAAATCGTTTCCCATCAGTTCTGAAATCCTCATGCCTGCTTTCTGAGACCATTTGCTTCCTCCTGCATTCAAGTGTCAGTGTTTGCTGCACCGGTCATGATATTGCTAAACGTTATCTCTCTCGCTTTTTTTTTTTTTTTTTTTTTAAATAATTGTTTTGAAATCGTTCCCCTTCTTCTTCTTAACATTTGATCTTAGACTTTTCCACTTTCTACAAATCTGTGTTGCACTGCCAAGTTATCACACATGAACAAGATCGTTGCTCTGGTCACACCGCATTTTTTTTTATTGTTATTGCAAACAGATACAGAACCAAAACAAGATGTATAACAGGTGAAATAGAATTATTCACTAATGAATGTGCCACTTTGAACTGATATATATTCCTCAACGGGATATTACTTTATTAGGTGTAAATAAAAAGGCATACACAGCCGAGACAGCAGAGATTGTTCTTTCGCATGTTTTTATGTCTGTACTACACATATACCTTGTATGTGCTTATAAATAAACTCCAAAATGCATTTGTTTGCTAAGTGGATTAGCGGCTCCTATAGATTATATAGCCTACAAACTACTGTATATAGCACGTACAATGCCCTTATAAATATTCTGTTAGATTTAATGGCATCCCATATATATTTTGTAATGAAATGCAGCAGCGCTTTAGTTCTTTCGTCCTTCCAGCTCTCGGAGCTCGTCATCCGCGTGCCGAGTTCAAACCGATCAGTTTCCCCCATTAACTCTACCACGCTAGTCATCTCATGCACCGTGTTTCAAATCAAGTGTCCAACTATTTCTACACCGGATTTCTTATTAACATGATGGCAGAAAACGGTTGACGGTTTAGTTTTTCAGGAGTTTAAAGGTACAACCTGATCTAACGCTATTTGAGATTGATGGAGCTTCTACTAAACTCTACATTATAAGTGAGCTAGCGAGGAAGTCGGAGCAGAACAAACACTAACTTCTTACGGGAATAAATAATAAAAAAATACATTAAGCAAGAAGTTAGCACCTGAATCACGAAACGTACAGCGAAAATTTCATTATAGTGGAGCTCCATATTTGTGCAAAAGGCATAAAGCCATGAGCTTGATTTTACTGTCGTGTCTGTGTTTGTGCCCACATGGGCAACCCAATAAATCAAGGCAATGGCAGGAAAAATATTTATTTATATATATATATATATATTTTTTAAAATGGCATTTACAGAATTGTTTGCCCGTGCAAGTTTACAGAAACGTATATAAGCAAAGTAAGAGAATAAAGTTGCAAAGTGCAAGTGCACTCAGTGCTGACAATAGTATCACGCATGCGCCGCCATCGCCGAGTGCACTTGCACTTCTTCTCTTACTTTACTGATAGCTGTTCCTGTAAATTCACACATAAACAATTTAGTAAGTGGATTTACTCTGCTGCACACCACACTCTTCCTTTAAAAATATCCAAAAAATAAATGGAAACACACTTCAGGTACATTTTATTCAGATGATTCGATGATTATATAATTCTGAGATGTGGTTTTGGTTTAAAAAAAAAAAAAAAAAAATTATTATTGTTAGTAGCAGTAGTATTAATAACATTGTTCACGACCTGCTCAAAGAGCTACCCAAAACACACTGCAACACAACACACATGCCCCAAAGGAAACAGTTTCAGCTCAGAAAATGGTTACTATGCCAATTCTGAACAAGGTAAATAAAAAATAATGAGGTTATGGTTCGATATAATGGTTTTATTTCGAGTTGGATGCGTTTGGAGTTTGAATTTGTGACTCATTAGCACCGAAATGGGGTGAAAAAGAGGAAGGCGGTTAGTTTTAAAATGGCAGAACATCTTCACACAGGCTATAAACCCGGATTGTCAACAACACTGTGCAGGCGGAGGGAGGAGGGCGTGTAGGCTAGTGGAGCTAACAGCTAGCGTGCGTGTGCGTGCGCGCGCATTCCACCGCGACACCTTGCACGAGCTCGTTTGGAGTGTTTTAGCTTTATTTCAACACTATTTTATTTCCCAGCAACAAGAAGTGCTGATGTATATAAAACACTTGTATAACAGGGTGACATTTTGCGACAATATGTCGCTTTCACAAGAGACAGAACACACAACCTCACCACACAAACGAAACACAGACTTCAATAAACACAAAAAAAGGCAAATTTATATGAATATAAAATATACATGTACTTAAAAACAGCTAAAGTGAGCGAATTAACTCTGGGGAGATACTACATTTTTAAAAATAAGCATATAATAACAAGCATATTATATAATAATAATAATAATAATAATCATTATTACAATCTTGTTGTCTTTGAAGGTTATTCTTCTTGTTATATATTTATATCTGATTTAATGAGTTTATTGGATGATTTAATGTTTAAAATGGAGGATGTCCGACAGAAGGAAACGGTAAACAACTCGCAGTTCCTGAGCGCGCGCGCGCGAGTGCTGCATGACAGCTCCACTACACACAAACTACAGCCACACCAGGCTGTCACTACACACACACACACACACACACACACACACACACTTGCATGCATGCATACGAAACGCTATCGCTTAAAAAAATAATATAAACATATAGAATGAATAATGCACGCGGTTGCAGGTTCCAGTGTCGGTTTGTTGACAGTGTGTGCGCGCGCGTGCGTCCCGTGTCCTACCTGTTTTCGATGGCTGCTCGATGCACGTCCGGTGTCCGCGTCTCTCTCTCTCTCTCTCTGCACTTGCACCATGACTGAGAACTTTCCAATCCATCTCCGTGCAAACTCCGCATTCGACTACACTAATTCATGCATTCCAAAAATATATATAAATAAATTAAGTATAATAAAAATAACACGAACAACACGACCCCCCCCGTACCGCAATCATAACAAAAAGTAATAAATCATCACAGACTGAAATATTTATTTATACCCCAGTATTATTTACGCTTTCCCGCCTGGTCTCCTGGTGCACATGGGCGGGGCCCGGACACTTCTCCGTGAGGCTTCCTGCAGGCCGAGCGTCCCGGTTTGTGCGTTTCAGCGCGCGGCGTATTTATTTCTGCGCCAGAGTCGAGTCCGCTCCGACAACATGGAGAATCCGAGCGAGAGAAGGAAAACAAGCGAGGACATGGGACGAGCGGTTTCAAGTTCCCCTTTACTACACATAAACAACGTCCCCCGCCGAGCTCGCGCCACACGACGCGACGCCACGCGGACGGCTCGAGCGCGCCCAGCGCGTGGACCTGCGACGATCGGAAGCGAAAAAAGCGTCGAGAAAACGCGGTTCTGCCATTTATTCGGCCATTGTTTTGCTTTCGTTGATCTTTCACGGGGCGCCTTGAAACGGCTGCTCGCCTCGGATTGGATGTCCGGGAAGTGGGAGTAGCTGAAGCATTCTTCTCCAGCGCGCGCGCTGCACATTGAAAACATTCCAGCGCTCGCGCTCCGTCGCGCAGTGCAGCCGTTCCACTGAATACCAACCGAACTGGTGGTGAGCACGCACTCCTGCCTCACAGCAAGAAGGTCCTGCGCTCGAGTCCCCTGGACGTCTGTATCATAATAATAATAATAATAATAATAATAATAATAATAATAATCCCCATGTGAAGTTTGCTTGGTTTCCCGTTATTGAGTGGGTTTCCTCTGTCTACTCTGGTTTCCTCCCACAGTCCAAAGACATGCACGTTAGGCTAGTTGGCTGTGGCTGAGGACGGGCTACACCACGGACAGCTCGGCACTTGCACCCAGGGGCGATTTGGAACAGCCAGTTGGCCTTCTGTGTACGTTTTTGGGCTGTGGAGGAAACTGGAGAGCCCGGAGGAAACCCACACAAGCACAGGGAGAACATGTAAAACTCCACACACAAACACCCAGGCCTTCTTGCTGTGAGGTGGACGCGCTGACCCCTACGCTTACTGTCCGCCTACATGAAAGTTACTATAATTAAAAGCTACAAGAAACAGTGAAAGAAATAAATAAGTGACAAAAATTACAGACATGGCTCCGTGTATAATGTAACGATTTTATTAAAGGATTTGTTCTTTGTAGTTTTTTTATTTTTTTTAAAATCGGGACATAAATATTGTGGTCAAATCAGTGTGTTACCAGATTACAGTCATCCCTTGCTATATCATGCTTCAGGTCCTGCGGCTTCAGTGCGTCACGGATTTTTAAAAAATATTCGTCGAAAACTAAAAATAAGCAAAAATATGGTTTTGAAAAAGTTCATGAAAATGCAGCGAGGGATCGCTACTGATTCGGATTCGGATCCCAGCCTCCTCTTCTTCTGCTGGGAAATTTGTCTCGACCAATCAGCTTGCGAGATTTCAGAGGCCACGTCCCAAACCGGAGTCATTAGTGATCTTGCGGCCTTTCCCTTATCTCCTTCACTATTAAATAGGGAAAAAGTTAAGGGAAAGGTGGCAAGGTCATTACTGACTCCGGTTTGGGACTTGACTCTGAAATAACAGCATTTGTGTGGCAGAAAATGCAGAAGTCAAGACATTTCTTACACTTTATTTACATTTATGTACAATTACTCGTATGTATTTAATATTATTTATATTTTATTTACATCTTGTGCATTGTTTTTGAATGTCTAATTGTTATTATAAACATTTAAAGCGTTGAATATGTATTTATTGATCTTATATACACATCAGTCAGTCGGGGGGGGGGGGTCGATCCTACTTCACGGGAATTTGGTCTTCACGGGGGTCTCGGTCCCCATTAACCACCAAAAGTGAGGGATACCTGTACTTCTACACGACCAGCATACAAGTTCCAAATGTATAAGGCGTGTCGGCGAACTGAACAGCGATGCACTGTGTTGGGTTTTGTGGTGTTGTTTAAGCTTTATAAAAAATTAATTGCAATGAAATAAACACACAAAAGAAAAGTTCACAGCCTGAAATAATAAACTTAGAATTGAATGTTTCAGGTTAATGATCTACTGTTCAGAAGAAACTTGTAAAACTTGCCTTGGAGGATTTTTTCCTTAGTAAAAACCTTGTTGAGCACAAAGGTGAGGAATCAAGTGACAAATATAATCTCAAGCTAGAACATCATTCATAGAGTGCAAGGTACAGAACCAGCACCACGCGACCCGGATAATGCAGCCAAAAGGCCCGGTGTGGGTTCTGGTTTTACTTCTTCAGGTGGATGTGAACAAATTAGTTAAAAAAAAATACCCCTCTGTTGTCTGATGTTCTAATAAGATAGCTTTGATTTGACCTTTCAAGGTCACTTAAGGTCAAAGGTAATCAACCCTTCCAGGATCTCCGAAAGTTTTATTTTGATTGTTTTGGTTTAAACCGTCAAATCTTGCAGAATGTTTTCCAAAAATATGTCCTTTAGGCATGTATTGTTCGATTACATGATTTCACCAAAATGTGACTTAAAATCATTCAGAGCTCATTTTATACACAAAATCCTCGGTGGATTTACAAGTTTTTGTATCTGAAGCCTTCATGTACTGTATGGTTTCCTATTAGCGTTCCACAGTAATAGCACGTCTATTGACGCTCGTTTTGACGTTATAAGCGTTCCAGCTCCAAAACATTGTGACCCTGCTCTGACCTTCATCTTTGACCTTGTCATTCCTAAAATCAAACAGTCTCTCGGACTCGGGTAGGGTCGAACCCCTACCAAGTATAGTGAAGAATCTTTGCACGAGTGTGGTCACTAACAGGTAAACAAACAGATGGACGGACGGACAGAGAAACAAATGCTGGTGATGATGGAAACACTTTGTTCTGGAGGTGACAATTCGATCAAACGTCATTTGCATAATCATAAACGTGATGCAGCTGCTGCCAGCACTGGAGTGTAATATTCAGGTCTTGCTTAAGTGTATTAAGCAGGTATAAGAGTAGCAGGGACACTAAAAACGAAAAGGAGCGTCGATGCTCGGAAAGAATGGCAGCCTTTGCGTTTTTAAGAAATCTCCAGTGCTGCAAATCTATTCCCGAGAAGTCCCAGCTGGGGCCAATTCTATACCACAAAGCTGAGATGTAAACAAGCACTGGAGCAGTGTCTACATTCCTCGTGGAAGCCGCGCAGACTCGTAGCTAAAATTATTGTGAGCAGAATTCCAAAACACGCTGGGTTTTTTTTTCTTTTTTCCCCTCTTTGGAGCAGAAGAAAGGACATTGGCTTGCAAAACAGCTCTTGTTTTGATATTAATACTGAATGCATGATGAGCAGCGCTGTGCATGACAATGATGTAAATACGATATAAGAGACAGGAGTATCGTGTGTGTGTGTGTGTGTGTGTGTGTGTGTGTGTGTGTGTGTGTGTATTGAATATTTCATTCACATCTGACCTGACTCAATCCGGATACCACGTTTGG
>JAQNCB010000023.1:30485316-30495825 GCA_030068295.1 Euristhmus nudiceps | reverse complement strand
ATTTAATCGTGAAAAAGGTAAGGGAAAGGCTGCAAGTTCACTTCTGACTCCGGTTTGGGACACGACTCTTTGAAATCTTGCAAGCTGACTGGTCGAGACGAATTTCCCAGCAGAAGAAGAAGAGGCTGGGATCCGATTCTGAGTCAGTATCGACCTCTAGTGGCATTTTCCTGAACTTTTCAGCTATTTTAACTTATTTTTATTTTTCGATGAATATTCAAAAAAAAATAAAAAATCCGTGATGCACTGAGACCACGGAGCCTGAAGCGCGATATAGCGAGGGATGACTGTATTTTCCTATCACAGCAGGGAAATGGCTCATTAAACTAGTCTGTCGCGTGCTCCCATTGCGTGAAGAAATCCAAATAAAGAAATGAAATATGAGAAATATGAGAAGACTGGACAACATTGAATAAGGCTTCCTAAACATTTACACAAGCATTACATTTACACATATTTAACTAAATCAATTTCGTAGCTGCATTTAACCCAAACAGCCTTTTGGAGCCGTGATAGATTTACTGGCATTTCTCTGACAGTCCTGTCAGCATTTTAAATTTGACAAACGTTTGATCAGAGCTCGACTCGAGCAAAACAGAGCGCACACTGACATATACACATCCCCTGAAGCCCTCCAAGTCGCTCTTAGGCGCTCACATGAACATTTCATTTATGAGATAAAACAGGCCAGTGAAACAAGCAGTCCTGCCAATTTTACTGAAGAGGAGAAGAGAGGCTAAAGGAATCAGAAAAGAGAGGGAGGAGAAAGAGAGAGAGAGAGAGGAGGGGAGAGTGTGTGTGTGTGTGTGTGCTGTGTGATAAACTCTGCTGAGAGCCCTCCTGTATGCTTCAGTTAGGAGGTTTGGGGAGTGTAGGAGTGCATGAGATTGGAAAAAGCAAGTGTGTCGAAACAAGCAAGCACAGAGCAGGCAGGACCCACCACGCAGCCCAGACACGGAGGTGTGTGTGCTTGTGGTTTTGGACTTGGCTGTTGACTTTAGGGGCTTCTGAGCTGAGTGTGCAAGTGGCTACACGGACAAGAAAACATAGCAATTGCTGTCTCCACCAAGTCCTTCTTCTTCTTCTTCTGCTTTGTAGCTTGCTAGAAGGTGTCTGCGGGAAAACACGTCGTTTCCCCCCCCCCGGAGAGAAAACAAAGCTAAAAGAAGGGCAGAGGCCAAGACAACTGGAGTGACTCTAACCTCTAACTCCCAAAGGACTTTTTTTTTCCCATCCATCTCCAGGAACAGACGGCTCCGCTCACTAGAGAAACTCAAGCTCATCACAACTGTCTCACCACAACCTCCAAGCCAGAGAAAGAACAAGGGAGTCTGGGGAGCCCACCATTCCAGCCCCCTCCTTCCCCTGCATTGACTCCTGGCCCCTCCTCTGCAGGCGCCCCATGGTACCCTCCACCCCCAGTGGGGCAGGAAGCGTGAAAAATCTCACTAATGGGTTTATTTGCTGTCAGCCCAGTCGCGATCTGTCACTCCCTAGGAACGCTCTACTTGACACTCCTCACAGTCGAGTGAGCAGCTCAACTTAGTCTGAACTTTACTTTTACTACCTACTGAGACCATCATCACCTCTAGCCTTCACCCCCTAAGAAGGGAGTCCTTGAGTTGAAGTGCCTGTCCTTCAGACCATTTAGCGCCACTGAGTCCAAACACAGTCGGAGGAAACTCCAGTTGTCCCCAGCTGAGGGGTTGCGCTCTCCAACAGCGAGGTTTGTTCAAAGGATCAGAAGACTGCTCTGGAAGATTGATTGGAGAACAAAAGATGCGCCTCTGGCTGCTAGCCACCTTGGCAGCTCTGCTCTGGAGTCAGAGCACGCTCCTGGAAGGGGCCGAGGCCAAAAAAGCGCGGAAGAGGCCGAAGGAGATGACCCCGCAGCACACCGAGGTGTTCAATGCTACGCTTTCCAACAGTGAAGAGGAAGATGAGAGCACAAAGGTAAACGGCTCCTGTCTATTTCCTCTGCCTCTTCCTCGTCTCCGTCTGTCCGTATTACTTCACCAGGGGCACCGACTCACCTAAAATGTGGGATGATGATTTCTCGCAGATAATAATAGCCGGTAATAACTGATTAAGCGACTTGATATAATCATACGGTTGCGTGTACAGGCAAACATGATTCATTGGTGGATATTTTGAGATGTTTTCAAGAGTGTACTTCCTCAGGTTATGCTCAAGAAGGAGTGTGTTTGACACTAGATCACCACGTTTGTATTTAGAATCAGTGATATCTTTTTGGAGACATATGGGAAACAGCATCCTGAAACATTGCCGTAAGCAGAGAAAGTCTGGAAGACTCATCAGACAGCAGGGAACCCAGCTGATTTATTCTGACCCTCAGAATCATGTCTCTGCATAGTGTTAGTGTTGACGTCTTTGGCTGTTTTGCCTTCGAGAGAGGGGGGGGTGGGTAGTTTAATTTAGAATTCGTGGCTATTTTATACTCCAGATCTCCCTCAGGAACCCTCACCTTTGACACTAATCATTCAGTCGAGGATCTGTCCATGGAATTAGACTACAAGACGCATGGGCTTCAGCTGGTTTGAAGCAGGTGTGTAGTGCTTGGGTGATAGAGAGTGAAACACAGAGACTATAATGTGTGGAGGCCAGAATGGATGAATAGCTTAGCTATGTAAGGAATGAGCACTTGGGGAGCCTGATCAGTGCAACAATGAGTCTCCATCCACCCCTAGACGCCTTCCTGATTAAGCCTTCAGCGTGTTAATGAGCTGCGATCAGTGGCGGCTCCAGACAGGAGCTCACTGTATTTTTTTTAAAGGTTGTTATTATTATTATAATCCATAAATAACATTTTCCAAAGTGCACATGCAAAAATATTATGTCAGCATTAACTTTGGTCTGGATCAGCATTAGTCAGGCGACATAAACGCCCACATGTGGTGACTGAGTTTGAATACAAGTATGCATGCATATCCTCGGGCTTTACCATGATAAATCTTTCTGCCAGTTCAACCCTGTTTATTTATTGCATAAGTATTGTTTAGATATAATGGTTTCCACTGGACCATTTGCCTCACTCGGCCCACCCATCGTGTTGGCATTCTCAAATGACTTGCGTTGGCTTTCCAGCTCCATACCAGTACGCTTCATGATTTGTATGCTTCACTTAGTTTGCTCACAACAACTCTATTTTTTTCTCCAATGAAACTAATAGTGACATGTCTTGGACTTTCTCAGTTAAAAAAAAACCATCAGGACCTAACGATTTCCAAGACATTAAGAGGTTAGTGGCTTTGTATACATGCTACTAGATGAGAGTATCTAGATTCCATGTTGCTGCGACTCAGAAAAATAATACCGATAATGGTGGGGTGGCATAGTGGCTAGCTCGGCCGCTTCACAGCAAGAAGGTCGAGTCCTGGGCTCAGCAAGGGCGTTTCTGTGTGGAGGTTTCCTCTGGGTACTCCAGTTTCCTTCCACAATCCAAAGACATGAGCATTAGATTGATTGGCTGTTCCAAATTTCCCAGAGGTTTGAGCGTGTTTGCGTGTGTTGCCCTGCGATGGACTGGGAATCTATTCAGGGTGTCCTCGGCTTTCGCCAAGATTCAGTTGAGATAGGCTCCGGCCTCCCTGCGACCCTTATTAGGATTAAGCGGTTCAGAAAATGAATGAATGAATGAATAATAATAATAATAATAATAATAATAATAATAATAATAATAATAACAATAATACAAATACCTTCATTAAATATAATGGAAACATTCCCAAACCCAAAGTGACTTTACGAAATACAGATATTATAGAAATAACACCATTATAAAAACTTTAGTTTGTTTAATTGTGTGAAAATAAGGACTATGAGGATTTAAAGGCTGTAATGATTTATATCTCAAATCAAAAGCCACTCAGGTCAACCCCCAGGCCCTCTGGAGGCTTCAACCAACAATGCATTTTCTTCTACCATTGACCTTCTTCTTCTTCTTCGACTTCTTCTTCTTGCTGTGGTCCGGTGCAGGCAAGCTGCCATGATGTAATTCCTGGGAAAGTTTAGGTGGGGAGATATTTAAAGACCCTTGGCAGAGCTCTTTCCCAGCCCATTGATTCTGTCATTCTCAGGCCAGCCTGACTCCAGTGTGTCTGGGACATCCGATAGGGTGAAAAAAAAAAAAGAAAGAAAGAAAAACCAGGGCAGCAGGCCGTGTAAGCCCCTCACAAAGCCTCACAGAAAGGGTCCTGAAAGAGGACACCTAGAAGAGGATTAGCTGCTTCGCCCCCGCCTTACTCGCATTCTTTTCATCTCGTCCCATGCGATCAGGGAATAATGACATAATCACGTTAAGACCCTGTGTTATGCCAGATTGTGGCACTGCCAAACAACATCACCTGAACTGTGTGCTCGGGGTTAAGTTGCTATCCCGGGATATGGGCTGAAGATCAATTTCAGAGATTGAAAACATCTTAAACAGCATTAATGAAAGATATGTCAAATACATATAATACTTCTAATCTCACTTCAGGTGAAACAGGTAAACAAAAGTAGTGGTCTTATGTTTTTCACTATTTCGCTTAAAATTCTGAATGTTCGCACTTAACATTTCGGTTTGTACCAAATGCATAATAAACATCTAAACGTTCAGGAAATATGAATATGGATTTGGTAACAAACCATTCATTTTGGGTTTTATATACTGCTTCATGTATACAAATATAGAGTCACGCTAACCTTGTTAACTTTTGAGTGAGCAACACGGAAGGTACTGTGACGTGCTGATTTTGATTGTGGAGGAATTATTATTATTTTTGGATATACTGTATTAATCCTGCAAGGAAAAAAATTAGCCTCTGTATTTAACCCACTCAAAGTGAGCACACACACAATAGGGCACCCAGAGAGAAGTTCAGGGAGAGGTACCTTGCTCACAGGCACTTCAGCCATGAATGCTGAGAAAGTGAAGGTTCAGCTCACTCTCCCTGCCACTACACATTTTTCTTGCTGGTTCAAGAATCGAACCAGTGACCTTTCAGTCCCAAACCCGCTTCTCCATTAGGAGAACCATTAAGCTACCACTGGCCCCAATTTGTGCGTATGGTTGGCTGTATGTAGTCCAGGAATGTGCGCTCGTTCCTAGTAAGTTATTACCTCTTGCGCTAGCTATATATTGTTCATGTTGCTATTACTATACATTTGAGAGCTTTTGGAAATTGTACTAAAGTAATATTACAATAATCATTACATTTACATAGACAAGAACTTTCCAATATGTCTGACGTAGGAATCTAATCAGATTATTACAAGTTCAACTTCGTCTTCAGGTTAGACAGAGTATGCATGTACGTTTCTCACTTTGAATTTCTCCACTATTGACATAGCAAATAATGCAATGACAGTAGTAATGTTATTAGCAGTATTAGTGTAAACACCTCATTCGGGTAACATAACTTAACGTTAGACCCTATTATACAACAACAAGGATCTGACATTATGTACGCCAGTTGGTGCCGCATGAAAGGTCAGTGAATGCGTGTGTTTGCTCCACCAGTCATTACCTCCACCAAGAATGAGTTTTTTTTTTTGTGTGTGTGTGTGTGTGTGTTTATGTTTGTTAGCAAGATGACACAAAAATTTATAAGCGAATTTTATGAAATTTCTACCAGAGGTGAAGCCTTGGACAAAGAAGACTCCAATACATTTAGGAATTGAACCAAATTAAATTCTAGTGCCGAGGAACTCTTTAAAGGATTCTTTAACATTTTGAGGAAGATTTTTGACATTTGGTTTATATTCGGGATTGCTGGACTTGGCAGAGGTTTGCGCTCCCCAGGTGCTCTTGTTGTCGATATGCACAAGTGGTGCTGTACAATAAGCCGATTCATTTGCACTCGTTTTTCTCATTAATGCTACAGAAGAAAATAAACCATAAACAGTAGCTAAATAATAATACAATAGAAATGCATCAGGGAGTGCAAACCTCCACCAAGTTAGTGCAATGTGTTCTTTTCCTGGGTAAAAGTGGCAGATGTAAAACGACAGTGCCCCTTGGTGGTTTGTTCAACAATTTTCTTTGCGATGCATTTTTTTTCTCCCTGCGCATTCTGGGTGATTTCCACCTCCTTGCTTTTTTTTGTACAATGTTAAAATTTCATCAGAACCTCCCTGATCATGCCCAAAATTTGATCAGTTCTTCATTGGCTTAAGGCCTACATTTGGTTAAAATTTTTGGGAAATTCATCAATTCATTTTTGCTTTATCATGGTCACAGACACACAAACAGACGGACACAACCAATCTCAAAAACATCCCCCTTGGTGAAGATGAAATAATTAATTCTCGGAACCACTTAATCCTAATTAGGGTCGCAGGGGGGGTTGGCACTCATCTCAGCCGACTCTGGGCAGAGTACACCCTGGTCAGCTTGCCAGGCTATTGCAAGGCAGAAACATGCTGACAGCTATGCAGCTACTCTTGACGAAAGTCAGCAATGGTTCTTTTCCATCCCTCCCACCACAGACAGCGAGAGACACGGCCGGCCTTTGATAACCCAGTTAGCTGCACTGGGGGGACAGCAGTGACAACTCGTTGATAGTGGGGCTCGAACCCCCAACCTTGGGACCAGTAACCCAGCACCCTACCCCCGGGCCACTATTGCCCCCCCCGTACAAGTAATAATAATGATATAAGTGCATTCCCCACCACTATTAGAAAGATGTTATTGACATACTACATGTTATATAATCCTAGACAGAGTTTGGAATGCAGTCTTGAGACTTATCATGGTCTTCTTCCCGGAATCATTCATTTTCCGAGCTGCTTTATCTTTTATTAGAGTTCGAAGGGAGACTGGAGACCATCCCAGCTGAAAGCGAACAGGGCCAAGACAGACACGTAACCATTCATACTCAAATTCGCCTCTAGAGGCAATCGAGTGGAAGGAAACTGGAGCACCTGAAGGGAGCCCATACAACAAACACAAGAAAACATCAGAACGATACACAGAAATGCCCTCGCCAAGCACTGGGCTCTACCCAGGATGGTTTTCTGTGAAGTGGAAGTGCTATGCCAGCGATGCTCAGAGTGTACCCCGCCTTCACCCAATGTCGGCTGAGATAGGGTGCAGCCTTTCCGCCACCCTAATAGTAAGAGTACGTGGTTTAGCAAATGAGTGACTGAGTGATTTTGTTGACGTTTTTTTTCCTTAGCGTAACTTGATTATGTACAACTGAGGTGTTAAAAGTCTTCACTAAGGTCCTGTCTGACAACTTTCCAATCAGTAACCCAAAGCCTTAACCAATGACTCACCAAAAACGTCATGAATATCTGTTTTTGAGCAACAAAATGCGAAAGTAAAGCTCATTAATAGCTGTCATTAAAGGTGCTTCCCAAAAATCATCGCCAAGCCAAGTTCTCCATGATGCAATGCTTTGGCGTAAGTCTGAACCATTTGACCTCCCACAGATAAAAAGAGGGGAAAATGAGCAGTCTCCAATCTCAGCACTGTAATTTCTACACAAAAGCAGGTGTGATGCTCCAATCAGCATCTTACCGGGTTTGCAGAAGAAGGAGGTGGGCGCAAATCATTCTCCAGAGCTCATAATAGGTCTTGTGGTTTTTACTCTTCACATGTCTTCACTAGCAAAGGAATGCACCACTCGATATACGCTACGCTCAAGCAGAAAAAAAAAATATCTATACAATATTTACACAGCTACAATATAACTCCAGCTTAGATCTCCGTTTCGGAGAATATTTCCCGGCTCTTCTCGACACATACAGTACACGGCGGCGTGTTTTGTAAACGTGTGGTAGATGGCGGTGTAAATTAGATACAGCCGTCTTTGTTGTCACTGATTTAATGGCCCATGGGCCTAATGGGCGCCTCTCCAACTTTCCCCTCGAGTAATAACACAGCAGTTAACTGTTTCACTGTGTATGTAAGGACGTGATGAAAGGAACTTTATGGCAACTGCCAAACAAATATTTCAGCATGCAAGAAAAAAAAAAAAAGAACCACGTCTGTATTTGGAGTCTATTAGCTGTCAAACCTGAGGCGAGAATGAGTGATGAAATGAAATAATGAAAACTGCACTGTGTACTGGTACCTGTTCAACACAGGCTTTTGTAGACAGGACCTCCTGCGAAGTGAAATCATCCCCCCGCCGCCTTTCCCCTCCCCGCTGTATCTCTATGAGGCATCCCAAAGGGCATAGCGACTTGGTATCAACCCAAACGCCCAATTGAAGGTACGGCAGAGAGGCGTGCTGCCAATGCGCTCATATAATCAAGGCCGTAAATCTGTCTGCCGATCCGTAAAAAGCCACGCCAGGAACATGGAATCATTGCGCTTTTGTTCATCCCTTCCCAGTGTGCCACTTTTTCTCCTGGGGGCCTCCAGTGGGATTCACTCTGTGTCCAATCTTAAACAAGCCTCATGCGGGGGCGGTTCTGATGGTGGTACATAGCCAAAATATCAGGGGTGCTCAATCCTGCTCCTGGAGAGCTACCTTCCTGAATATGTTCGCGCCAACCCTCAACCCTAATCATGCCCATCTGACCATCCAGTCATCTAAAGGCTTCAGACTTTGAGACAAGGACTTCATTTCAAAGTCTGAAGCCTTGATTAGATGACTGGATGGTCAGGTGGGCTTGATTAGGGTTGAGGGTTGGAGCGAACATATTCAGGAAGGTAGCTCTCCAGGAGCAGGATTGAGCACCCCTGCAAAATATGACGACGGTGTGGCAAAATAGCCTCACAAGGCAGTTCAGCATGGTTCGAATTGATGGCGGCGTGGCAAAAGCAGTAGATGAATACAAGATGTGTGAAGAGGTTGTATTGGATGCGGTTCGGAAAGGACGCAAAAGGTGACAATATGGCAGCTACAAGGCGGCGATACAATTTTGGGAACGATTTCGTGGTTTAGGATGATCGGTGCCAGTCGAAGGCGAACACCATCATGGTACCAAGATGAAGTCATTGCGGTCCAACATGGTTTCGAACCACACTGAGCCACCATCAGAACCACCCCAATGTGAGGCCTCACTCACTCACTCAGTCATTTGCTTCTTCATCTTCATCTTCATCATCTGCCGCTTGCTTGGGTCGCAGGGGCAGCAGCCTAAGCAGTGAGGTCCAGACGCCCATCTCTCTAGCCACTTCTTCCAGCTGTTCCTGGGGGACACCGAGGCGTTCCCAGACCAGCCGAGAGACATAGTCCCTCCAGCGTGTTCTAGTTCGACCCCGGGGTCTCTTCCCGGTCGGGCATGCCCGAAACACCACACCAGGGAGGCGTTCATGGAGCATTCTAACCAAATGCCTGAGCCACCTCAACTGGCTCCTCTCAACGCGGAGGAGCAGCGCTTCTACTCCGAGCTCCTCCCGGATGGCTGAGCTTCTCACCCTATCCCTAAGGGAGAGCCCTGCCACCCTGCCAAGGAAGCTCATTTCAGCCGCTTGTATCCGCCATCTTGTTCTTTTGGTCACTACCCAAAGCTCGTGACCATAGATGAGGGTTGGAACGTAGATCAACTGGTATCTCATTTGTCTGTCATTTGCATCATCATTTAATCCTACTATTAGAGTCACAAGGAGGCTGTGTCTATCTCAGCCGACATCGCAAAAGCATCGCAGGGCAACATACACACAGCGATTCACATTCACATCTAGGGGCAGTTTGGGAAAGCCAATCAGCCTGTCTTTGAGAATGTGCATGTCTTTGAACTGTGGGAGGAAACTAGACTACCCAGAGGAAACCCACGCCAGAGCCAAGCCCAGGAACTGAACCCAGGACCTTCTTACAGAAAAGCCCCACCAATGTCTCACGTGTTACTAATAATAATCACATATTAAACATCTTCACAAATTTTTACTCATGTGGCTTTCAGATATTTGATGTTATACTTCACACACGTGCAGACTTCTCACATGTGGTTTTCTTTTTCATACATTTCGTTTCTTTCCACATGCCAACGTTTCATGTTCTCACATGATGTCCTGTCCAGCTTAGTGAAGTGCAGAGTGGTAAGCTTTTCACACATGATCCTGTATTACTCTCAACCACACGTGTGTTGATGGGGAAAATAAGATCACGTGGAAATAAAATCAGTCTTTAAAAAAGAAACCCTCTGCTCCTGCCGTGCCTGCCATGTTGGCGAGAGGCACTGGAGTGGAAGAGTAGCTGGATGGCAGAGGGAGATGGAGTGGGCGCAGAGGACACACGTCATTGATGTAACTAGTGAAACAAAGAGAGGCTCCCTTCATTCAATTCATTAGGGACAAAAAAAAATGTAAGACTGTTAAAAAAAAGAAAAATACTTCCAGTGGGAAAAAGTTAGTTTTAACAGTAAAGTGATCCATGTCGTGCCAACAAACTTAAACAAATTCCATTTTAGACAGCTCACCTCCACAGCTTTCTTCTATCCATGTTGTTGTTTTGAAAAGTTCTGGATAAGAGCGTGTCAGAGAGAGAGAGAGAGAGAGAGAGAGAGAGAGAGAGAGAGAGAGAGAGAGAGAGAGAGAGAGAGAGAGAAACAGAG
>JAQNCB010000023.1:30435829-30452185 GCA_030068295.1 Euristhmus nudiceps | reverse complement strand
TAGGCCACATATGGGTACTAGAGTTTAATTAACTATGTGTTTACCTTACAGGACATGTAAGGCATGATCATACTAGGTGGAAAATTTTCTTGATGTAAGGTTTGACCTTTCACGGTCATTTAAGGTCAAAGTTAATTGTCTCATTTGAAAGTCCATACATGGAATCCCATTAGTGTTCCACAGTAACAGCATTTCTATCAGCAATCTAAATGTTATCAGCACTCAAAATCCTTGTGACCTTGAGTTTCACCTGTCTAGGTCACTCAAGGTCAAAGATCACTGTCTCATTTTGAAATCTATACATATACAGTCATCCCTCGCTAAATCGGGTCCTGCGGCTTCAGTGCATCACGGATTTAAAAAAAAAATTCAAAGAAAAATAATAATAAGCAAAAATATGGGGAAAAAAGTTCATGAAAATGCCACAAGGGGTCGCTACTGATCTCGACCAATCAGCTTGCAAGATTTCAGAGGCCGTGTCCCAAACCGAAGTCAATAGTGATCTTGCGGCCGTTCCCTTAACTCTTTCACTATTAAATAGGGAAAAAGTTAAGGGTAAGGCGGCAAGCTCACTACCGACTCTGGTTTGAAGTCGAGGCATTTCTTGCACTTTATTTACATCTATGTACAATTACACATATGTATTTTAAATTATTTATATTTTATTTACATCTTATGCATTATTTTTGAACGTTTAATTGTTTTTATAAGCATTTATAGTGTTGAATATGTATTTATTGATATTATATACCCATATACATGTACGTATACGTCAGTCAGGGGGGGTTGATCCTACTTCGCGGAAAGTCGGTCTTCGTGGGGGGTTTAGACCCCACATTAACCACCAAAAGTGAGGGATCCCTGTATCAGCATGTCTATTGGCATGCGTTTCTAAGTTGTACATGCTTTATCACCACGGGTTAGTGACCTTGCTCTGATATTGACCTTTGACCTTGACAGTCCAAAATCAAGGCATCTCTGGGACTCAGGAAGGCGGTGTGCCCACCAAATTTGTTGAAAATCTGTACACAAGTGTGTTATGAGGATTTTAATCACAGGCAAAATAACAAACAAACAGATAGTCTCACAAACCCAGAGGTAAAATTTATGTTATGACACTTACAAGTGTAAAATTAACCTTGTCCAAATGGTAGATGCTCAGCGATATTCCATTGTTGGCAGACAGCCAACTGTTCCATTGGTGCATCCTATGGTTACAGTTTCAACCAGTTAAACTTACACCAAGCTTTCGCTAAATCATCCTGATCAGTCTTGAGCTCAGACGTCAGATCCCCCTCTGTCAGCAGTAGTCTTTAAAAAAAAACTTAGAACGGCAGTGATTTATTTCCGCCATGAAATGGTGTTGATGCTCAGTATATTGGAGAGGAGCCATATCTTTGTATTGGTGTATTTCAGTAATCTTCTCCACTTCCATCCCTCCATTATCTGTAACACTTATCTGTCAAGGTCCCAGGGAAAGCTGGAGTCAACTGCAGCTGACTTCGGGCAACAGGCACGCCACACCCTGAACAGATTGCTAATCTGTAGTAGCCTGCCAAACATTAATCTAGTCATATAGTTTCTTATATTTCGAATGTTCCTTTCCATGGTAGTATCTTAGGTGGTTGGTACCTATAGCCTGAATTAACCTTATCATAAGAATCTGCTAAATGCTCTAGCTGTAAAGACTGAAGCCCAATTACAGTATAAAAATGATAATTATGATAATTCTTCTTCCTTCTTAATGGGTTTGGACGTGTCCTTGAATTCCTTCCTTAATATTCTTATTGTTCAAACTGAACTGTTTACCCCATATCACCCTCCCGCACCCAGGCCAATAATATGACATAAAAGAAAGACCAACACTATTATTTTGTCATTTCACTTTTTATTGTCTGAAGGCACTAAAATATCTTGTTTCTTTTGGCACACATGCCGAACCCTGATTTATTATGAGTATTAAACTCACTCTATAATTTGGGGGGTGGGAATAATTATTCTCAGAGGACCGAAGGGGAAAATAAGTGATGCTTAATAAATACTGACTTCTAACTAAGGCAGTTTACCATACTGGGGGAAAAAAAAATACCAAGCAAGATGATTTTGACCTTGTTTAGCAGGTCATATGACAGGTAAGGTGACTCATGTAGGATCCACGTGGATGAAATATTTCTAATTCTCGTTCATGCCAAACGCAAATCTCAACATCCCAACACAGGCCCAAGTGGGTGAGTCAAGTCTTCAGATGGCATTCATGTTTAACTCTTGAGAAACTCAACCAGCTTCAACGTTTAATTGTGTAATGCTGCTCTCTTAAAAACACACACATCCACACGCGTTTAATGACAGCTATGTGAGCATGCCGCGACTCATTCGCATTTCCCCCCCGCCGTGTGGAGAGTACGAAAGGCTGCCAAGGTGCTTGCGAAACCCTTGACAAGAGCTCACTGACAGGAATTTCCCATCGCTCCACTATCACCATCAGATGAGTTGAGTGATCCCAATTACCTCTTGCCCAAATGCTAACAGCAGCTCTCCGCCAACTGCCACCATTTCCAAGAGAGGCAACGTTCATGAAAGATCTCTTTGTGAATGCTTCAAGTTCTTTGTTCGGCGATATAGGTGTGTAATTGAACATGAACGCATTATGCGAATATTTAAAATAAAACATAACACTTTAGGGGCGGCATGGTGGTGTCGTGGTTAGCAATAGCGGTTCGCCTCACAGCCAGACGCCCTGGGTTCGATTCCCAGCCTGGGCGTTTCTGTGTTGGGTTTGCATGTTCTCTCCATGCTTGTGTGGGTTTCCTCCGGGTACTCTGGTTTCCTCCGACAGTCCAAAAACATGCCCAGTATGCTAATTGGCTGTTCCAAATCTCCCTTAGGTGTGAGTGTTGGCTCTGCGATGGCCTGGTGATCTATCCAGGGTGTACCCCGCCCTCGCCCAGAATCAGCTGAGATGGGCGCCAGCCTCCCCGTGACCCTAATTAGTAATAAGCGGTTCAGAAAATGAATGAATGAATATCACTTTAGGACCAATGAAACCACCAGCATATGTCATAGAGCGCAATTTACCCCTTCAACATCAGCATCGATGATGTAGCAAGCACGCTCTATATGTGTACGGGTTTAATTACCCATGCGCTTGTTTTATGTTATGCTCTTTAATACATGGATGCAACCGGATTAGCAAAAAGAAAAAAACTCTTGAAGCTTTCTAGAAATCACTGGAGTTTGACCTTTCAAGGTCATGCAAGGTCAAAGGTAAATGTGTCATTTGACAGTTGGATATGCAGCTTCCCGGTAAAGGTCCATAATGTCAACATGTTTATCGGCACTAGTTTTGAGGCTAAGTGCTCAAAATCCTGTGATTTTTACATTTCAAGGTCACCCAAGGTAAAAAGTAATTGTCCCATTTGAAAGTCCATGAATGGTTCCCTGGTAGAGTTCCATAATAACGACATGTCTACAGGCACTCCTTTCAAAGTTGTAAGAACTCTGCATACAAAACTTTGTGACCTGGCTTTGACCTTCACATTTGACCTTGATATTCAAAAATTCACTCATCTGTGTGACTCAGGCAGGGTGGTGTCCCTACCAAGTTTGGTAAAAATCATTATATGTGTGTGGTCACAATCCTTCCTCACGAAATTCTGTTTTGCTGGAGGTAATAACTACATGAGCGAGTTCTGGAGATCTACAGCTCACATGTCTAACTTGGAACAATGCAGCCTAAAGGGATTCTATGACCTCCATACCGGATCGGTCGAGGCCCGGGTTAACAACGACCGCCATTAGTGCCGATGCAGAGGACAGGGATGGATGGAAATGGATGATTCGCTGTGGCGACCCCTGATGGGAGAAGCCAAAAGAAAAGTAGTAGATGTCTAGCTTGGAACAAGTATAGTGGAACCTCGAGATACGAAAGCTTCAGTACACGAAAAATTAATTTTACAAAATGATATGCAAAGGTTTTTTCGCTTCATTTTACGAAAAATTATTCAGCATACGAAAGAAACGGAACACAATTTCATGCAAAATATTTCATACAATATATATATAATTATATTTCATATAATTTCATACAAAAATCATGCTCGGTACCATGATCCTGCTCTTCCTCTCCAGTCCAGGTGGTGGCGGTAATACACCACCAAAAAAGGAAATGAAGAAGAAGAATCCGATGCGTTTTAAGTGTAAATGAGTTTAATGTTTCCTGCCATTTATCTTCTGCCATTTTTATTATTTTCTTTGCCCTCCTCCTCCTCGCCACTTTTTCTTTCGACATTGCCTCACTCGAAAGGTAAGGTTCCACATTCTCCTATTATTTTTTTCCTTTTTCTTTTCTTTTTGCATTATGTTCTATTGTCTACTTCATTTACAGGTAGTAACGGTTAGGTTAAGTATATTGAATGGTTCAAATGTATTTGGCTCATATTTCATTTACCCTTATTATAAAATTTAATGTGGTGTTTTTGTAGAGCTTGGAACGAATTAGGCGATTTACATGTAAAACGCGATTCATTATACGAAAAAGTCATGATATGAAAGCCACTCCGGAACGGATTAATTTCGTATCTCGAGGTACCAATTTACTTGCATATTCTATTCAATTTGTGCAATGTCCTAAACTGTCGAATATTGTCGACACTCACGCCAGCGGGTGCTTTGAGCTACTTTCGTGGAGTCTACTACAATGTATGTTTCGCCCGAGTTGGTTGCAAGCGCTCTGTTGAACCTATTCCTTAGCACAAGCATCCATTCAGACACAGATTCATGCCTGGGACAATTTAAGGTAGCCGGATGACCTGATGTGCATGTCTTTGGACTCTAGGAGGAAACAGTAATACCCAGGGAAGACCCATGCAATCAGGACGAGAACACACAAGCGCCCGAGCCGACCAAGGGGCTTGAACCCAGGACCTTCTTGCTCTTAGGCTTCAGATCGTGATATGGTTTCAGGCATCTGGGACTAGTAATCAAACAAGTTCGATTTTTACCATGGAGATATTTCACCGCTTCGCCCTCTTCACGATACATGCTAACTTAACTATTCTCCTCAAGTATGAGCCTCTCTGTCTGACCAAATGTATGATCTTAACCTGAGAAACCCAGATTCCTTCCACTGATGTGCAGGCAAATAAAAGGTGGTTTATTTCCATATGCCGCGGCTTCGACGGCCTTTTGATCACAGACCGAATCTAAACATCGCTCGTGTCGGCCCAAAGACCAGACCAAATATGCGGCAGATTCGATTTTCTGCTTTTGCAAACCAAACAACCATTCTCATCACAGGGGGGCCGGGTATTCTGGAAGGATCTGCACGTCCCCAACTCTTGCTCCAGATTTCCTATTTGTCAGCACTTCCAAACATGGCCACCTGGAGGGATGGGAGCAGACAGAGAGACTCTTTTGCCGGGCGACGCCGAGCTTCTGTATATTATGTTTTGTGCATGCTTTGGATTTTTTTTCACGGCGACCCGGGTTACTCTAAACAGCTCCACGCTACCTGAGCCTCACTGATACCAGGCGGCTACAAACAAAACGGTCGCCATGGCTGTCGCTCTTTTACACTGGACCAGACAAAAGCACAGGATGGAGGACATTCTGCAGGATTAAGTATTTCTCGTAGAATTAAAACACCTTGATTACCCTTCACCTTTATTCGTCCGGGTTGTATTTTATATTGCCTCTTTGTACTTCGCACTTTCTTTTACCTTACACAGTCTCTGTGCCTGTCTCTTCCCCTTACTCTCCCTCACACTGTTTTATCCACTTCTCCATTAATCCTTCTGGTAGCAGAGGCCCAGCTAATAAACGTCTTTGACAGAACTCTCTCCAAGCTTACTTTACACTGAGCAGCGCTGTAAAGCTCTGGAATGAACAAAGTACACAGACAGTGAGCAGTGACTGATTTTCCTATAAATTGTGAGCAGGAGCTCTTGCTCAGACTAGAAGGCTCCTGCGAGGCACATAGAGGCTGCCAGGAATGAGAACTACGCTTCTCTCTGGTTCTTTCTCTGTACATCTTGTGCATTCAAAAACATCTGAAGGCACAGTAAATAGTTTGGAGCTAGTACGAACGATCTGTAAAAGAAAAAGAGAAAGAGAGAGAGAGAGAGAGAGAGCAATATATATATAAACAATATATAACAATACAGCGAGCCCTCACTTTTGGCGGTTAATGTGGGGTCGAGACCCTACGGGAACCCCGAATTTCCGCGAAGTAGGATCGTCCCCCCTGACTGACGTATACGTACATGTATATAATATCAATAAATACATATTCAACGCTATAAATGCTTATAATAACAATTAAACATTCAAAAACAACGCATAAGATGTAAATAAAGCAGCCATCCTGGAGGAGCTTGGAGTAGAACCGCTGGGAAGAGACCCCGGGGTCGACCTAGAACACGCTGGAGGGACAATGTCTCTCGGCTGGTCTGGGAACGCTTCGGTGTCTGCCGGGATCAGCTGGAGGAAGTGGCCGGAGAGATGGACGTCTGGACCTCACTGCTTAGGCTGCTGCCCCCGCGACCCGACCCCGGAGCAAGTGGTTGAAGATGATGATGATGATGATGATGATGATACTATAAAATACATACGTGTAATTGTATATAGATATAAATAAAGTGTAAGAAATGTGTTTTTAGAACTTTTAACGTAATTTTACTTTGACTCTACTCACTTTGCCGCTTGACTTCCGCTTTCTCTTCTTCTTTGGTGTATAGAGTTACGCGAATGCTGGGAAATTCGTCTCGACCAATCAGCTTGCGAGATTTCAGAGCCGAATCAACCCGAGTACCAAACCTGGAGTCGGTAGTGAGCTTGCAGCCTTTCTCTTAATCTTTTCCCGATTTTTCCTTAATTTCCTTATTTTTTTTAACTTTTCAATGAATATTTTTGAAAAATCCGCGATGCACTGAAGCCGCAGAAACTGAAGCGCGACATAGCGAGGGATCAGTGTATATATAAAAACAGTGTAGTTTACAATATGGAGCTTTTCTTTCTCTTATGTAATTGCTTATCATATTATAATATGGAGAAGGGAGCTAGACAGCGGCAACTAACTGTGTTGCTAATCATTTTGTGATTAAATCCCAATTCTCAAAAAGTAATGATGCTGTGCAAAATGTAAAGAAAATCAGAAGGCAATGATTTGCAAATCTTATAAATCTATTTTCTATTCCCACATAGTGATTTGTGGAAGTGTTCCTGAGGCCATGCAGCGATCATGCCTGTTTTCAATGCCGATTAACAGATTCTCCAAATCCGTTGATAAAATTGATATTTAAAGTCCTCACAATTTTACATTGAGGAACATTATTCTGGATTTGTTTCACAATTTGTAGACATTCTTTTTTTTTTCTCAGGTTGGTGAACCTCTGCTCAGATTCTCTTTTTTTACACCCACTCATATTACTGACTTGTTGCCAAGTAAAAAAAAATTAATCACAAAATGTTCCTCCAGCTGTTTCTTTTTAGTACCACTTACTTTTCCAGCGTTCTGTTGCCCAAATTTTTCGACTGGTTTCTTGCCATCGAATTCAGAATTGCTTTTCATGAAATAATAAAATGCCTCTCTTTCAACATTTGATATATTTTTATGTTCCATTGTGCATAAAATATGGGTTTATGAGATTTGTTTATTCATTCATTTTCTGGAATGCTTAATCCTAATTAGGGACACAGGGAGGCTAGTGCCCATCTCAGCCGACTCTGGGCGAGGGCGGGGTACACCCACCCACCCACCCACACACACACACACACACACACACACACACACACCTAACGGATATTCATAACAGCCAATTAGCCTACTGTGCATGTTTTTGGACTGTTGGAGGAAACCGGCGTACCCAGAGGAAACCCACGCTAACACAGGGAGAACATGCAAACCCCACACAGAAACGCCCAGGCTAGGAATCGAACCCAGGACTTCTTTCTGTGAATGAATGCCCTTGGGAGTTTGCATTGCATGTTCATGCTTGTGTGGGTTTCCTCCAAGTATTCCGGTTTCCTCCTGCTGCCCAAAGACATGCACATTAGGTTAAATGGCTGTTTCAAATTGCCCCTAGCTGTGGATATGAATGATTGTGTGTGTGTGTGTGTGTGTGTGTGTTTGCCCTGCAGTAGAGTGTCCATGGTGTACCCCGCCTTCGCCAAGTGTTGGCTGAAATAGGCTCCGGCCTCCCCGTGACCCTAGTTTAAGCAGGTTTGGCAAAATAAGCAAATAAATGAATGAACGATGAACATTTTTTTTCCCGTTACTCGTTTATCCATCATCACAAGTCAGCCACCAAAACAAGTACAAAAAGAACTCATTCTGAAATTTGCAGCCACATTGTCAGACTAACTACCATCAAGACGTACACCAGGCAGACACATTGAATTTAGCATGGATACTGTGGCATGTGATGACACACAGTGCCTCTTTGAGTGTCCCTATAATTACCCGAGCTTTGACATGCATCTATCAGTGCTTCAGTGCTCGCGGTAGTGACCGGCTCTCGACAGGGCACATGCTGTAATGGGTTTAGCTTGGCCAGATTGTGTGGGGCTGTGGGAGGCCTGAGCCCTGAGTTGGAGCCACTGGTTTAGATTGGTATCATCTTAATAGGTCCCAAGGCTCCTGCGAAACCATAAGCGCGCAGAGTATGCTGATCTCTCTGAATCTGTGTCACAATTAGAGGCAGTTGCATGTTTGAATCGGCGACAGACATCCACACACAATGCACCCTTTTGGAGCCAAGACTAGTTTTGTCATAAGGGTGGTACTAAGGCAGTTTTTATGAAATTCTCACTGGGGATGTTTGTTCTTATTGAGTAGCTATTTGTAATTTTTTTTTTTTTTTTTTTTTTTAAACTGCAGCAGTAACACCGATAAGTCTTTACCTCCCCCTAAACCCAAACAATGTACGACTTATATCCTGATTAATGGGTCAAACTGCCTGAAATTTATTCTGGACTGAAAAAAGCAAAAGAACTATCTAGAGCAGGGGTGCTCAATCCTGCTCCTGGAGAGCTACCTTCCTGAATATGTTCACTCCAACCCTAATCACGACCACCTGACCATCCAGTCATGAATGAAGTCTCCGTTTCAAAGTCTGAAGCCTTGATTAGATGACTGGATGGTCAGGTGGGCATGTTTAAGGTTGGAGCGAACATATTCAGGAAGGTAGCTCTCCAGGAGCAGGATTGAGAACCCCTGATCTAGATACCTTGCAATATCGCAGTACAGGGATCCCTCACTTTTGGCGGTTAATCTGGGGTCGAGACCCTATGCGAAGACCGAATTTCCGCTAACTAGAATCGACCCCCCCTGACTGACGTATACGTACATGTATATGTGTATATAATACCAATAAATACATACTCAACACTATAAATGCTTATAATAACAATTAAATGTTCAAAAACAACGCATAAGATGTGAATAAAACATAAATAATATAAAATACATACGTGTAATTGTACATAGATGTAAATAAAGTGTAAGAAATGTGTTTGGGAGCCGAGTCCCAAACCGGAGTCGGGAGTGAACTTGCAGCCTTTTCCTTAACTTTTTCCCTATTTAAGGGAAAGAATGTAAGGTCACTACCAACTCCGGTTTGGGACACGACCTCTGAAATCTCACAAACTGATTGGTCGAGTTGAATTTTCCAGCATTCATGGAGCACATGAAGAAGAAGAAGAAGAAGAAGAAGAAGAAGAAGAAGAAGAAGAGGCTGGGATCCGAATCCGACTCAGTAGCGCCCCCTAGCGGAATTTTCTCCGAAATGAAATTTTTCTCTGAAATTTTTCGATGAATATTTTTTAAAAAATCCGCGATGCACTGAGGCTGCAGAACCTGAAGCGCGATATAGCGAGGGACCACTGTATACTACTGGCAACTTTATTACACCTGTAAACTTGCTCACGCATGCCATTCCCCAATCAGCCAATCATATGCTGGCATGCTAGCAGTGCAAACCAGGTTAAGGTTTATGCAGATAGTCATCAGGTTCAGTTAGCAATCATAGCAAGTGTCACAAAGAATGATCTCAGCGGCTTTAATCATGGCATGACTGCGCATTACAGATGGACTGGTTTGAGTATTTCAGAAACTGACAATCTCCTTGGATTATCATGCATAGCAAGATCTAGAGTAGTGTTTACCAAATGTTCCTGAAGATCCAACTTCCTGCAGGTCTTTTTTCTTATCTCCAACCTCATTTTAACACCCAGCTCAGGAACTTCTTAAGTTAATGATTAGATGATCGGGTGGGAATGACTAGGGTTGGAGGCAAAGTCTTGAGGGAAGTAGATCTCCAGAAACAGGGCTGGTGATGACATCTAGCAGGCTTTATTTTCATTAATAGAGACACCTTTTGATGACATAGGTCAGAGAAGAACAACCAGATTGCTTTGTTTAGCTATGGCATGCTATAGTAACCTAAATAACCACTCTTTACGAGTGTGGTGAGCAGGAAAGTACACACCACATCAGACCATGGGCATGTATGAATTACAGCAGCAGAAGAGCACATCAAGTTCCACTACTCTCCGCCAAGAACAGGAGCCTGGTCACCAAAACTGGACAGATTATGATTGGAAAAACAGTCTAGCACTTCCCAGTTTTGGCGTACCTGTACAGTTTTGGCGTACCTGTATCCACTGACACCTTTGGCTCCAGTTCTTGGCTGATTGGAGTGGAATCCAGAGTGGTCTTCTGGCCATGTTCCACTTAATTGTCCTGGTCATTCCACTTTATAATATATACATGACTTTATTATTCTTAAAAGTTGTATAATACACAAGACTGGCACAGTGGTTAGCATATCCGCCTCACGGAAAAATGGCCCTGGGTTCGATTGCTGGCCTCGGGCGTTTCTGTGTTTAGTTTGTACGTTCTCCCTATGTTCTCTGGTGTGGGTTTTCTCTGCGTACCCTGGTTTCCGGCCACAGCCCAAAGGCTACGCTAATTGACCCCAGGTGTGAGTGTGAGTGTTGGCCTGGCGAGCTGTTCAGGGTGCACCCCCGCCTTTGCCCAGTGTTGGCTGAGATAGGCACCAGCCTCCTTGTGACCCTAGTACGAGTAAACGGCTCAGCAAATGAGTGAGTAAAGTGTAATACCCAACAGGTATACGACCTCATTGGATGGCCAACGTAAAAGAAGCCATTTCTGAGATCAACCCACAAAGCATAGCAGCTGAAGTTCAACAAGAATGATTGAAACTACAACTGGAATCGTGTGTTGTGGTCAAAGGGGACCAGAACTGAACGTTTTGGCCGTGCACACTATCAGCATGTTTGCAAAAGCAGAGCTCCCAAACCCACTGGATATTATGATGGCGGATGGTCGATGCTTTGCGAGTATGGTGAATTATAATCGCGGCATGAATTCCACTAAATACCAGCAAACACTCGGCCAAACCTTGCGTCTCCATCTTGAGACATAATGAAGCTGTCAAGTACACAATGGGGTCCAAAAGTCTGAGCCCATTAGTGGAGAGGCGTCTGTGTAGTCTTTTGTTTTTTCAGTAACAACTTGAGTGAAAATGTTCCTGTCATCTTCTATCTACAATTACTGTGTTATCCTGGTCAGGGCCGCTGTTGAGTCAGAGCTTGGGAAGACTTGGACCTTGGGTGCAATGTGAAACAATTCGTCTAGGATTCATTTTCATTGCAGGGCACCACCCATACACACTACGGCATACTCGGTCACATCTATTGGCAAGTTAGCTTAGATAGTTTGCCTACGTGCATGTTCTGGAGAGCTAGGAACCTTATAGAACCTTTGGAAAAACCCACACATTGGTGGAAGCCTTGCAATGGATTAGTGGGCTGCTCAGTGTGTAAACTGCCTTCAGCGAGCATTAAGAGTTTCCCTGTGACTCTGAGTAGCATTAGGTGGGTTGGCAAATAAATGAAATTACCATATTTTTTGGACTATAAGCCGCTACTTTTGTCCCACGCATTGAACCATGCGGCTTATATAGAGATGCAGCTTTTCTATTAATTTTTCTTCGGCCCTCAGGGGGCGCTCTAGCAAGAAGGGCAAAAACGAGACAGACATCGGGAGTCACGCTATGTATGCTGGCAGTGTCAAACCAATTAGAGAACATTACGTAAAGCTAGAGTATGCACACGTACCTCCGCGACCCCCCCAGTAGATAGGTATGCTGTACTGCCGGTGTGCTACAAAACAACATTTGTTTGGCTACGGATCTCCAAAGATGGCACCAGTGAAGAGACATGCTTATGAGGCACAGTTCAAACTACAGGCAATCTCTTACACCGTCGTAAATGGGAATAGAGCAGCCGCGAGAGAATTCAACACCAACGAATCTCTGGCAAACACTCTTTCACTCAGAGTGGGAGGCAGTGCCGCATGAGTTATACCACCATTTGTGAATGGATTGTGGATGCGTTTGGAATGGACTGTTTAGATTCCGTGGGTGTGTTTTTAAATACCGGTAAATATCTTATTTCTCAGCCTGGATATCGGTGGCTTATATGTGACAAAATAGGTATTTCCTTTAAATTTTAGTGGGTGTGGCTTATATTTAGGTGCGCTCTATAGTCCGGTAAATACGGTATTTACAATATTTCGTAATATTACACCGTAACCGGCAGTGCATGAAGGCAGTACACCTTCAATCTGCTTCCCCATGAGAAAACCACTGACGCGTGTCCTGGCGTGGCGTATTTCTTATTCGCGTTGCGACAGTGTCACTTTCTTAACCGTCTGGCAAATGACGTCCTTTAAAACACTGCACGCACAGTTCCGAGTTCTCATGTCTCCTGGAGCTACCCAGGCATTTCCCACAGAGCTCAGTCCAATCAGGGCAGGCAGTCTCCGCACACTGCACAACACCACTATGAGAACCATGTCAGGCATCCGGCACCAGCATGTGCCTCCTACCCATTCGGATGACTAGACAAGGATAACACTAATGATGTTAATAAGGCTAAATCTGCCCCCCATTATCTGCTCTCTGAGTGATAAGGAGAAAGACTGTCGCAGGGCTGGACGGATAGAGAGAGACGGGACGGACTGTAATATAAAATAAACAGTTTGGAGAGGAATTTTTGAGCTTTTTTTGCCTCTTTTTTTAATTTATTTTTTTTTGTTTTTGAACTGAGGGCAGTGGTGGCCTGGTGGTAAGGTGCTATATTTCTGATTCCAGGGTTGGGGGTTCAAGCCCCACTGTCAATGGTTGTTCCCGGAAGTCCTCCCAGTGCAGCTAACCGGGTTATCAAAGGCTGGCCATGTCTCTCACTGTCTGTGGTGAGAGGGATGTAAAAGTGTCATGGGGTTACCAAAGAGTATCCAAATGCAGACCAAGCTGGAGACGGCGTAGAGTGAAGACAAGAGAAAGTCTTTATTAGAAATTACCTCCGGGTATACAGGCAGGCAGTACAGGACGGAACAAAACATAAAACATGAACGGAACAGAGATCGTATACAAACGATCGGCAGGAACAGAGACGTAAATCTCGGACAGAACAGAATGGAACTGACTATCGGCAGAAGTTAAAACAAAAGCCCCCCTGACACTTGCACGACTTTTGGCCATGATTTTGTCGTGGCTAGTCGTGCCATTTTAGGGGCACGAACTGGGAGGCTCCCGCACTAGTTCACGCATACTTCGTGATGAGTTCGCGCAAAGTTCACGCATAGTTTGCGCATAGTTTACGCGCTTCCCGCACTACTCGTGACCTCGACGTGAGCTGTTTGTGAACGAATCGTGGCAGTTCGCGACAGGGTGTGGCATGATGCGCAACTGCCATGCACTGGCACGCATCCTCCCGCATCATCCCGACGAGTTCACGAACAGTTTGCGCATAGTTCACGACCTGGTCGCGAAATTTTGTTGTGACCGAAATTTTTAACATTTCAAAATTCTCGTCCCATCAATGCACGCAGTCATGACGGGTTTACGCACTCTTCACACCGGTTTATGACTTGAGTCGTGCCACTGTGTGCCACAGAATCTTGCAAGTGTCATGGGGGCTAAACCGGAACAATGATCCAGCCCCCAGGAAGCGGGTTAGCAGGAGCTAAATAGACTGGTATGATGAACCACAGGTGCGGAAGGCCATGGGCGGGGCATGCCTGTAGCCTACAGAGACCCATGAAGAAGAATACCTCCACAACCCACGACAGCGCCCCCGAGTGGCGACGTTGTGCAGAAAGAACCTTTGCTGACTTTCGTCAAGAGTAGCTGCATAGCCGTCAGCGTGTTTCTGCCCTGTGATGGCGTGGTGAGCTGTCCAGGGTGTACTCTTCCCTCGCCCATTATCGGCTGAGATGGGCGCCAGCCTCTCGGCGCCTCTAATTCAGATTAAGCGGTTCAGAGAATGAATGAATGAATGAATGAATGAATGTTTTTGAACTAGCCATCAGCTCGAATTCAGTTTGCTTGGGTCATTGAATCCTACATCCCAGTGCTATTCCAGTTACAAACAGCATCATTGTGTGTACAGCTACCCAAAATACATGGCTCGTTTTACACGCATTAAATGCCTAGCGCTCCTATTATGAGCGCTTGTGGTGAGACATGCGTAATCATAAATTGCGCCACCTGCTAAATATGTCTGGATTACCACATAAGAGTGAAGTGTTTCCCTGAGCGATGAATATACATTAGCTTTGAGCGCTGATCTGTCTGACACGACTTTAAGCCTAACAAGCACGCGCACGTCTCATATACGCTGTTGTCTTCAGCACGGACAGGGGAAAATGCATCATGTTGTGCCTCATTTGCCAAAAATGCACTCTGTTATCAGTATAAATACCTGTCAGCTTGTCGGATTAGACTTGTACACAGTCACCCCAGTGGCAAGCCTACGTCTTCGTCTTCTTTCTTTCTTTCCTTCCACATTTTTTTCTTTCTTTCTTTTTTTTTTACAGCGTTGCAGCTTGAAGTCGAGTTGGATTTGATTTATGCTCATGTATCCTTGAGGGATGAATCAATGCCAGAGAAACGTGAAATCATTAAAATAAAATCTTTTAATTGGGACCTAACCAAGCATTATGGTCATGTTGAGACCAAAACTCCTGGCCATGTAGCAAGAGCAACCATTGTCGGAGCTCTGTAGCACGAACTGTCTAGCTTTCCTATTTTTTTTTTAATGAAAATATGCAGCGCATACACTCACTCATCACTCAGTCATTTACCTAAGCGCTTAATCCTACTAAGGTCACTGGGAGGCTGGAGTCTATCTCAACTGACACTGGGCGAAGGCTGGGTACATTCTGAGCCAACACTCACACTCACACCTAGCATCAATTCGGCACAGCCAGCTCGCCTATTCTTTGGACTGTAGGAGGAAACCGGAGTACATGGAGGAAACCTACATAAGCACAGGGAGAACAATCACACTTCTTGGATGACACCAGACCACCATAGGGCCGACACACGCACACACACAACCATTCACACTCATACTCACAACCAGGGGCAATTTTGGACAGCTAAGTTGCCTTATGTGCATGTCTTTGGACTATAGGAGGAAACCGGAGTACCCTGAGGAAACCAAGGCGAGCACAAGCAGAACGCTCACACGTCTTGGATGACACCAGACCATCACATGGAGAAATCCCACACAAGAGAGCAAGGGGACAACATGCAAGCGAAACGCAGGAGCTCCCGAGACCAGGAATCGAACCCACGACCTTCCTGCTGTGGAGCGAACACACGAACCACAACACCACTGTTCCACCTGTAGCATATAAAGTCCTCTCACTTATTCATTTGTTGAACCGCTTCTTACTGGTAATCCTGCTTCCTGTCTCAGCCGACACTGGCGACAGCAGACTATCACAGGACCAACAGGGGCAATTTAGAACAGATAGTCAGCCTAGGGTACATGTCTTTGGACTGCAAGAGGAAACTGGAGGACCCAGAGGAAACCCACACAAGCACAAGAAGAGCATCCACACAGAAGCGCCCGAGGTTGGGAATCAAATCCCGGACCTTCTTACAGTGAGGCGGCCGTGCTAACCACTACACCGCCGTACCACCCTGGTTTCTTACTGAACATAGAAACAAAGGATTTTGGGCTCTTCCTTTTGTTACCCTCACCCCCCCAAAGGGTAGCGAGGGTTTTGTAATCGGGTCCGTCTGTCTGTTTGTTTGTATTTTCTGTCAGTCCGAGCGTGTATCTCAAAAAGTACTGATCCGATCGATTTCTAACTTGTACATGTGATGGGGAGTCACCGTGGTTCGGTCCTCCTCGAAGAACACATATCTAGGTCAAAGGTCAAGGTCAAGGTCATGAAAATATATGAAAAATCAATATAATCCCCATAACTTCGTCAAAAATGGTCGTGGAGACTTACGGTTAAGTGCAAATCGTAGCTGA
>JAQNCB010000023.1:30281395-30295255 GCA_030068295.1 Euristhmus nudiceps | reverse complement strand
ATACACATATACATGTACGTATACGTCAGTCAGGGGGGTCGATCCTACTTCGCGGAAATTCGGTGTTTGCGTAGGGTTTCGACCCCATTAACCGCGAAAAGTGAGGGATCCCTGTACCATCTGTTTAGACACTGCAACATGTATAAGGATAAAACACCTGAGTTCATGCTGCTATAGGAAAAATAAACAACTAGCAATGACACGAAACACAAAAACGTCCTGTTGCTGAATAGCTGGAAAAGTGTTGTGTGGATTTGTTTTTGGAAGGATTCTTAACTATTGAGCGATAGGGCTGGTTTTGACAAAAATGCTTCGAACTCATCAAGAACTTGAAACTATGTTAGACTGAGAGAATATAAGGGCTTGTAGAACTGAAATGGTACAGCAAAAGTTTAAAAAATAAAGAAAAAAGTTTAGTGACCCTATAGCCTGGTGGAGGCATGCGCTCTCCGAGTGCTTTTCTAGTTATTATTATTATTATTATTATTATTATTATTAATAATAATAATAATAATCAGCTGTCACACCCAGCACTCAGATCTATAATCTTTACCTTACTCTTCCGAGCCTGGATTATTATTCGAAAGCCATTTGTGTCTGTTGAAGCCCTGATCTGTCCAGACGTAGCTTCCATTTGTTCTCATCTCGTGCTCGCTGCCGTCTCAGCTGTGCTCGTTTGAGAGACATATCCCCTAAGGGGACTCCAAATGGCACTTTCATAGAAAACACAGCTTCCTGAACACAACAGATTCCGGGAAATTGGAGTGATAACGTCTCTAACAATGCTAAATTGCCTCTGGGGAAGATGCATTCTCAGTGCTGTAAAACATTGGTTTTAACCTCACAGAATCCAGAATGGAATGGAATGGAAGGAATTAGTAGCAAAACAATGGATCTCATTTGCATTATTGTGACGCTGAACATGTTACGTTTATTTGGGAAATTAAAAGTGTAGGAATTACTGAAAGAAGGCTTTACTGGTATTTTTTTTTTTGAATCTCTGATTCATAGTGGCAGGTTTCTCAGGTATAAAGTATTGTTTGAGAGTTTGGGGAATAGATTTATGCTGAGGGTTAAGATCAGACTGCCTTATTGATTGAGAATGTCCAGGTTTCTTACACGTAATTAAGCTAACTGAGCTAATTATTACACCATTAATAAAACAGGACAGGTGTATTGGAAATCACAAACGCTTGAGGAAGATCAGTAGATCTTCATGACTGGAGATGAGCCTCGGAATAATGAATACAGATCCCTCTTGGTGAACAGCGAGACATCAAGTGGCTTTTATTGCGGGGAGAGCTGTAGTTCTCTGTAAGTTTGACTACTGGAGTTCCATCATGACCTTTGGGTTGTTGGTCACCTTCTTAAGTAAAGCCCTTCCCACTTCTTTGCACGGTCTGGCTGGATGTCCTGCTAAAAGATGAGTCTCTACGGTTCTAACCTTTTTCTATCTATAAAATTATGATTAAAGCATTGACCTTCTTAAATGCAGGGATGTTCATCAAATCTGTGTCTTGACACAACCGTCATAGGTTTTTAAAGGGGAGATATTATGCGTTTTTCACCTTTTTTGAGCCATAAATAAAAACCAGCTCCAAAATGTATTTATTGGTTTGTTTGTTTGTTTGTATGTATGTTTTATGGCACATGAGCGCATCACAGCATGCTGGGCATTCTGATAACCTGGCCTCCATCATGCCCACTCAGAAAACCAACCCTCCAGTTGTCAAAATTCGACCAATCAGAACACAGTAGCCACATAGAGTAGAAAGATCATAAATGGGAGGAGGAAGCCAAACAGGTCATCCATCATGCAAACTCATAATCAGTTTTTTCACGGGAAGGTCAGGTTCCACTGGTGTTTGAACAGGAAAATAAAGTTCTGAAAATAGGCATACTCAGTCTGCTTCACCACAACAGCGTCCTGGGTTCAAGTTCCAGGCTTGGCAAAAAGGGTTCCTGGGTGGTGGTTGCATGTTCTCCCAGTTTCTACAACAGTCCAAAAACATTCACATTAGGCTACCTGGCTATTTCAAATTGTCCCTAGATTTGGATGTAGGTGTGAATGTGAATGGATGTGTGTGTGTGTGTGTGTGTGTGTGTGTGTGTGTGTGTGTGTGTGTGTGTGTGTTGCCAATGCAATGGTCTGGCAAGCTGTTCAAGATGTACCCCACCATCCAGTGTCAGCTGAGATAGGCTCCCTGCCCTCCTAGCAGAATCAGCAAATGAATGAGTGAGTATAATATCTAACCTTTAAAAACAATATCTGCCATAAAGGCTTATTTTTTTTAAGTCAGGCACAATTAAAATTAAATAAGACCTGTCAGAATAATCCAGAATAAAAGGATAATCAAAATCCTAAAGAATTGCGGCAAAGGTCAGACCCAGGACCAAAAGATAACACTCTGAACTTCAATGAAAAACAAACCCGTCCTCTCAAAGTATGTGTGAAAGTGACCCGCTTAAGTCGACAGGGATAATGACTGAAAGAGGAAACAGGTGCAAATGTGCTTTGGTGGATGAGATAAATGTGATATTTGTACTGGAACCAGAGCATATCGCAGAGAGCTATCTCTTGGCCATGGGGCTGGATGTGACATGGAGTTGTGGAGGTTTATGTATGTAGAGACAGTGAGAATTTCTATCTAAATCAGGGGTGCTCAATCCTGCTCCTGGAGAGCTACCTTCCTGAATATGTTCGCTCCAACCCTAATCACGCCCTCCTGACCATCCAGTCATCGAATCAAGTCTTCAGACTTTAAAACGAAGACTCATTTCAAAGTCTGAAGCCTTGATTAGATGACTGGATGGTCAGGTGGGCGTGATTGGGGTTGGAGCGAACATATTCAGGAAGGTAGCTCTCCAGGAGCAGGATTGAGCACCCCTGAACTAAATCATGCCTAATTAACCGAATGTACCACTGGTGAATTCTAATGACGTTACAGAAACTTCTCAAGACATGGTCTGGGAATGGGATACACTTGGGAACAATTGCACGTGGCATGCAGAGGCTCTGAGTAATTATTTGAATGCAAGACTTCCATTTACTTTTTTGTAATACTTTTACAAAACTTTTTTTTTAATGAAATGGAAATGAAGTAAAGGAATACAAGTACTTTCTAAATGACTAAACAACTACATTAACATAATAGCCATTATATCTTCATAAGAGAAAAGAGATCTTAGAAGGTTTTTCCATAAGAGCTACCAAGGAGCTGAACTGCTGCCTGTCGTTAAATGCCTGCCCTGTGCATGGCCTAAAGGTAGCGACCGTATTTGATACTAATTTGATTGCAATGATCTTAGACAATCAGTGCAGAAGGTGTTGCTAATGCCACTGACTCCTTCATTGCCCCTGTCAAGCAATTACCCTGAAGCTTTTGTAGATCTCTACGGAGTTCGCAGGGAGCAAAGAATTGACACAGACAGCGTAATGTGTTTTTTCTATTGTATTATACAGACGTTTCCTCGAAGTAAGCCATGGCGTGTTTGGGTGCTGAGCTTTTAATGGCGTTCTGAAGAAATTATAGGCCATTTGTAATGTAAGTATCTTACCATCTTAACCCCTCCAGGATTTAAGCATTGCACAAGTTTGGCTCATTACAGGCTTAATTCTCTGAAGGTCAATACAATTGCTGCGAAAATCAACAAGTCAGACCTCTGGGATCTGAAAACTGTCTACAGAGAAAGCACTGTGATTCTCTTTGGTGCAGTAGAGCCTGGGGAAATGACTAAGGTCTTTAAGGACTAGCAAGCCAAGGGACAATTTAAGCAGTAAACAGCCTGGTTGTGCTGACAATCCTGACAAGATCATCATCGGCAAGCTCGTCAAGCCTAAGCAAATGATTGTGCGACTTCGAATTCTTCACAAGATTAAGGAAAGCTGATTAAATGAAGCTTTTGTCCTTGATCCATTTTTTTTGGCTGGTCACCAATTCTGCGTTCTCTCAGTTTAATCCATGACTCACTAGAAGAATCTATCAATTCACAGCTTACCTAACATGATCTGCATGTGGCGTAGTTCCACAGCACAGTTATTTATACTGCCTCAATGTTATTTCTTGGGTCGGGTGGATTAAAGCGCTTTTTGCAAAATGATTATTAAATTATGATGACAAGGTTATTTGAATAATTGTCTTAATGGAGACAACTTTTACTGCCTTCAGGTGCTAGCCAGAAAATCCTTGCTAAGGCGGGACTGCAAGTACCTATGAGGGCAGTGGTAGCTCAATGGTTAAGGCTCTAGTTACCGCTCGAAATGTTGGAGGTTCAACCCAGAATATGACCAAACTGCCACTGTTGAGCAAGGCTCTTAACCCTAGGTGGTATAAACATGTGCTCTACTTTGGAGATGGGTGTCTGCCAAATGTCATAGATGCAAATGTACTTCATATTCAAGTGCTTTGTTGTCCTAGTGGAGTGAAAAAATGGTGGTCTCAAGGTTAACCCAGTCCCTGTTCCCATGACAACCGCGACATCATTATAACTTTGAACCACACGAGTAAACGCATCCATTTTTATATACCGGTAGATAGAGTGATAAACGGAATTGCTCTACCAAGTTACGTGCATATTGTCGATTAAAATTAAGCAAACGAGCAACAGCTAGCAATAGTTACACTGACAAAAATAAAGAATTCCATGCCATCCATTCTATCTTCTCTGTGCCAAGTGGAAATACCGAAGGCCACCCCAACTCATGAACTTGAAATAGGCTGAACTTGTAATCTGGGGTCCGTGTGCAGCTAATGAGTCGGCAACTGATACTTACTACAATAGCATACGAAGGCAGCTCTCTCACACACTACTCACTCTTAAGGCCGTCTGACACTTGCACGACTTTGTATCAAGACTTTCCACGACTCGAAGCTTGGCAAGTCGCGAACTGGTTTTGAACCGTCGTGAGCTAGTCCTGATCCCGTCGCAACTCTTTCAAGACTACTGTCACGACAAGTTCAAGACCAATTCACGAGTTCAAGACCAGTTCATTACCCGGTCACTACTATTTCGCGTACGCGCATTTGTACGAGGAGATTACGCACTTCCTGAAGGGCGGTGTCGAAAACTGTCGTAAAAAAACCGGGTGCCTTCCATTCCCCAGGTCTTTTTCGGATCAACTGTGGAAGAGACAACATGCTGAACAACTGGCAGAGACACAGAGCAGCATATACACTCACACGAACATGTGCTGGACAGCAGATTGTGGCGGTATAAATACATGCGCACACACACACCAGTGCCGGAAAGGAGATTGGAGGTACGGTGTGCATCAAGGGACAAAAAGTGCGTTTTCGTCACTGCATTGAGTTCAAGACGAGTTCAACACTCCCCCGGACCGTCAAGACGAGTTCAGGACTACTTCAAGCGGGGTTCAAGACCCGAATGGTGGAAAGTCTTGATACAAAGTCGTGCAAGTGTCAGAGGGCCTTTACACACTCACGCATTTGCTGATCAGCTTGATCATTCTTGGGTCACAGGGAGTCTGGACCCTATCTCAGGCGACACTGAGCGAAAGCAAGGTACACCCCAATTGGCTCACCAGACTATCACAGGGCAGCACAAACACACAGAACCATTCACACTCACCTAGGGTCAATTTTGGAATAGCCAGTTAGCCTAATGTGCTAACTTTGAGCCGTGGGAGGAAACCAGAGGACCCAGATGAAACCCCAAAAAAAGCACAAGGAGAACATGGAAACTCAACACAGGACTCAAACCCAGGGTATTCTTGCTGTGAGGCACACTTGGTATTGACAGTCATGCCAGGAAGACAGCACAGGGACATTTGTACCGTATTTCTTTCTATTGACTCATGCAGACTATGAGTTCTGTCAAGTGAAACTGAAACATGCACCAGAACTGGGTTCTGTTTCAGCTAGTATTTTTTTATACAGTGGCTTTTAAGTGTGTGTAGGTAATACTTTGTGAGAAAGGTGGTGTAGTGGTTAGGATACTGGGCTCGAATTCCCATTATGCCCCCACTTTGTTAAGATCTCTGGGAACTTGACCACAAGTGTGCCTCTGTACACCCAGCAGTATAAAGGGTACCAGTAACATACTGGGAAGGTAACTTGCAATGGACTAATTTCCCATCCAGGAGAAGTTGAACTCTCAGGTCTAAAATCCCAGAGAACAGGGCAGAGAACACCCTTGACAGCTCGCCAGGCCATCGCAGGGCAGAAACACGCTGACGGCAATGCAGCTACTCTTGACAAACATCAGCAATGGTTCCTCTTGCCATAGACCGTGAGAGACATGGACGGCCTTTGATAACCAAGGTAGCTGCACTGGGGGGACAGCAGTGAGCAGTGACAACAGTTGACAGTGGGGTTTGAACCCCCAACCCTCATCACAACCCATAATGTGTTATTTCTTCACTAGTAGTTTTAGGTTGAAGACACCTGCAAAACAAAGACAGTGAAATAAGACTTAATCAGATATCTAGACTAAGATCGGCAATGTCTGCCTCACATCAAGAAGGTCCTGGGTTTGAGTCCTGGGCTCGGGCATTTCTGTTGGGAGTTTACATGTTCTCCTTGTGCTTGCATGGGTTTTCCTCAGTGTACTCTGGTTTCCTCCCTCCCACAATCCAAAAAGCATGCACGTTATGATCATGAGTTGTTCCAAATTGCCCTTAGGTGTGAATGCTTGTGTGTATTGGTTCTGCAATGGTCTGGTGAGGTGTTAAGGGTGTACCCTGGCCTTAGCCCGGTGTTGGATGAAATAGGCTCCAGCTTCCCGATGACCCTAATAGAATTAAGCAGTGCAGCAAAAAAGTGAGGGAGTGATTGGTGCGCTCAGTAACTATTAAAGGATCCATCTATCGTAGAATTGATTGGTGGAGCACTCAGTGTAGACGGTAGTTCAGGGATGAGACTGGGTTCGCATTATCTATTCATGGACCCATACTTTCATTCATTACAACATCAATCTAACAAATGACCTTGTAATATTTAACAGGAGAATGGGGGGCACTGATAGATGGGCTCAAGAGCGAAGTGCTCTGAACATCAAAATTAAACTTAAAAAAAATATAATAATAATAATAAATTCTCATGAAGTTAGTTGGTGTGCGACAAGAGGATGCGGAGGACAGGGATGGATGGAAACAGATGAGTCGCTGTGGCAACCCCTGAGGGAGGAGCTGAAAGAAAAGTAGTAGTAGATATTCATGCTGTGGCTCTCCAATTCTTTCCTGCAAAGGTATCCTTTTGGGTATGGATCTGGTGAGTGCAGAGGTCAATCGAGTACAGTGTCCTGTTCATGGAATGACTAGCCGTTTGAGACATCTTGCATCATCAAGCTGGATGTAGCCATTATATAAAAGGGTTACTCATAGATTGCAAGGTACCTCCACCAGGCATCATGGATAGTGTACCAAAAGAATATGTATAGGGGTACTTTTATTCATTACCCATGTGCTCTTCTTACTATATGTTTTACAGCATGTCTCATTTGAGGGTCTGGGATAATTGTCTCATTTAAAAGTCCATATGTGGTTTTCTATAGTCTTCCATAGTAAAAATATGTCTATCAGCACTCGTTGCGAAGTTATAAATGTTCAAACTACTGGGACTTCTATTTTCACCTTTAATTTTCAAGATCAACTATGGTCAAACATAAGTGTCTTACTTTAAAGTTCATATATGGTTTCCTATCAGTGTTCCATGCTAACATCTATAGTAGCACTTATTTCTAAGTTCTAAGAGCTCCATAGCAGTTCACCAAAATTTTGTGACTTTGTTCTGACCTCCACCTTTGACGCTTACATACAAAAATCAAATCAATTCTGGGACTCATGTAGAGTAGCGGTCCTACCAAGTTTGGTGAAAATCCGAGCATGGGTGTGGTCAGGATTTTGTTCACAAACAAGCTGACAAACAGACTTTTCAACCCCAGTGATTACAATACCTTCAGCAAAACTCAACGCAGATAGGCTGTGACATTCAAGAACGGGGAGAGCATGCAAATTCCACACGGAAATGCTCAAACCCGGGAACTGAACCCAAGACCTTGGACGTGAACCTTTATGCCACAATTTCTTTCATTTATAAATTAAAAATAGCCATGCCCCTGTCTGGTATCAACAACCATGCCATGGTAGGTCAACAAGAAACTCTTGGAGCGTATCAGCGCAAATCGATGCCAAGCTTGCACATGATTGGTTGCTTTCATAAATACGGGCTTTCTGAACAAAGAAGTTCTGTTTACGGAACCCATGTGGTACTCTTGATATTTTGCCCCAATGGTAGGTCAAGAAAAGCATTATTCCTTTTATTATTCCTATTTTTTTGTATATTACAATGAAAGATGTGTTCCAATTTGAAAGCTATTATTTGCATCCTTTGTTAACAGGACAGAATGACCCTTTTGTCCTCTGCCTTTTTATCTGCCACTTCACACTGGGCTACACTTGGCTCTCAACCTCTCTACAAGGACTTAGGCTTTTGGAGGTAGGCCACTTTTGCCACTCGTATGCACACAGAATATACTGTACGCTCTAATATCAGTGCGTCAGCTAACATGTCCTCAATCAAGCGTAGCATGTACTTAAGTCGCTGAAATTGGTTCTCAGCCATCTCACTCCTTACAGAGCTCGTCTCCGCCCCGCCTTGTCCTCCCAGGCACACCACCACAGTAACAATTACACCAGTGTCACGAGGACATGTAATAATCATGCAAATTAGCTGCTGCTGCATTGTGTTTACCATCACCGCTGCCAGAACCACAACTGGGCGTAAGTGTACGGATAGACTCCATGCCAGTGATTACACGGGTCGGTAAAGCAGAAAGCACTGACCATGTATACATTATAGACGGTTCTTCTCCTTTAGGACAAGAAAGGAAGCATGATGCTCTCCTCATTCTGTTTTTGGTGATTCCCTGCAATGCGCAGCCGCTTGCTGCCCAGTTGTTATCCAGTGTTATGCAAAGCAGCATGAGCCAAAAAGCTAATCAAAGATCTAGTGATGCAAATAAAAAAAAACGAGTCAGGGTGCATAAGATATGGAGTGATAAATGCCAGTGTTGTAAGCATGAGCTTCACCTGCAATTAGCCATCAATCACTTTATGGCTTTTTATCTCTAAAAAGATTAGGGATCGTCCAGGTTCAGCATCTGAAAACAATCTTCCAGCGTTATGGGGAAAGGGGTGTTATAGCACCAACACAAGGGCAAGTTTTATGGACATCTGCAGACTATTAATGGGCATCTTTGGCACTCTCTATAAATCATTTCCAGCAGTATGTGCAAGCAAGGTGTGCTCTGCGTCCCAGACACAGAAGAGTGGCACACAGCTTCGTCTTTCCACTTGACCAATTGATGGAACTGTGTGCACCAAACCGGTCTTGAGATGATGGACTGCTTGTGTATTGGAACACCCAAATGGCTTGTTTATTAATCGTTCACGGTTAAAGTCATGTTTCGTTCTTGCTTTTAAAAGTCAGCTTTTGACTAATGAAAGCCGTTACAAGAATAATAAGCATAATATGCATCTTGTGTAATGTCTGGACTGTGATAGATAAAAACACTGCATATGGTTTCCCAAGTTTTGGCTCGGCTGTTAGTCATAACCCCCAGAAAGCATCTGCAAACCATTTCACCCAAGATATGAATACTACACTGTAAACAAATATTCCATAAAAAGAGCTGGTTGACAGATTTTAAACTTTATTTTTCTTGTTTTCACCTTGCCTGGCATTTTTTTTAAAGCTCAGTCTGCTTCATCTACAGCCCAACAAACTACACAATCCTCCTTGTTGCTTGAACGCTATGACATTTCTTTGAGGATCTGGCAGCTAGTGATGTGCTTATATGCAGAAAGTCTCCTTCAAAACACACAGTCTTGATGTGTGGCTTGCATGCGTTCCTTTGAAAGGCCTAAGCCTATGTTGGCGTCACACCAGATTTTTATTCACATGTCAAATTGATTTATCCATCTTCCAGTTCCAGTGGTCCAGATGTTCTCGCTCTTTACGCGCTTCGTCCTACTTTAGCATGATCCGAAAAGGTATTTTTCACACTCATCAAATTTCACAAATTGCTATACGTGATATAATGTTTATAATCCTCGATGTATAACCAGGTGTCAGGTTGCGGCCGGCGAGACGCGCCGACACTGCGGTGATTTTTCTTATGCCCCATACGCAGAACCACAGATCCAAATAAAGCGAAACAAAGAGCAGGATGCATAACTTATTTCAAAGAAGAGTACCTCACAACTACTTGGAGATCAAGAGAAACAAACCAGGAGAAACATGACAGGAGCGCACACGAACCAAACAGAAAGCAAATAATCCGGCAAAGAACAGCGCGCACAGAGCGCTTTAAATAACACAGACGCTGATTACGAGGAACAAAAACAGCCGGGAGCGAGGGTCATGCCACAGTGCATGCGCGACTGCAGCAGCGTTGTAGAGGCGTCCGGGGGAAATGGAGCCCCCAGGTGGCGGAATCGCGCAGCGGCATAACAACCAGGCACAGTAGTCAGTGGTTTAGCGGTTAGCATGTCCATCTCACAGCAAGAAGGTCTTGGGTTCAAGTTCTGGGTGTTTCTCTGTAGAGTTGATATGTTCTCCTTGTGCTTGTATGGGTTTCCTCCAGGTATTCTGGTTTCTTCTTGCACATTATACGAACTGACTGTTATGAATTGCCTTTACGTGTGAGTGTGAATGGTTGTGGGTGTATGCCCCTGCGATGGTCTAGCGATCTGTTCAGAGTGAACCCTACCTTCACCCAGTGTTGGCAGTGAGTTAGGCTCCAGCCTCTCTGCAACCCAAACAGAATTAAGCGGTTCAGCAAATGAGTGAGAGTGTATTTAAATTGGGGCAGCATGTTGCTGTAGAGCAGAGCTGCTCAATCCTGCTCCTGGAGAGCTACCTTCCTGAATATGTTCGCTCCAACCGTAATCATGCCCAACTGACCATCCAGTCATCAAGTCTGAAGCCTTGATTAGATGACTGGATGGTCAATTGGGCATGATTAAGGTTGGAGCGAACATATTCAGGAAGGTAGCTCTCCAGGAGCAGGATTGAGCACCGCTGGATTAAGTGGATTGGCAGATGAATAAATGGATGGATGAATAGATGTTTAAAATGAACAGCTAAATACTGTATATGGGCAAAATTACAAATAGGCTGTGCACGATTCTTTATGGCTGTTCAGGGCTTTTTTTTTTTTTTTGCCAGATTGGATTACAGGGCATCTGGTTGAGATCCAACAGGATGCAACATATTTCACAGTGAAACGCATGGCCAGATACATCCATCTGTTATCTATAGCGCGAATCTGTTTTGGACACAAAGGGAACTGGAGCCAATCTCAGCTGACTTTGGACATGAAATAGGGCACACCCTGACCAGGTCAGAAGCGTAGGTATGTCATGGCTGGTTGATAGGCGAGATCTGTGGCTGAGATAAATCCAGTAATTCCCATGATAACTCAGGCAGATTTTCGAAGCCGGTTTCACTCAGTAAATATGCTCTTGGCTGAGAAACTTGAGCATACTTGTGTACTGCATATGTACGTTAAGATGTCTATACCTCATGGATGCACTTATGGCGCAACAGTTGAATTTATCTCATGCTTTATCTACAATTAAGGTCAACATGCCTGCAAAATTGTGGCACAGTGGTGTAATGGTTAGCCCATTCGCTATCACATAAAGAAGGCTTGGGTTCGATTCCCAGCCTGCACCCCATCCCAACACAGCACCCCCTGCTGGGTGTACTAGAATATCACACCTTACGTTCACAATGTTAAAGAATCTTTAAAAAGTTCCCGGATACAGAATTTGGTCCGAATCACCACCAAAATGTAATGGAACTCTGATTTTATGCAAGGTTGCTAAATTAAACTGAAATAATAACAGCGTGGACGGGAGGAAAGGAAGATGCAGGTGCATGTGCATCTGTAGCTGACATCTGCAGTTATGAATTCCAGCGATGTAGCTGAGGTTGAAGAGCTGTCAGAGCAAGAATTCACAAACCGCGCTGACAGTGTTGGCGTTTCTACCTCCATGTCTTTCCGTCTGCTTTCCAGTGTTCCCAGGGGCATCATAGTACGGTTCATTTATTTATTTTAATATATTCATTTTTACGAGTAGGAGTAGGCCGCACTCCAAAGACAGATTATTTTTAGGATTTTAAACAGACTCTGATAGTGATCTCATAATTGTTTTCTACCGCTAGTAAATATACAGGGATCCCTCACTTTTCGTGGTTAATGGGGGGTTGAGACCCCCCCCACCCCACCCCGTGAACACCGAATTTCCGCGAAGTAGGATCAACCCCCCTTGACTGATTTGTACGTACATGTATATGTGTATATAATATCAATAAATACATATTCAACGCTATAAATGTTTATAATAACAATTAAACATTCAAAATCTACGCATAAGATGTAAATAAAATATAAATAATATAAAATACATCCGTGTAATCGTACATAGATGTAAATAAAGTGTAAGAAATGTGTTTGGAAGCCGAGTCCCAAACCGGAGTCGGTAGTGACCTTGCTGCCTTTCCCTTAACTTTTTCCCTATTTAATAGTGAAAAAGTTAAGGGGAAGCCCACAAGGTCACTACCAACTCCGGTTTGGGACGCGCCTCTGAAATCTCGCAAGCTGATTGGTCGAGACGAATTTCCCAGCAGAAGAAGAAGAGGCTGGGATCTGAATCCGAGTCAGTAGTGACCCCTTGTGGCATTTCCATGAAGTTTTTTTCCCATATTTTTGCTTATTTTTATTTTTCAATGAATATTTTTTTTTTAAATCCACGATGCACTGAAGCCGCAGAACCTGAAGCGAAATATAGCGAGGGATGACTGTACTACTATAAAATGTTTAGGGTGTTTACTGCTTTTAGAATTCCTCATTTGCACTGAAAGTGTCGTTTTATTCCTGACACACCTTCAGGGGAGAAAAATAAAATCATAAACAGTTATAAAAGTTTTCCTATTTTTAGGATTATTCAGGCAGTAGCATGTGCACGACACACAAATGTCAAGCTCCACGAGTCCAATAATGACTGTGAAATTACTGTGTGCCACCTATCATATACAAAGCAAAGTTAGTTTATTTCATGCTATTTTGGCCTTGGGACACAAAACTCATTAAAGTTGCCACACATGTGGAAGGTAGAATCTGACCACGGCTTAGCTATAGAGTACAAAACAGAACCATCCGCCATGGCTACATGGAAACCATGACTCTGTTAGCTCCGTGTCCACAACCATAACAACTTAAAACTCTTTTCAGTATTTATAATTGTAATAAGAAGCTAGTTCACTACATTTGACACTCACACACTCACTCACTTAATCCTACTGGGGTCACGGTTGGGCTGAAGGCTATCTCAGCCGACACTGGGTTAATGCGTACAAGGGTACACCCTGAACAGCTCACCAGACCATCGCACACCAACACCCACACTCATAGCTAGGGTAAATTCGTAGCAGCCAATCAGCCTAATGTGCAGGCCTTTAGACTGTTGGAGGAAACCAGAGTACCCAGAAGAAACCCACACAAACATAGGGAAAACATGCACACAGACTCCACACAAGCACTTTCGCCCAAGCTGGGACCTTCTTGCTGTGAGATGGACGTGCTAATCACTACACCATGGTACCGCCACTGTTCATTACATGAACTGTATATCTATTATCCTTCATTATCCTATATATCTATTATCCTTCACTTTTCACGATTAATGGGGGGTCGAGACCCTACGTGAACACCGAATTTCCGCGAAGTAGGATCGACCCCCCTGACTGACGCATATGTACATGTATATCTGTATATAATATCAATAAATACATATTCAACACTATAAATGCTTATAATAACAATTAAACATTC
>JAQNCB010000023.1:30204030-30227465 GCA_030068295.1 Euristhmus nudiceps | reverse complement strand
TCTGTCACCACCTCGTGTTCACATCCTTCCAGGAACACTCTAAGCGATTTTCGGGGAAGGTAGGTAAAGGGTTAAATTGCAAACGCCATGTATCGGGATTGTGTTCGCAACTCTGCGCATGCACTCTAAATACTGTAAGTGGTGGGTGTTGGTGCCATAACTACTTTAAAATTGGTCCAGTATGATGCGCTTTCATCAAATATCGGTCATCCAATCATCACTTCCTGTTCATTTGAACTTTTTCTTCTCAGGGTGAAGGTGGGTTGTACCCTGAACAGCTCGCCAGCCCATTACAGGGCCAACATGCACGCAACCATTCACACTATTACTTTGTCCTTGCTCCTGTATCGACCCATGTTCTTGTTCCTGTTTATTATCCCATCTCAGTTTTAAATCTCGCTCCTGCCAAGTCCTAAAGCTTGCTGAGGTTTCCACGAACTGAGCCCAATCCTTTCTCTGTGATCTCGTCTCTAGTGTTCAGGTCGGGGATATTTTCTACTTTTGACCTCGGCTTGTTGATATGGATAGAACGTAGACTGCTGGTGAAGACTTTGTCTGGGGACTATCATGCTGAGAGTCCTCAGAAAAGTCTAAACAGAAAGGTTCTGTGAGTATATCCAGATTTTCTGGTTCTTGTGTTACAAATTACAAATTTACTTTGAGCAGACGTCGGGTTTGCTATTTAGTAGTGCTTAAGAAAGGTAATGGTGCTTTAGTAATCATAATTATAGAGGAATTTGGTGTCTTGCTTCTAAATGGGTCAGATTTTCTACGGTAAGATGGTATGTTATGCACTATTCAGACCGGGAAACTTCTGGTGCCTAAAAGCCCTTCTCTCCGGGGTGTTCTGTCGTTCAGAGTTGTGCAGGCTACATAGTTGGATCTCTGTTTGGAATGTGAACTGGGATCACTAGCAACAGCTTTTTTTTTTTTTTTATGGTTGCACAGGATGCCAGGTTGTTTCACAGCCTGTTTTGAAACAAGAGCTTCCACAAAGCAATGGATGTGAATCTAAACCTAAAGTTATAAGCACCAAAAACCTTGTTTTAATGCATTTATTCAGTTGTTTTGTGGGTCCTGGTTGATTAAAATGTACCCAAGGAGAACGCGAGTCATTTGTATACAGATGTGTTTCTGCGTATTTGTATGTAACTGGGGAAGATCAGAGCGTCAATCACCATTGTATCTGTCATAACAGCTGGCTTACTACGGAGTAGTACTATGGCCACCTAAACAAGGTTTTTTTGAGTATATGGGAGGTATATTTTTAAGTTTAAAGTCTGAATTCTGGGGTAAAAAAAATCAGAAATCATTGCTGAGGAAAAAATATAGACAATTGGACAAGACAAATTTATGAAAAGTGACCTTGAAACAAAGTCAAGGTGACCCATATTCAATCCCACACTATTGACACCTTAAGGGGACCCGTACACCAAATTTGGTGGTCTTGTGTCATTTCCTTCCAAAGTTATCACAGTTGCAAATCGTACAGACAGACAGACAGACTGAACCTATTTATATAGCTCCCTCCCCACCAACTTTCGGTGACGAGAGCCAACTCAGTATCAATGAAGTAGATGTGATTATTAAACTCTGTTTCAGAATTGGGTTTAATAATAAGGATATTCTTAGTTGGCACTTAATGCCCTCATCATGAAAAGTAGTCATACTTTAAAACTGATTATTGACTCCTTTTTTTTTTTAACCTCAGAAATAATTTATGATGTAAAACTCAGAAAAGTAACTCCCTACCAGCAGAAGAGAAAAATAAAGCCCTAGTATCCTTTCGTGTCTTACAGAGGTGTACAGTGCTCAGTTTTACCCTCTAGCAAAGTAACAAAGCAAACTTTGATCAGTCAAGTTTGGCATCTCGATGCATTTAGAGTCTGCATGTTTCATATTTGGCCAAACCATCCCTATAAGGAGCCTTTGAGTTGCTTGGTGTTTTGAAGTCAAGTTTGAATTTGCCTTTAACGCTACCTCCAAACCTTCAGCTTATAAAGTTTGTTTAATCCCAGCCCAGCTGTGGCACTTGTGATTTATGTGCCTTGTGGATATTTTTACTGGCTCGGGCTCTGCATTGAAGGACCCACGCCTGTTGGCGAACTTACTCAGACGCGATATTGGAGTTGGTTTGGGGGGAGGGGGATTTTCAGTAATGCTAACTGAAACAGGCTGTGTGGTGTGAGGTGTATTTTTTTTCCCTCCCCTCCTCACCCTGTAGAAATGGACACCACTAATGTATTTATAGACTAAGCACACAGTAAAGAGCTGTTTTCTTAAAACCGTCAGAGTCACATGTGTTCGTCATGACTGATATCAGAGCCTAGAATCTTCTGACGCGTCATCTTGTGTCCAAGTCTTCAAGTGGTTTAGACGTCTAAAGAAGCTATATAGGTAGGGAGTTTGTAGATTAAAATTTGTTTTGGATGTAGAAAGGATGGTGAGGTCTTGTGTACTTGGGTATGTCACTCTACTACCTAATGAGTTAATGTATTTTTTGTTTAATCTTTAAGTCTAATTTGAAATCACACCATGCAGCTGTTTGAGCAAGTCATTGCTCTGTAATTGGTCAGGGCAATGGAAATTGGACTCGTACCATAGATTTTTGACATTACCATGTTTTGATTTTTCTTTCATTATAGATGACAAGATTGTTTTGAGTCCGGGAACCAATAGCAGGCTGCTATCAGGCAAAACCGTGGCGCGATGGAGAAACCAGTCTTACAGACGCAGCACTCTATGCTGCCGTTCTTCGATACAGCCCATGCTGTCAACTTGCTGCGTGGAATCCATGAGCTACGTGCTGAGCGCAAATTTTTCGACGTGACCCTGTGCGCCGAAGGAAAGGAGTTCCATTGCCACCGAACGGTTCTGGCCGCCGCGAGTACCTACTTCCGTGCCATGTTTGCCGGTACGCTCCGTGAGAGCGCGATGGACAGAGTGGCGTTACACGAGATCTCGTCTGAGCTGCTCGGCCTTCTCATAGACTTCTGCTATACGGGCCGTGTGACGGTCACGTGTGACAACGTGGATGTGCTTCTCAAGGCAGCTGACCTCTTTCAGTTCCCGTCAGTCAAGGCGGCTTGCTGCGCTTTCCTGGAGCAGCGCCTTGATATCTCGAACTGCCTAGAAATCCAGGACTTTGCAGAGGCGTATGCCTGCAGTGAATTGGCTACTAGTGCTCGCCGCTTTGCGCTTAACAATATTATGGACCTGGCTAAGGGGCAGGAGTTTGAGCGTCTGCCCTGGAAGCGCTTGCTGGAACTTGTGTCAGATGACGCGTTACGTGTTGACAAGGAGGAAACCGCTTACCAGATGGCAGCACGCTGGGTAAAGGCTGACCCTCGGAGGCGGCTCCAGTACTGGCCTGAGCTCCTGCAGCAGGTACGCTTGCCCTTTGTTCGACGCTTCTTCCTGCTCGCCCGTGTTGAGAGCGACCCACTCGTCTATCTGACACCGGAATGCCTGCGCCTGGTGGGTGAGGCCCGCAGCTTCCAGTCTGGAGAGTACGACCGGCATGACCGTCCGTGCCAGCGCATGCGCCCACGTCCTTCTACCGGCCTTGCTGAGATCTTGGTCGTGGTGGGAGGTTGTGACCAAGACTGTGATGAACTTGTGACCGTCGACTGTTTCAACCCACAGACAGGCCAATGGAGATACCTGGCCGAGTTTCCTGATCATCTTGGAGGAGGCTACAGTATCGCAGCACTGGGCAATGATATGTACGTCACAGGTAGGTTTGAACATTGAACGTGGCTCTGGCTGTATGTAGCAAAGTGATTAGATTGATTCCTTTAGACTCAAGTCCAGGACCATGTCGCATACAGGGGGTTCTCGACTAAATGTATTTTGAGAGGATATTGGCCTGTTCCATCCATTTTCCCAACGGCATAATCCTATAACGGGAGTGGGGAAGCTGGCGCCTATCTCACCAGACACTAGGTGAAGGTGATGTACACCTTGAACAGCTCACCAGAGCATCGAAGGGCCAACATACTACTCAGTCATTCACACCTAGGGACTTTGGAATTGCCAATCAGCCTGCATGTTTTTGAGCTGTGGGAAACCGGAGTGCCCAGAGAACACCCTTGCAAGCACAAGGAGATAAATGACATGAAATTATATATTTATGGTCAACACTAAGGTCCTGACTTTAGAATTCTCTCGAACACGTCTCATGAAAAGGCAGAGAGCACAAGCGTAAATAAACTACAAGCTGTTTGGCTATATGCAGGAATGATGATGAGGACATGGTGTTCTGCCAGAAAAATAACAGCAGTTAATGATTCAGGCGTACAGGGCTGGATAATGTTTGTACCAGAGAAACATCTCACGGCTGTTATAAATCCTAGCAAGTGTTTGGTAAGGTAGTGTTTGTTGCCGTAAAGGGTTACCAAGGCTACAGCCTTACACCAAGTGCACTTTATGCCCCACCATACGCATGTTTAGCCTCTTACCTACCCTGTGGGAAAAATTAAAGTCCCCCCATCCCTGCGGGAAACACGAAAAATTATATTTCATAAAGCATAATTTTAAAGTGAAATAATTGCGTTATTACTTTAAATTGGTTAGTTAGACTCTGTCGCCACCTCGTGTTCACATCCTTCCAGGAACACTCTAGGCGATTTTTGGGGAAGGTAGGTAAAGGGTTTTAATAACTTCCATCGATTCGCTGAACTGCTTACTCCTACCAGGGTCACGGGGAGGCTGGAGCTTAACTCTGCCGACTGTGCAAAGGCGGAGTATACCCTGAACGGCTTGCCATTTCATCACATGGCAACATACAAACAACCGTTCACACAGGGGCAATTTGGAACAGCCAGTTAGACTGATGTGCATGTCTTTGGACTGTGGGAGGAAACCGGAGTTACTGGCGGAAACTGATTCAAGCACGGGGAGAGCATGCAAACTCCCCATCGAGCCCTGGATTTGAACCGAAGACCTTTTTGCTGTGAGCCTGCCATGCTAACCACTATGTCACTGTGCCGCTTTTTGTTAGCATGAATAGTACAATGTTAACCCTACCGAGCCTACATTTAACCCCACCCACTTTTTGTTGGCAGGCGGCTCTGATGGCTCGCGCCTTTACGATGGCGTGTGGCGCTACAACTCGAGTGTGAACGAGTGGACCGAGGTATCGCCCATGCTTAAGGCACGCGAGTACCACAGCTCCTGTGTTGTGAAGGGCCAGCTCTACGTGGTGGCGCCGGACAGCACGGAGCGCTACGACCACACACTGGATTGTTGGGAGTCACTGGCGTCCATGCTGCACCCCATGGACAACTGCTCAACGACGGCCTGTGGTGGGCGCCTGTACGCCATCGGATCACTTACCAGTGACGATGCCATGGCCATCCAGTGCTACGATCCTGACACGAACCGCTGGAGCCTGGTCAACTGCGGCCAGCTGCCACCCTGGTCCTTTGCCCCCAAATCGGTGACTCTCAGTGGACTCATCTACTTTGTGAGGTGAGGAAATTAATACAGAAGATGTCTGTTCATATGATTTTCTGGAAACTTACAAAAAAAAAAAGCCAAAATCCTTTGACATTGGGGTGGAAGAGTCAGTAGACAGATCTCAAATGAAGAAAATGTAGACCGTCTTTATATTCATTCATTTGCTGAATTGGTTAATTCTACTAGGATTGTACGGAGCCTGGAGTCTATCTTGGCCGTCCCTGGGTGGAGGTGAGGTACTGGCAGGACAGCTCGCAATCGTTCATACATACTCACCTCGAGGCGATTTTTAGAGTTAGCTTGATGTGCATGCCTTTGGATTGTCGGAGGAAACCAGAGTACCTGGAGGAAAACCCACACAAGCATAGGAAGAACATGCAAAATCCACAGAAACACCCTCGCCCGGCCCAGGACTCAAACCCAGGACCACCTTGCTGTAAGGAGAACGTGCTAACGACTAGGCCACCATGCCGCCACCAAAACATTCTATTAAAGGAAATTTACACTACTTTATTGGTTACTCGATTCTCATTGGACAGTTATGTCATTGGTTGCATGGCATTATGGTTCATGTCTGTAGACCACGTTATTAGTGGAAGCAATAAAATTTTTGTGGATGTTGAAAATTTTGGAATGTGATGCAGAGAGAACTTTTTACTATTCAGGTTAGTTTGGACACAGCTGTAGTTTTAAATAAAGTTTAATTGGTTTTACAGTATCGTGGTTTCATGATTAGGCAGTGACCTCACCGCAGAGTTTTTCAGGACGCTCCTTGAATGCATGTCTATCTCTGACGGTCCATCCGATCAGGTTCCTCACTTCAGTGGTGGTTCACTCTTCGCTTTTCTATCACAACTCCCTCCTTTCGTATTCCCTCTAAGCCACACGATAGCAGCATACTCTTCCCTCCTCTTCCACACTGGATTAACATTTGTACAATCCTTCACCTTGGCTTGCTATGTTTCAGGGATGACTCGGCAGAAATCGACATCTACGATCCACAGAAGAACGAATGGGACAAGATTAGTTCAATGAACCAAGTAAGGGCTTTTTCATCTCCCTCATCAAATGTGACTCAGCTTGACCAGTGTGTGAGACATCGTTTCAGTCTACAGGCATCTTGTATTGTAAAAATAGTGCTAGTATGTGCTACACAGGAGTGGTTTGATCTGATTGGTCCGTCGTCTCAGGATTAAAAGTATTATCCCGAGTGGGAATGCGCCAAGCAAAATGATGGACATTCACGGTTTGTCATGGTCACTTGTCGCAGGTGGTGTCATCATGGTCACACTTGAAAATGGGGAAATGAATCATAGGAATGTAATTTTTTTTTTTTTTTTTTAAATATTTATTTATTTATTTATTTTTTAGAAACAGTGAATTTTGTAAGGGAATAATGATGGTTATGGTGCTTGTTTAGGGATCTTCATCCAACTGAAACTTCTGAATCAGTGCTGAAATTACGTGTTTAGACCCACCGCGCTACTTGGCAACAAAGAAAATGCAACTCTAGCCTGTAGTGCTGACATCCTGGGGATCTCCCAGCCGTCTGTGGACTAAAGGAGCTTAACCATAGCTGAGGTGTCAGCTTTCTTTATTAAAAGTCTTTCTCAGCAACTTCGAGAATGGAATTTAAGAAGAAAACTTTTAATATGACCTTAAAAGTTTCCGATTTCTACAGTTTGAGTATCTTGGAGATGTTTGTCTGTTCATACGTGGAGTTTTAGCTCTTATCACGAGGATGGAGAGTTATTTAAATCTTTGGTATAAGCTACAGGTGTGAAGTTCAGGGACGAGTCTTTATAAGAAATTGTCTGGCAGATTTTCTCCCTCTTAGCTTTTCACCTCCCTTTATTACTAAAATAATTAAACATTCGTTTCCCCCAGGTGCACGTAGGTGGCAGTGTGGCGGTTCTGGGTGGCCGCCTTTATGTGTCCGGTGGCTACGACAACACGTTTGAGCTCTCTGACGTGGTGGAGGTGTACGATCCCGGCGCCCGTTTGTGGAACCTGGCCGGCCGCCTCCCTCAGCCCACCTTCTGGCATGGCAGTGTCAGTATCTTCCGGCAGTTCATGCCGCTTGTGCCGAGTACGTTTGAGCCGTTCGACGTACCCGAGGCGAACGACATACGCCTGCACCGTCACCATCGCCACCACCACCATGCCCTTCAAGAGCTTAACAACGATCTCAACCAGAACCACCGGAACAATCGGGAGGTGAACCCGGCACGCTGATGTCACTTAAACTCGACTCCAAATTAATAAGCACTTTACTACTTATTCACCTCAAGTGGGGGGGTGGGGGGGGGCGTGAGAGGACGGATCCGTATTCTCGCCTTGTCTGCCCTGAAATTCTCATTACCGTTACGATTGGGACGTTTAGGTCTGGGATTTTTGCTTTACCGTACACCAGCATAATTATCGCCGCATTTCTGCTACCACTACGGCTAGCAGAGTTAAAATGGAAACACTTGCAACTGCATCTTGTACAATAATGCCAAAAAAAGCAGGAAATGAGTAGATACAGGCACTGTGATGCTTTAATGAAGATTTTATATATATATACATACATACATCTCTGGTTATATAATTTCAGTCTGGTGTGATGTTAAATGTTCTTTCCTCATCAGTCAGTCAAGTGTTCTGTGTGTGCAATTTTATTTGTGCTTGTTCAGAGCCTCTCCATAATAAGGACTGAAAAATCATATATGGCTAAACTGTAAATGTTGCCACCCCTGTTATAGTGCTTGAAATTTTTATTATTAATAGGGACATGTAGACATTATCCATCCATATATATTTTGCAGATACGACTTCCGCACCCTTTAAACTGACTGTGGACACGGTACTAGAACCGTGTCTGTTTACATTGTGTGCTACTATGAGGAGACGGGTTGGAGACGCTGTGAAAGGTCGTTATGAAGTAGTGCCTCGTGGTATATACTTTGGGAACTGAACATAGAAGGGGTGAACACACCACAGCATTTTTTTTGTTTGTTTTTGTTTTTTCCTCGATTAAGCATTTAATCCTAAACCTCATGACAATCAACATCACATGCCACATATCTCCAAAAATGAAGGGTTGCAAATGCTCAATTAATTTATTATTATACACAGACACTTTATGGCCAAGAGTTTATGGACTCTTACTCTTGAGTATCACATTCAAAATTAGTTATTGAGCGTTAAAGTCCTGAATTATTTCCTGTTATAACGCGCTTCAGTGCTCTGGGAAGGATTTCCACAAAATTCTGAGGTGTGGCTGTGAGGATGGGTCTCCATTCTGCAGTAAAGCACTTAGTTAGGAGGGTCGTGTGCTGATGTTGGGGTGCAACTGGTGCCTCAGTTCATCACAAAGATGTCTGTTAGGGCTCACTCAAGCTCTTCTACCATCCTTCAACCTTAATACTTTTATCTTCATGAAGAAACTGGCTGTCTCTATTTTTGACTTTTTTTAGGAATGACAAAAATCTAAATGAAAGTAAAAATGACATGCAGTGATGCACTTTTTTTTTTTTTTTTTTTTTTTTTTTTTATTTATATATATATATTACACACGCGTGTGTTTACCCTGAAACAACGAGCTATCAGCTTTTTCAAGGAGATGCAGACGGATCTTATTTTATATTTATCCATAATCTCATTTTGATCAAAAACAGATTAGCAGGTTTCATCAGGAGGCTGACGGTATTTTTTACATGTAGTGAAAAGTAACTACTGTAGTGTACAACATCTTTCACATTTATGCTTTTCCAACATCATGGTAATAGTTTGAGGAAGGAACGTGTCTGTATATGGTTGTCAGGTGTCTGCATACTTTTTGACCGTATAGTGTGTTGCCAAATCTTTGAATTTGGATCGTACTGTGGAGAGAAAAAAATGTTTCTCATCACGTCGACCTGGACGTACCAGACAATCTCTTTTGTGCATGAATTTCTCCCGTCTGTAATGTCTCTTTATGGTGGAGATGTTTGTTTGTGTGTAAAACCGTAAATGAAGATTCCGTTTTTGGTCTGTTGTTTTTCACGATTTGAATCCTTGACGTTTTTCACGATGCTGTTAAATAACTGGAAATCATCACGAATCTCTTGTTGATCAGACGTTGTGTTTGTTGTTATTACTAATGATTATGATTATAATGTACTCTATGCAGAAATGGTACTCGTATCTTTTTGATTTGTGTTTCGGTTTGATTTGTGGATGGCTTTTTTTTTTTTTTTTTTTTTTTTTTTTTTTTTTTTTTTTTTTTTCTTCTCCTCACCGTACAGGCCTTGTATTTTTGTGTTTGTGTGATGAAGGAATAAACTGCAGGCAGGACTGGTTTTGGTTTGTTTATTTACATCATAACATGATCAGTACTCACATCACCAGCATATCATACACTATGGACATTTCATTGTATTTATCTACTAATCGACTAATTATTGACAAATTTAATATATTTACAGTAATGATGGTATCAGGCAAGCCTATCAGATGTCACAGTTTAGCTTTCAGATAAAAAAAAATCTAATTGTTATGGTTGATGTGTAAAGGTTGACACTTTGTGCTGTACTGTCATCTGGAAAACCCATGTTGTGGGAATTCTGGGAAATCACCAAAAACATTAATTATGTATTTCACGTCACTCACTTGTTTGCAGAACTGCTTATTCCTTTATTAGGGCTATAAGGAGCCTGGAGCCTATCTCTCCCCACACTGGGCAAAGGTGGGGTTAAACCCTGAACTGCTCTCCAGACCATTGCATGCACGCACAACTATTAACACCACGAGGCAATTTGGAACAGCCAATTAGACTTAATGTGTGTGTGTCTGGACTGTGTGAGGTACCCGGACGAAACCCGCGCAAGCACTGGGAGAACATGCGAACACCCGAGCCTGGGACTCGACCCTAGGGCCTTCTTGCCACGAGACATACATGCTAACTACTCTGCCACTGTGCTGCCCCTGGTTTCATATTTACCCACCTATAAACATGATCATCTCAAATAGAACCATCAATATTGCCAACAAAAAAGTTTCAGTGTCTGCTGAAAACTTAAAGGGGCTCTCCCTCGCTAATCTTGGGGCAATTTAAAGGGGCTCTCTTTCTTTCTTTCTCTCTCTCTCTCTCTCTAATGTTGGGGCAACATGGAGGGGATCTCTCTCTCTAATATTGGGGCAACTTAAAGGGGCTCTCGCTAATGTTGGGGCAACTTAAAGGGGCACTCCCTTAATGTTGGGGCAATTTAAAGGGGTGCTCTCTATCACTAATGTTGGAGCAAGTTAACTGGGCTCTCTTTCTCTGATGTTGGGGCAACTTAAAGGGGTGCGCTCTCTCGCTAATTTTTTTTTTTTTTTTTTTTTTTTTTTTGTACCGATTGAAAAAGGAATCAAAAGAATAAACTGCTTTTTGAATATCAAGAAATATCCACATCCATCAACCAATTACTTTGCATTCTTTTGGAACATTAAACTCCTCCCATCTTTAATATTTAATGTTTCTGGCCATTTGGTTTTTCTAAAATGTGAGAGACAGATGTGACCGAGCCCCTTTAATAAGAATGTAACCGAAGCTTATCAGACCACAGGTCACCAAGTTCACTATTTGGTGGACGGCAAAGTTAAGAAGAAGGTCCTGGGTTCAAGTCGTGGGCTCGGGAAGGGTGTTTCTGTGTAAAGTTTGCATTCTCCCTTTGCTTGCTTGGGTTTCCTCTCACAGTACAATGACATGGACATGGTTATTTCGGATTTCCCCAGGTGTGGATGTGAGTGTAAATATTTTACCAGGCTTCCACACAAAAATAGATTTATTATTATTATTATTATTATTATTAATAATAATAATAATAACAACAACAATAAGTTGAATACTGTGATTTTGTGTAAATGCATCCAATGATGGGCATAATCATGCTCTAAATCCTTAATCTTGGTCTCCATCTGCATAATTCTATAAATTATGAAAATACTCCATACACTCTGTGTGTCCTTTAAAGTCTGTAAAGGCTGATTTATGCTTCCTGTCCCATATGCACACATGAATTCAAAATGGCCGCTGCATTTATCACACGTTCATTTTGCTTGTGCAGGTCTCCAGGAATAAATAAACCCGGTCCTAACATTACCCCTTGCAGCACATCGCTCCTCTACCCTCCCTCAATCTTTCTCATCGGCCCCGTCGTCCTGCAGCTCTACCACCAGATCTGACTGAATGGGAAACGTGTCCGTCACCAGTACCTCCATCACGTCGTCCATGCCGAAGCTTTCCTGTCCGGCCTCCTTTACGACACCAGAGTCCAGCTGTTCCGCTGCAGCTGGCTCCGCCTCCTCGTCTGCTGTGTCCTGTCCTGCTAGAGGAGGAGATGTCGCCTCGTTGGTCTCGTCCTCCACTATGAGGTTGCGCAGCTTCCTCTGGCGCGGGTTGTAGTTCTCCACACGGTTGTGGATCTGTATGTGCCGCCGCAAGTGAGCCTGCAAACACAAGGAAAGGATTAGGACACTAAAGCTGTCTTAAAAGGGAGTAATCAAAGTGATGCGATATCAATAATAATTAATTGAAATATACATCGCTAGAGATTATTGTTAATTTTATCATGCTTTGTAAGCTGCACCGTTTTTTTTTTTTTATTGTTTGATGATTAAAAGCAGGGGTGCTCAATCCTGCTCCTGGAGAGCTACCTTCCTGAATGTTTCAGTTCAAAGTCTGAAGCCTTGATTAGATGACTGGATGGTCAGGTGGGCATGATTAGGGTTGGCGCGAACATAATGTGGCTTCAGGAGCAGGATTGAGCACCCCTGACTAAAAGCCTGCGTGTTCACTACAATACAGAGAGAATGTAGGCTTTGTTTGTCACGGTCACATTATACAGTCCATCAAGAGGGTGTGGCTTGAGCGCCGGCCACAGCAGCTTATGAACAACAATGATAATAAATCCATATACTCTTTAATGTAGCATTTTCAAAAATCATATGCTTCTGAACAGACCTAAAAAGCAAGAATGCAATGTTTGCAAGTGGCGCATCGACCGAGTGCCCGACTATCATACTGAAGATCACACCTTGTACAATCTGGAGTCCATGTGAGCTAACTGGTCAAGCTCTCATCCCCGTATCACTTGATCACCAGCGGGCGTCTATGCGCTCATTTTACAAAGAGACGGATAGCGATTGCCCTCTGAGTCTGCTAGACTACCCCCAAGTGCACATACGCAGCAGTTTGTAGAAGATTCAGGTGACAGCACATGTGAATGCACATGTTATGCCCCTCCCTGATTGGTGATGGTGGTACTGTGATATGGAGGCGGCACTTGATGGGTCAGAATTGAACAGGTTTTATATGCATTGGTAAAGTCTTTCAGGAAATTGCCTAGAAATGGTCGGGTATGAAAATCCTCTGTACCTGTCTGGTGAACTTGTATCCACACTCAGTGCACTCGAACTTCCTCATCCCTTTGTGTCGCCGCACGTGTACACGAAGCTGCTCGATCGCTGCCGAGAGAGAGAAGATCACATTCCCGACATAATACCAAGACAATGAAAGTGGTTTCCTCTTCTTGCACAAAGAACGAGGTGTTCAGGCGGGATATTTCACCATATGTGATGACATCTGAGAAAAATCGCTGAATGTTTGCGGACAAGTTGGGGGAATAACACTAATTTCTGAACCTACCTTGATTTAAAAAAAATAAAAAATCAAAGTGGGTTTAAAAATTACAGTCATTCCTCGCTATATCGCGCTTCAGGATCTATAGATTTTTTTTTTTTAATATTCATCGAAAAATAAAAAATAGGGAAAAAATTCAGGAAAATGCCGCGAGGGGTCACTACTGACTCGGATTCGGATCCCAGCCTCTTCTCCTTCTTGGGTTACAAGAATGCTGGGAAATTCATCTCGACCAATCAGCTTGCGAGATTTCAGTTCCGAGTCCCAAACCGGAGTCGGTAGTGACTTTGCTGCCTTTCCTTTTTCACTATTAAATATGGAAAAAGTTAAGGGGAAGGCCGCAAGCTCACTACCGACTCTGGTTTGGGACTCGGCTAAAAACACATTTCTTACACTTTACATCTATATACAATTACACGTATGTTATATAATTTATCTTATTACGGTACTTAATATTTATATTTTATTTACATCTTATACGTTGTTTTTGAATGTTTAATTGTTACTATAAGCATTTATAGTGTTGAATATGTATTTATTGATATTATATATACATATACATGTATGTATACGTCGGGGGGGGGTCGATCCTACTTCGCAAAAATTCGGTGTTCGCGTAGGGTCTCGACCCCCCCATTAACCGTACAAAGTGAGGGATCCCTGTATTTAGTTTTTGGATTGACCTGGATTTAGCAGATACCTGCTCACCTTTGAAAGACTTGCTGCAGATGTGGCAGGAATGTGGCTGGCCTTCTTGGTGTCGGCTGGCTATGTGCCGTTGCAGCGGCCCTTTCTCAGTGAACCGCTGTTCGCAGAATTCGCAGCTGTACGGGCGTTCACCTGTGTGTGTGCGATTATGCTTGTCCAGGCTTGCTATAGACACACACACAAAACAACAAAAATATAATAATTACACACCATTTATATGTAGAACACATGACGTATGTACCTATCTATATGTAGAGTATAGCCTCAGATTCTGCTGTTCCTACTGTAACTTACAGTAGCCCTCCTATCAGCTCAACCCAGACTAGCCAATCACCTCTGACCTGTTTCATCATTCAAGCATTTCCACCCAAAAAAACTACCACTGGACCGTTTTATGGAAAAACAGCCACCAGCCAATCACAAAGGTTTCTAAGTTCATGTATGTAGAAGGCGGCGGATAGCTCTTTCCGCCGAGTGAGTTACGATGCAGCACGATATGCAGTTATCTTAAAGATACAGAGTTGGGCTTCATGTCCGCCTTCACCCTCACCAGTTTGGTCATGATAGGAATTCTACTCGAGGTAAATGAACCTTTCGTAATATTACTCGATTTTTTTTCGTCTACGGACTGATGGGTAATTAGAAGTCAAATTACCCTGAGTGCGAAAGGTCTTTCCGCAGAGGTGGCACTGATATGGTTTTTCTCCTGTGTGTGTGCGCAGGTGCATGTTCAGATTGACCCTCTGGGTAAAGGCATGACTGCAGATCTCGCACATGAACGGACGCTCCTTCCTGCAGATGGGGGGGAAGGGTGTATAAAAAAAAACGAGGAGAATAATACCACAACATCTCACTCACTCATTTACCAAAACCGCTTAATCCTACTATCGGAGACACATGGAGGCCGGAGCCTATCTCAGCCAACACTGGGTGAAGGCAGGGTAAGCTCTGAACAACTCTCTAGACCATCACAGGACCAACATGCACACACCTAGGGGCAATTTAGAACAGCCAATTAGCCTAATGTGGACGGCTTTGGAATGTGGGATAAAACCAGATTTCCCGGAGGAAACCCAGCACAGGGAGGACATGCCACATTTATTCCCATTTAATGGAAATATGTGTGGCAGACCCTTTATAGAATCCATATGGAACTGTAAAGAAAACCTGTGAATGGCTTTAATGTGCATCTGTAGGCCGTTGCGGCTGGACGCTCGGTGGCCGCACTCCTCGCACACGAAAAGCTTCTCTCCCCGGTGCTTGGCGGCTTCGTGGATACGCAGCTCGGTACGTGACAGGAAGCATTTGGGGCACAGTGGGCACTGGGGAAAACAGTGTATTATTAAAGGATGTGAAATAAAACTAAACAGAGTGGAAATGAGTGCGATGTTGGGAACAAAGTTGTGATCTTACAGCGTAGGGTTTAGGAGCTCCATGGATTTTGATCATGTGGGTCTGGAGCTCCTTCTTGTGCATGAACTGCTCCGAGCAGGCGGTGCACTATAAACAGGAAGTGTGTTACAACAGGAGCAGAAAAGGCATTTCAGATACAAACACTTGTTGGATCCCAGAAAAGTTGGAGTCCACTATAAATATCCAAGTGTAATTTATCTTATTATTAATTAATTATTTAAAAATAGTAATTAGTCATGTTTATTTAAGTACTCTGTAATACTACTGTGTATATACACACACAAATATATAAATATATATATTAGGCCAAAAAAAAAAAAAAAAAAAAAAAACTTTGTTTCTGGTCACACGACCTACTCCCTTTTATTTCCGCCAACTGTAAAGTTTTTTTTACATGTGTTTTTGTAACCCAGTGGTTATTTAATAACAGACTGTTATTCAGTGTCAATAGGTACACTGTCTCTTTAAGAATCTCAAGCGGGAAAGTTCACTTTAGCGGTGCTGAGAGAGAGAGAGAGACGGAGGGGGGGTCCTTCATCTCCGCATCTGTGAGCGCCCTTGGGGAAAAAAAATATAAATAATTTTTTTTTTAAAGTTTTGCCGACCTACCGACCCAAAATTATTCTGCAATGTTACCAGAAACAAAGGGTTTTTTTTTTTTTGGCCATACTTACACTCACTCACTCGGGTCACAGGGAGGCTGGAGTCTATTCCAGCTGACACTGTGTGAAGACGAGGTACACCCTGAACAGCACGCCATACCATCCCAGGGCCAAATTATTCACACTCACACCTAGCGATTTAGCTGATTAGCCTAACATGCACGTCTGTAGTCTCTTTGGGCGCCACGGTGACACAGTGGTTCGTAAAGGTCTCAGGGTTCGGGTCTCGGATTCGACTCTGTGTTTCTATGTGGAGCTTATACACTCTCTCTCTCTCACTCGTGCTTGCATAGGTTTCCTCTGGGTGCTCCGGTTTCCTTCTACAGTCCAAAGACATGCACGTTAGGCTGATTGGTTGTTCCATATGACCACCCCCCCCCCCCGATTGCAAGTGTGAGCATGAATTCTCGTGTGTTCCCTGTGATGGTTTGTCGAGGTGTTGAGGGTGTCCCCCGCCTCCCTCCAGTATTGGCTGAGATGGGCGCCAGTCTTAATGCGACCCTAAAAGTTAGTCATTTGTATCGTATTTTGTGGCAAAAATCACCTTATTTGGCATCTCGCCTGTGTGTGTGACTGTGTGAATACGCAGTTCCTGTCTCTTCTTAAAGCTTAAGGGACACCTGGGACAGAAGAACATCTAAACCAAACAAGATTTTAGGGTTTAGCGAATTAGTTCATGCACACAGTAAACTGGATACATGCTGGCTGTGACATACATTAACACTGATATCAGCCGAGAGTGTCTCATCTCACCATATTAGCCCTGCTCAGGCAGTTCCTGGCCTCATGCTCCTGCAAATTCTCTTTCCTATAATAACACTTCCCACATTTTTCACATTTGAAGGGCTTCTCCCCCGTGTGCCGCCTGTTGTGTACTTTCAAGTAATATTTACTGAGGAATGTTTTGTGGCACGTCGGACACTGAACAGAACCCTTCTTTGGACCTTTCGTCGAGCCGCCTCCGTTTTCTTTCCCGCTGACGCCCCCTTTCTGTTTACGCTTCACCCGCGGACCTTTCGGACACGCGACAGGCGAATCGTGAGGCGTGTACTCTTCATCCGTTTCTTCTGCAAAAACCCCCTCGTCATCTTCGTCAGCAGCACTGTTCTGACTATTATCAGGCTCGTCCTGTACACAAGAGATCACGTACATCAGCTGATTAAGGGATCAGTTTAAACGTGTTTTCAACTCATTTATTCATCCATTAATTATATTGGGTTGCTAACACGGGAATGTACCACCACAGCAGGGGCGTCAAACTCTTTTCTGACGGCCATATCACTAAATTTTGAGGTCACCAAGAACCAGTGCTTGACAGCAACATGCGAGCTTGGTATCTTTCTTCAGACATGAATGACACGGTTTGCTGCCACCTAGTGGATGGACGATGAATTACGATGAAGTACATGGTAATGGTTGATGTAAGAATGTACGATAATCATACACTTTGAAAGGACTCGCCGGCCACATGAAATGAGTTAGCAGGCTAGATTTGGCCCACAGCCCATCAGTTTAACATCTATGTACTAATGATACGACTGTTTAGAGCTGCTATAGTACAAGTCCGAACAGGAACGAAGTTGTTTGTAGACACACAGTACTAAAAAGTACATCCAGATCTAGCGAGATGCCCTGCTATACATTACTTACCTCAACCTCAACCGGCACTTGCGTATCGCTGTGTTGTCCTTCAGTAGGGATGGCGTGCTCATCTTTGGCATCAAAAGCTGCAGTTCTTCTTGTCGTACTCGTCTTTGAAACTACAGGGGGAGAGTTCTCACTGGCCAGTCTGCTCGGACCCCTCACCCTCCTGCCTGATCGCGTAACAGTACCTGAGCTGGTGCTGGGAGACTCATCAAGCTCGGGAACTGCTTCCTCTTTCCGCACTGAGGGTTCTCCGTTGCTTTTGAGCACCTGTTGACATGCAGACTGTGGCAGCGCCATCAAATCCGGTTTGGTTTCTGAATTCAGCACGGGGAAAAGTGGCTTCCCATCAGAGTCATCAATACAGATCGAACCTCCCATCAAACCCTGAGAAGGAATGAGCGACTCGGGGACGGATAAGCCATTCGCAGCACATCGGACCTTGGCCTCGTTGTCGCTGTTTAGCTGGAGCTCACCAGTGTAGAAGAAGTGCAGCAGTAACTCGAGCCCTTCAACAGGACACTCTTGTGGAAGGTCGATCTCCGTGCACGGTGTAGAAGAAAGCGAGTCCTGGAACATTTGGCTGAAGCAAGCGAGGATGTTGCGGTGCGCCAGGAACACCTGTCCGTTCTGAGTGTTGAGCATCACATCGCAGAACTTTCCGAGCTCCCTCTGCTGGTTGAGCTCAGATAACACCCACTGAGCATGAGCGCCATCTAGTGTACTTCTCTCCATTACGACTGCCTGATATGGACATGATAGAAAAACTTCCACTGCAATTACATTAATAAATACATCGGTTAAGCAATATAGCAGATATAAAGATCTATTATTTATATATTCAAGGCACAAAATTTAAGATCCTGACCGACATAGCAGTTCCACAGTAAAATGCTGTATGACAAGAGTAACTTGTACTCAGGCATCTATCCTTATTGAGAAAACACTCCTTGCTCACTCTCAATTACCAAACCGTTTAATCCTACTACAGTCACAGGGAGGCTGACGCCCATCCCAGCCGACACTGGGTGAAGGCAAGGTACACCCCAAACAGCTCACCAGACCACCGCAGGGCCAACATACACACACACACACAACCATTCACAATGACACTCACACCTAGGGTCCATTTGGCATAGCCAATTAGCCTGATGTGCTTACCGATATAAGTACAGGGAACACAGAAGCACCCGAACCAGTACCTTCTTGCTGTGAGGCAGACATGCGAAGCACAATGCCACAGTGCCTTCATTTGGTAAACATTCATTCATTTTCTGAACCGCTTAATTCTAATTAGAGTCATGGTGAGCCTGGCGCCCATCTCAGCCGACTCTGGGCGAGGGCAAAGTACACCCTGGTAGTTTGAATCCAGGTTAATGCAACAGCCATCTGTGACTGGGAGTCCATGGGAATTGATTGGCCAAACTCTCACAGGAGGGAGGGATGCTCACTTCCCTGTCACTCACGGCGATGAACAGCCAATCATGGGCGTCTGTGAGCTCATTTGTATGAGGGGGAAGATGGAGCTTTCCCTCCGAGTGTGTTAGACCACCCCCAAAATATGCATATACAGCAGTTTGAAAAGAGGCGGGTGGCTAGCATCACATGTCATAGAGGGGGCGTGTGCTTGCTTTTGCCCCTCCCAGGTTGGTGGTGGTCAACTGATAGAGAAGGCAATACTTGATAGGTAGTAATTGGATACAAATAATAAGAAAAAAATGGGGGGAAATAATAATAATAATAATAATAAAAAAAAAAAAAAAGAGAGTGCACCCTGGACAGCTCGCCACGCCATCGCAGGACAGAAACACGCTGACTGCTATGCACCCTACTCAAATCAGCAATGGTTCGTTTACAGGCCTCTTACTACAGACAGTGAGAGACATGACTGACATTTGATAACCAAGTAATTTGCACTGGGGACATTTGGTAAATTATCTAAAATTACAAATTAGACACGCCTCTTTCCTTTGTAAACCAAAACACTGTGCATTTGCAGGCAACTGGAGATTTTATTTCATATATTTATTTCTTTAGTTTTTTTTTTTTTTTTTTTTTTTGCTCATTCACTTAGATATGATATCAAACCCACTTCATGGGAAAAAAACATTTTGAAACTAGAAATATTCAATGGTTACGTCATAAGTATACAATAAACAGTGTGTTCAGGATTCATAAACAAAACATATGGAACATTATAATTTTGTCATTTTTATGAGAATGGCTGCATGTTTAACGTTAATTTCGAGACATAAAAATAAAATTCTGTGGTAATGTCGCCTTAAGAAGCTGCAAACTTGATAAATAATAATAATAATAATAATAATAATAATAATAATAATGATAATAATAATAAATGAACATTGTACTGGTACTGGCGCTGAGGAATGGAGTTTATTTTGACTATCTGGGTTTCAGGCCCTAATGTATCCCCGTGCAAAAATATATATATATATACACAGTACTTAATTCCACCTTAATGCAGTCTCCACATTTTATCCAGTGCCTTAATGGCTGCAGGTCTCAGGCTGGTTCTATTTAAACTCGACGTTGAAGCAGGATGTGTGTATTTTAGTGACGCTCCCTAAAGTGTGTTCCCCTAAAAACAGCTGCGAATGTCTTACCTCACCGTCTCCCATCTCTACAACCTCGCTCAGTGCTTTTTTATATATAACAATGACCTACATTAAAAGGTATATGTTGCAGATACATAATATATTGCGGATGAAATGCTTTTATTCGATTAAAATAAACAAAGACGCCATCTTTGGAGAAAACCAGGAAGTGACGTCGGTGTCGCAGCTGGATTTGAAAGTGGTTGGCCAACCAATTCGTTACAAAAGGTTTATATTTTGCATAGGGAATATTATAATAACGTGATATGTGCCTTTATAGGATACTAATGCAAACATAATATTTACATATAAATATTAGTTTTGATTTATTGTTTAATTGTATCTCTATATTATACGCTATTATTTAAAATATTTTAAAAAGGGAAATTGAAACTCCGGGATACTTTTGTTTTGTCCAACCCCCATGTACAGTCCATACCGCTTATCAAGCCATCGCTAGACAACACTAGGCTGTACTGTATAGATTTTCAGTAATTTTGCAGTATTGTGGTGTTTGTCTAATTTATTCTATGAAGGTTTTTAAACAGAAGAGCAGAAATCAATATTAATGACAATCTTTTGCGCTGCTCTTGAACGCTAACGTTATAGGAGTCAGCCTGCTCACATGGAGTGATCCTAGCTGGTAAATAATTTCCAGGTTATCTATAAAGTCACATACTTCTGCATAAAATCCCAAAGATTGTTTTTATAATGATGCATTACTGTTCATGTCTGCAGGGTTTTTTTAACGTTTTCTTTCCACCAGCTATTCATACAAAGGGGTAAGTGCTAGCTGGCTAGCTAGTTAGCCTGCAATGCTTTACTCAGAAGAAAAAATACGAAGTTTGAGTGAAATTAGAAAACAAACTTGGTAGAAAATGTATAATATTGCTCTCTAAAATTAAAATTCCCATGTATATGTAAGTAGTTCGTGGTAACTCAGTCCTACATCCTTATTGAGCTGAAGTAACACTGGTTGAATCTCAAATGGCTTCTTGCTCCCTTTAAATGTGCACTATATAGGGTAGAAGGTAGTCAGGATTCTACAGCCTACCTAGTGCACTATTTATCCAGTAGCAAGCTATACATAATCAGACCAGAAGGTGACAGTAAATCAAAATAATCTCACTATCATTTGCTAAATCGCCTAATCCTAATCTAAGTGTCGCTGGGAGGCTGGAGCCTATCTCGGCCGACTCTGGATGAAGGCGTGGTACACTCTGAACAGCTCGCCAGACCATTGCAGGGCCAACACAAACACTCACACATAGGGGCAGCTTGGAACAGCCAGTAGCCTGATGTGCATGTTTTTTGAACTGTAGGTGGAAACCAGGGTACTCGGAGGAAACCCATGCAAGCACAGGAAGCTCATGCAAACCCCACACGAAGACACTCAAACCCAGGACCTTCTTGTTGTGAGGCACACATGCAAGCCCCTAACCCACCCCTAATCCTGCCCCTAATTTCATTATAAAGCAACAAATGTACTGTGAAATGTTTAGGCTGCTTGTTTTGTAAACGCTGCGGTGGCCTGGTGAGCTATCCAGGTTGTACTGGCTGAGATGGGCACCGTTCCTCCCACGATGCTAATTAGGATTAAGCAGTTCCGAAAATGAATGAATGAATGAATATTTTGTAAACGATAAAGCCTTACTTTGAAATCCTTGGGGATTTTTTTTTTAAGGCTTTTTGTACCTGTTTGTAGGAGACCCCTGTCCTTTTGATCAGTAATCCAGTGCCGTAACCACTGAGCCACCGCTGCCCAATGAAATCATGGCGAACCTATTACGAATCACCTAGAAAAATGCTAATCGCCAGCTCTGGTTGCCTAGGTAACCATCTTGGATGTTCCCCGCTTCCAAGTGAAACCATGAGCAGTGAAGAGCGAGTTCCCTACACAAAGTGTAGCTCCATGAGCAATATCGAGCTATTTCACTAATAAATAGTTTGTAATATTTTAGTTTATGTAAATTTTTATGAAATGTCAACCAGTTGAGAATCATGGACTCGACCATGGAGTTTGCTTATAAAATTTGTGAGTGCAGTTATAGAGTGCACTTGCAGTAATGAGCTCCTTGTACATCTTGGTGTCTTTTTCTCCCTTAGGTGTTCCTTCACACCATAATCCAGTGCCAATGAAAGTTCACAAGTGACCATGAAGGTGCACAAAGTCTCCTCTCGCTCCAAGCACGAGCATCGGAATTCCACAAAACGGCAAATGAAAAACAAATGGCGCACCCACGGGAAGAAGATCCGCTATACGGACCCCACTAGTTACAATCCGAAGCCTTCAACAACAAAGTTTGAGAACGAGCTTGTTAACAGACAGAAGCCCAGAGTGAAACGGTTACAGAAGACTTACAGCAAGGCTGCGACGGTAACATCTGAAGACGGACATTCATCAGAGGATAAAGACGAGGTCGTGCCCGCAGTCTTCCCTCATGTCCAGACTAATGGAGGTACTGAGCTCGATACAGGAAGTGACTCGGAGGACTCCCAGGACTGGAGGTCGTACGCCAAGAGCATCCTTCAGAACGGTTTGGAGAGAGAAGCTGGGGGAGGGAACTCGGTTTCAAACCAGTTGGAGGAAGAGGAGGAGGAGGTATCTGAGTACCACGCCCAGTATGACCGCTCACAGAACCACACAGTGTTAGTCCTGAAGCAAGGCCAGGTAAAAATCAAAGCGTGTACATACCTGTGGTGTTCTGTGTTGTGAGGAGTTCTCGAAACTTCTTTGAATGATAAGTGTTTTTAGTTCATTTCAAAAGCTTCCACATATTTACCTCCGCGGTGGCATTGTTTTTCACTGGTGTTGGGTTTGCTTGGCTGGTTGTGTACAACATAACTCAAAAATTTATGCATGGATTTATTTTTTATTTTTTTTTGCCAGAGTAGGGTGTGGTACGGGTAACATACCATTAAATTTTGGAGGGGATTTGTGCATGGGATCATGCTTAAAATAATTTTTAAAAAAGCAATCCTGAAAATTCCTGTTGTTTAACATGGTACAAAATGTTCTCCAGATGACCACTAGGGGGAGACATGCCATGACATTAAAATCCTGCAGATTTTTCAGGTTAATTCAGTGCTTCTCAAATAGTGGGGCGTGCCGCGATTCCAGGGGGGCGTCTGTGACCCTTGGTAACATGCTTATTTTTTTTGCCATAATGTACTAGAATTAAGTGTAATTGCACCTCCACTACACTAGTTGGCAGTGCCGCTCTCACTGTCGCGCACTGGTGTCGGGGATTTCAGCAGAGAGCAAGCGATATGAACAGGAATGAAGAG
>JAQNCB010000023.1:30169065-30184582 GCA_030068295.1 Euristhmus nudiceps | reverse complement strand
GTTTTTTTCCTCTTTATCATGCATTTTTGGCTGATGCGACTTATACTCCGGTGCGACTTATAGTCCGGAAAATACGGCACTTTATTTAAAATATATATATATTTTTTAAAATATCAATCAAACTGACTGGCAGTGACTGAGTGATGATAACAAAAACAAAGACGATAATGATAATGATGATACTTTGCCCCCGCTTTGTTTAAAGGTGTCCTCAGAGGGGTGGACATGGCTCGAGGGCTCTACTTTCTTGTCACCCCAGTGCCTCCTGCGACCCTGAGGCATGTCAACTGCCTGCTCCTCGGGGAGATCACACTGCCGAAAATGCTCCTCACTGTCCAGGTAAAGGGCTACACTATCATCACACTCGCCCATTTCCCAAACCGCTTAATCCTATCAGGATCAGCGGAGCTAATAGGATTCTGGAGCCTATCTCAGCCAACACTGCGTGTATGTTCGGGTACACCCTGAACAGCTTGCCAGACCATCATAGTCGCAACATATACACACAACCATTCACACTCCATTTATACCTATTGGTGATTTGGGCTAGCGAGTTAGCCTACTGTGCATGTCTTTGGACTGTGGGAGGAAACTGGAGTACCCAGAGGAAACCCACGCAAGTGTGAGGAGAACATGCAAACTCCAGACAGAAACATCCTCGCCGAGGCCGAGGCCGAGGCTGAGACTCAAACCCAGGACCTTGTTCCTGTGAGGCGGACGTACTGAGCACCATGCCACCGCGCAACGTCCTTCCCAAAATATCTGATTTTTGATCCAGACTACTGCACATGTGTGAAATTCTGTCAGGGGAAAAAGGCAAAATCTGATGGTCAGGGTTGAATATTTTTGCGGAAATTGATTTTTGATTTCTTATATTAAAAAAACAAAAAAAACATAAAGCACTAAGGATGCTCTGCTGACCAGAGTGGTTTCGTTAGGCTTGTTATCTGCAATCGCGCGACAATGAAAGTAATGTTTAAACGCTTCCTGTAAGACACAAATACAAATTAATAGCAAATGTTTAAATAGTTGCATGGGATTGTCGCTCTCTCTCTCTCTCTCTCTCTGTCTGTCGCGCGCCTGCGCGCTCTCTCTCTCTTTAAGCATGATGTAAAACAAATATGTTGTTAATATTGCTTACAAATACATTTGTTTCTAATTCATATGTGTGGAAGAAGTGTTACTGAAAATTTTTCAAAAATACTGAAAAAAAAAACCTTGTGAAGAATACTGAAAATCTATATATGAGGTCGGCATCTCTGTCGCTACGTTCGTTAGCATTGTGAGATGCTAGCTTAACTGAAGCCTCCACCGCTGGTGGGAAATGCTAACTGTGTAGCATCCGAATGCTAGTTCAATACAGAGACATCTCTGAAAATTAATACCCAGCGGACCAATTCTTCTTGCTAATTAATAGCTTCCCGTTACTTCACATTACAAGAGTTCATTTAATTCATTTGCTTTTTAAGACAAACGGCCAACATTCTATCCTTCCATCCTTTATGATGTCGTTTAGTCATGGAGACCGTTCGCGTCCTTACTTTTTACCAATGAATCCTCAGTAAAGCTTTGTTTTCCTTGCTAAATATCCACCTGTGAAATTTCACACGTCTCTTTCTCTCTCCTTTTCAGCATGGCATTGAAACCGAGCTCCCATACGTCACCACAGATTACAGCTTTGAGGTCACCGGCGCTGGAAAAGTCCATGTTTTTAAAGGGCTCGCAAGATCTTCCTTTGTTAAAGCTAAAACAAATAACTAAACTCTCACTTACGGACTTCACCTTCAGCGAATGATGTTTTGTACTTCTAATTGTTTTATATACCAAATAAAGAGGCTACAGCTGCCACTGAATGTACAGAATATCAGGCATTTCTCTTCGTGAATCAGTAAAGCTTGTGTCTCGCAAAGCAGCGAATGCCGGCAAACATGGCGGATTTTGGGTTTCATCATGGCTCCTAAACGGTCGCTAAACAGCTCGCTAACAGTTTTTAGAGACACAGACAAATTTTAAACAGGAATTAGTAAAACTAATCACGTCTTTTAAATTGTTAGCGTTTGCAAACAGTTGAAACACAGGTCGCTAAAGCTCTCTTTTTGTTCGCCAAGTAGTGAACACCGTGCTGTCCATCTTCTATATTTGGGGAGGGTTTGCTTACCCTTTTTATAGGGTTGAATTGTTCAATTCCTAAATCTGCCTGATTATTCGTCTGGTCTTTTACCAGGAGATGGCAAGAGTTCCCAAATGTTCCCAAACAGCGGTGAAAGAGTTGCTAATCTTCACCCAGACTGTCGGTAGTGTTAGCAAAAAATAGCTAATTGTCGCTAAATGATGCTAATGGCAGGGGCGGGTACTGATTTTCATCAACATTCGTCAAAAAAAAGTTGCCGGATCCAAAATTCACGTTCATGTTCACATTCGCTGCTGTGAGAGACGCGCTTAATTCCACTGAACAACGTGGTGCATGATGGGAACAGTAGTTAGTCGAGTCCTGATTCAGCGCCTTGCCATATAGATACGATTGGTTGCCATATTTGTGTTTAAATTTTTATTATTATTTTTCTTGTCTTTTGTTTAATATTTTCAAACACTTCCTAATATCACGAGTAACAGATGAGCTTGTGTACACAGCATTAGCCGGGATGTTTCAGGGAACATTCCCAGACTGTACAGATTATAAGATATTAAAGTGGATTTCACTTTTTTTTTTTTTTGTCAAAAAAGTCTGACTATTTCACTGACTTTGACATCAGACTAATGAAAGTATGCTTCAACCCCAAGAATGAAAATAGGCTATGAAACCTCACCTTACATATTTTAGCTAGTTGTTTTTCTCGTGCTATTTATAGATAGTGTGTCTTAAATGGAAAAAACAAGAACTGCAATCTCTTGGTAAGGTGTTAGGCCATGACCTCATTTCTCAAGTCTTTTAACAGTACTAGATGCATGAACGACTTCTGTCATGGTTGATAGATCAGGGTGAAAGTAGTTAGTATATTTGGACAGGGGGAAAAATGTTAAGATGTGCGGGGTAGACCCACTGCTCCTCTTCTGCATCAAAAGTAGTCTGTTTAGGTGGTTCGGGCATCTGATTAGGATGCTTCCTGGTTGCTTTTCTTTAGAGGTGTTTTGCGTACGTCCAATGGAACAGGGACCTGGATCAGACCTAGAACTCATTAGGGTATATTTCATGTGCCCTGGCAATGTCTCCGCAGCCCACCCCACCCAGGAGGAGAGACAGAGCATCAGTGGGGAGAGGGATGCCTGGGTTTCCTGCCTAGCTCTGATGCCTCAATGAGCGAAAGCAAATAGATGGATGGTTTGTATGAATTCTTTTTGGAGAATTAGTTAAATAAAACGTCTAGACATTTGTTTTTTTTATCTCTCAGGAGTTTGCAGAGTTTAATAGGACTTTGACAACAAAAAGAACGAGACGCAAGGCTGTTAGCATGTCTAAAAATGTGTCCAAGAAATAATAATTTGTACACACAATTTAATTTACTGACAGCTAGCACGGTGTGTGTGTTTGTGTTAAAATGGATGTTCAGGATGATGATGTATGAACATGTTCCATACGTTGTTGTTATGCACAATGTTCTTTGCTCAGGGATGAAGTCTCACCATAAAGTGAGTCGAAGTTCCTACATCAAGGAAGCCTCCGCTAATCGTTAGCTGGCATAATAAAGAACTCAAAGACTTCTTTCAAATTATATGCAAATAATACGCAGCTGTGGACTTGCTGGTACTCTGAGGTCTTTGCACATGCTGTTAGATTGTTTAGATCGCTTGTTAGCATGTACAGGAAATAGAGGTCCTTATTACTGCCAGTGAGAGTAGCGTTCCCGCTCCCTTGCCTCTGAAGCCTGAAGAAGAAAAAAAAAATGGTGCTGTTCATATAGGAATCCTTCCTGATGATGGAGGAGGCTCTACAGTGGAGTAAGAAATATGTACATCTCTCCCATCATGGGCTTCTTGCAAGACAGATGAGATTTGCTGCCCAGGTCTTTTGCGGCACGTGCATATTCAAGGACAGCGTACAGCCTCAAAGGTATGGATGAGCCCATGGCTGCCCATGATTGGCTGGTGATCACTTTCTGCAACAGGGAGGCGAACGCATGTCTTCCATCCGCTGGGCCAATCGGCTCCCGTGGGCTCCAAGCTGTAGATGGCTGTGTCCATCAACTGGATTTGAATTCATGATCACAAGGATGATAGCGGTGCACCCTCTTGGTATGTCACTCAAGTTTTGAGTACTTGCGCAAGTATTTTATACCTTATTCAAGTAGTCATCTCTTGATAACATCCCAACCCTATGAGTCTGTGAGTGTGTGGAGGTGTGAGTAATGAGTCTTGATCAGGTTTCAGAGTAAGCGCAGTTTCACTGTGCCCCGTGGAAGATGGGTGGGAACTGAAGACGGTGGACAGGTACTTGGAAAAGTGGGTGGTACCTGGGGAATGTGGGCGCCGCCGAGATCTGGCTTGAAGGTATTAACGTTCTCAAAACTTCATGATGTACCATGATTCTATGTCAGCAAGATGGGCCTTGCATGGTTCACAATAATTTTAATGAGTAGGTGGGGACTTGAGCCATTGTCCACCCAAACCACCAATTTTTATTTAAAACTAGAAAGGAACTTGGAGAATGCAAACCTCTGCCAAGCCAAAAAAAAGAAAGAAAGAAGGTACATTGCACGAGCTTGCATGGAATGTTGTAGTATCACACTCTACTTCTTATCTCACAATGTAAAATTTTGAGAATTTGGAACTTGTTGTCTTCAGACTGTGGAAGGGGTCTGGAGTATCTAAAGGAAACACACACAGACATCGGGGAGTATGCAGATTCCACGCAGAAACACCCTTGCCCAGCCCAGGACTCAAACCTGGGACCCTTCTTACTGTGAGACAGATATGCAAACCACTACACCGACTGTCCCGCCCACATGTTCAAATTTTTATGAATTAAATTCAATGTGTTTGCATTCCGGCAGCGTAGTGGTTAGCATGTCTACCTCACACCAAAAAGAAGTTCCTGGGTGGGTTCAGCGCGGGCGTTTCTGTGCAGAGTTTGCACGTTCCCTCTGTGCCTAAGTGAGTTTCCTCCACTTCCTCCCACCGTCCAAACATGTGCACAGTCTGCAAGCTGGCTCTGCCACTTTGCCCAAGGGTGGAATATGTGAGTGTAAATGGTGACGTATGTGTTTGCCCTGTGATGGTCTGGTGAGCTCCTCAGGGTGTACCCCGCCTTCGCCAAGTGTCAGTTAAGAAAGGCTCCAGTCTCCCCGTGACCCTAATAGGATTTCGCAGTCTGGAAAAATGACAGTTTTTATTCCTGTGCAACGCAATGCTTGCCCCCACCCAGTGCTGTAGTGGTCAAAAAATAAGTGAGTACACGCTGTCATTCAAGGTCGCGAACGACCGAGGCGCTCAGCAGCACCTCAGCCCATGAAGTGGGCGGAGCGTGGGGAGGGTGTGGGAGGTCTTTTGAATCAATTGAAACTATTTAGCACTTCATCTCCACTTTTTATTTATACAATCGTGGAAATTTACATTGATCAACTATAAAACAGACAAAATTAAGTCAGTACACGCAACTCAGCCTCTAAAACAAGTGGGTACACGGCATGTACCCACCACTACGGCACTGCCCCCACCGCTGGCATTAAGACCACTCGGAAAGACCTATGAATATTTAGGCCTCTTCGTAGGCCAAAACAAGCCTCACATGTCAATCAATAGTTTACAATCTCGACTCCTAACCAGCCGGTAAGCTGAGAGCTCGGGATGGATACCTGAGATGGTACTTAATCGCTTCTCTATTCATTATTCAGATCTACCGAGGTAATGCTTGTAATCCTATTGCACCCACTCCAGAACTTTAATTAAGTTCCCGGTGAAGTTTGCATAGAAAGTGTCATCTTGGATATTTTTTTTTTCAGAGCACGAGGCCGGAACAAAAATATATATATATATATATTTGCGTGCCACAGCTTTAAGCACCGCCCCCTGTTCAATAACCCATCCCACGCTGCCTCGTGCGCACAGGTCGTGCCTGGGAAGCGAGGGCGGTAGGACCGCGCGGACGCCGGTTAAATGTGCCGCCGAGTTGCACCTGTTGTGTTCAAACGGAAACCGGGAGGACGATGTTCGGTCCTTCTGCGCGGAGATTCTTTCAACAAACAGCCAACGAGTTTTCTATATACCTTCTTAAACCCCCCCCCCCCATACACACGTATATACACATACATACACACACGCGCACGTACAAGCTCGCCGCGAGACACGGGGGAAAGTAACGAGTTGATCTGTCACGCGACCTGAGTGACGCTTTTACCTCAGGTAAGTCTAAGCTGCGAAGATTTGGATGATTAGCAATGTGTATTAATAACCGTAACATCAACTCGTCCTTTCAGGATATCACTGGTTTCCTCCGGGTTTGGTTTCCTTCTTGATTTTTTTTTACCTCAAATCAGACCCGGTACTCAGTAATGTTGGTTATATGGTATGATGAATTTTGTATGAAAGAAGCTTCCAGAAACATCCTTTAGTACCTCAGTGTGACTGTAAATAAACAGTTTTAGTCTATAAAGTTTTTTTTGTGTGTGTGTGAGAAATGAGTCGAATTTCCTGTCAGTGTTAGCCTTTTTTCACCCTCCATGAGGAAGTACTTGACTTGACAGGCTCATCTACCTCTGTGTGGAAAAAAAAAGAGATGACTAGCATGAAACTTTAGCATTTATATCCTCCAGTCCTTAAAGAACCTTCTTTGGTATGAAGGAGTTACAAGTTTGCCTCAATACTTTACATTATCAGGGGTGATGTAAATAGATAAAGACAAAAGAACCTACAAGAGAACCTGTTTTGCTATGAATAACTGTTTCAGAATGTTTCCTCATTGTTCTGTAGTCCATATTTCATCACTAGTTTAGATAAGGATTATAGGCATAGAGCTGCAGGACAAGAAAGGCCAGAGTACCTGGGTTCCTGAAGCCCCAAGGAATTCAACTTGCCCCATAACCTGATCTTGTCACGATCCAGACCTCACCGTACCAAAACCTCAGATTTTCTGGCATATCGACTGTAGGGTGCATTGGAGGCGATTGTAGGGTGCATTGGGTGTCTGTCACAGTGAGAAGGTCATGGGTTCAAGTCCTGGTGGAGTTTGCGTGTTTTCCTCGTGACTGAGTGGGCTTCATCCGACAGTCCAAAAAAAAAAAAAAACCGTGCACGCTGTTCCAAATTGGCCCGGTCGACTTGCGTGTAAGTATGAAAGACAGCAAGAAGATCCTGGGTTCGAGTCCTGGTGGAGATCGGATGTTCTCTATAACCCGCACACGTCCCCGATGACCGTCACTGCGGGCTTGGTCCCTGTAGATGTCTATGGCTTGTATAAAACTGTTCATCATTTTTTTTAGTATTATTGTTATTATTATAATTATTATTATCTAAAGCTGTTTTGCGACAATGTTGATGGTAAAAAGCGATATACTATACTAATAAAGTTGAATTGAATCGATTTCTCCCCGTGCTGGCATGTGTTTCATCCATTGAGGTTTGTGTGAATGGTTGTGTCTGGGTTGGGCCGGTGATGGTCTAACGAGCTGTTACAGGGCGTACCATGCCTTCTCTCATTGTTGGCTGAGATAGGCTTCAGTCTTCCTGCCACCCTAAAAGGGTTTAGTGCGTGATTGAGAAAGTACATTGTGAAGGCATTAATTTTTTTTATTTTATTTTTTTAAATCTTCCTGTTTGAAGATGTTGATCAAGTTCAGTAGCTGTTTGCTGATGAGAAACAAAAACAGAAAGCAGACAAATAATAAGACACAATATTATAGCTGAGGATGTTTACTTTGTGGTGTTTCTGAAGACTTGCAGATAAAATTGTGCAACTCTAATTGTGTGTGAGGCCATCATGACCAGGGTAAAAGCACTTACTGAAGATGAATGACTAAAAAATGTATTTTAAAAATATATTTTTATGATTTATTTATTTATTTATTTATTTATTTATTTATTTATTTTTTTTTTTCTTCCCATGCACAAAAAAATTAGAGCCCCAAGGTGATGTAACGGTTAGCATGTCTGTATCACAGCAAGAAGGCCCTGAGTTGGGCTCAGGCGTACAAAGGTGGTGTTTGCATGTTTTCTCCATGCTTACATGGGTTTCCTCAGAGTACTCCGGTTTCATCCCACAGTTCAAAGACATGCATGTTGAGCTGGTTGGCTGTTCCAGATTGTATAGTAAGTGGGAGTGTAAATGGTTGTGTGTATTGCGCCTGAGATGTACTGGTGAGCTGTTTGTGTACCTTGCCTTCGCCCAGTGTTAGCTGAGATAGGCTTCAGACTCACTGCCACCTTGGTAGGATTAAGATGGTTGGGAAATGAATGAAGGAAGGAATTTCACAGCAGAAATTACAGAATTTTGCTGTGTGTTGTGGGGGGGGGGGGTGCACCTCCACAAGCCCCTCCCACCCCTGCACAGCTCTCGTCTAAATTGTTGTTTTTAAAACTACAAATGTTACTCAGGAAAAACACACACACACATGAGGGTTTGTGCTCATTCATTCCTCTGAATGAAGTACTTTATCCTGGTCTGGTTTGCCGGGAATGCAGAGCTTATCCCAGGAATATTTGATGCATGGTGGGAGAGTTCACCCCCAGCTGGAGTGCCAGTCCACCGCAGGGACACCATTCACACGCTCATTCATTCTGGAGTAAATCCACTTAACGGCATATTTTTGGATGGAAGAAGGAAACAAAAGAGCGTGAAGGGATCCCAGACACTGAAAGGATCACAGATTGAACCTGATATTTCTACTGCTACAGTTTAAATGCAGACAACTTTACTAAAATAACTTCAGTGGTTCTACATAAAAGTTTGAATTTAAATATTTCCAAGAGCTGATCTAAGATCTCCAAAAGGAGGGGGTTTTTTTGTTTGTTTGTTTTCTGAGGGGGAGAAAAATGTCCCCCTCACAGCAAGAAGGTCCTGGGTTTGGTTTTTGAGTTTATATAATCTGGGAAGCCTCTCGTTCTTGTCCTCTGTCTCTGTGTTTACGTGATTGGATATGTCCTTTGTACAATAGACAGCTGAAAATGAGAGCCTGGTACTGTTGGAGTGTGTGTGTGTGTCTGGGTGTGTGTGTGTGTGTGTCTGGGTGTGTGTGTGTGTAGTTGATACACTTCACTCCAGCCATCTCTTTTAACAACAAGCTATTGAAATCAGGATATTTACACCATTTTCTCTCGTTTCCATGGAAACCATCACATCCCCTTATTATTATTATTATTGGGTGTACTTTTTGTTTTCCAGCCTTTAGGATGCGCCTGAGACGTCGCGTCTCCCCACTGAAGCTGGCCGTGCTGGGTGGTACGCTCTTCATGCTGGTTCTAGTGGTGCTTCAGAGGGACGTCGGCAGTAATGATCAAGAGCCCTGGTTCCAGGATTTCTCCAACCGCAAGGAACGGATGATCGAGTTGGTCCGTGGTGCCATTCACAACATGGCATTCCAGATTCCAGGTCAGCCAGGCACTCCACAGCTGCCTGCGGAGGACAAAATCTGCCCGTCTGGCTTTTACACCGAGGCCGAGCTCGTGCCGCTGTTCGAGCGGACGCCTGAGGACCCGCACAGCCCGGGTGCCGAAGGGAATGCCTTCCAGAGGGACAATCTCACTCCAGATGAAGTCAAGGAGAAGGAGGAGGGCATGACCAGACATTGCTTTAACCAGTTCGCTAGCGATCGGATCTCCCTGCACCGCAGCCTTGGGGACGACACCCGTCCTCCAGAGTAAGAAAATATTTTCTCACACACACACACACACACCATTTCAAGGTCTGTTTAATTATCAACCAACTGCAACAAATGTCACAGAACGATCTTGTGTACTTCATACTCGAGTTTTCTGTGGTATATGGACACACTTCTCTGAGCTGAATAGCATTGTGTTGACTCAAGGGCTTACGCTTAACATTTATGACTTGGGTAAACACTCGTTGTGATAATGTTATGTACAGGGGAAGGTTCAGTGACGACCTGCTTATCAGGCTTTCACTTATGGTATTGTTACTGAAGAAAAAAGGAGGGGTGGGGGTGGGGGGCTGTTTAAATGTCAAGCTGAACTCCTCTGTCCTGTTTATTGTTTAATTTGTTTCTTTGCGCATCAGTTAAATGCTGTATAAAACCTGATCCCTGGATATTTCCAAATAAATTGATGTGAGCTAGCAGTGCTAACGTGGCAGCTCAGTGGTGGTATTATCTCGTGCTTTAAAGGCGTTTGTATTGTTTGTTTTTTTTTTTTTTTTTTTTTCTGGTCACAAGCTCTCACCGTAATGCCAGTTTGGGTTGAGAACGAATGTTTGATAGAATCGATTTCGACAACCGCGCTGTTCAATTCTTCATTCCGATTGGTGTGAGGGATGTTTGTACCGTATCGTACGTGAAATGTGTTTTTTCGCTGACAAAAGCCAAATCTTTACTGTGGTGTGTAAGGATCGAATTTGAAAGCAGTGAGCGCTTTGCAATATTTAGTGATTTTTTTTTTTTTCCTCCAACATGAAAGGAAGGTCTTCAGGACCATGTGCCTTATAACTGCTGTAACCTTGCATAATTATATAAAGGTGTTTCCTGCGAGTGATTTTTAACTATAGAAACAAGTTAAATAAGAAAACGTGCCGTTCTTTATCAAAATGAAAACTTCGCCGTCAGCAGGTTTGCTGCTGAATAAAAGAAATAATATACCAAGTGTGACGTGCTGTCATTGCAGATTGACTGACCTTTGAGCTTGGAGTGGTACTCATAACTTGTATTGCATCATATTGTCGTTGAATAAATTTCCTTTATAACTTGGCTTATTTGAATACCTGATTCTGATTGGCTGTGATGTACTGATGACCGGTGAGGGTGTTTCCCCACCTTTTTTCCCCAAAATCAGCGTCCCTCAGTATTCTGACAGAAAATAGGGATGGATGCATGGAGCCCTGCGATGGCCTGCCCAGAGTGTACTCTGCCCTCGCCCAGTGGCTGAGATGGGTGCCAGCCTCCCCGTGATCCTAATTAGGATTAATTGGTCCAGAGAAGGAATAAATGGATGGATAGGCTATTTTTTAAAAAACAAAAACAAAAAAAACACTGCTATTAAGTTCTTGCTATCAAATACTTCTCAATTTTGCACTTTTTATTCCTATTATTTTTTCTGTTTTTAAGTAGAGGATGTATTTCCTCTTCTGTTGGTTTGCCAAATTAAATCCGCCATGTTTCTTTTCCGTTCCTACGGTATACGAGCTGATATTCTAACAGTAAAGGAATTTGTAGTTTTTTCCTCGTGGCTGTCTACGGCCACTACAATGCAAGTAAAACCCAAAAGAAGTTGTTTTGCAGATTTTCTGCAAAACATTAAATGCAACTAGAAATGGACAAAAAGTATGTGTTTTTGTTTTTCCATACAAATACTTGTATTTTCCTATGATGTGGGGATATTAGAAAATAAATCGCCTCTTGCATTCAATCAGGCCACATCTCACCACCTCACTGCTGGTTGCTTTCCTATAACAGTTCATACCCAAGTGTTTTCCTCCTTACTTATTTTATCCCCATCAGCCCCCATCCTCACTGCACCTTTCCCCCCCCCACTTCTCAGGTGTGTGTCGCGCAAATTCAGCCGCTGTCCCCCTCTCCCAACGACCAGCGTGATCATCGTTTTCCACAACGAGGCCTGGTCCACACTGCTGCGCACCGTTTACAGCGTGCTGCACACCGCACCGGCCTCCCTACTGAAGGAAATCATACTAGTGGATGATGCAAGCACGGCAGGTGGGTGTGGTGCTTATCAAGAGCACCAATAAAACTTCAGGGCAATGTTAATCCCAGGTTCTTGGCTTGGCGCGGTTTTATTGACTCAGCTCTGCCCTAAATGCAAACAATTGGAACGTTATGAAGGCAAATACGTGCACTTGGTTGTGCCATGTGTCTCGTTCTCAAGCTGCTTTCAGGAGGTGATGGAAGCACGTTTTCTAAAAGCAGAACACCAGCTGTTTGTGCATGTGATGTATGATTTTTAAAAAATGTATAAGTTAAGGGTAAATTTGTAGGAAGGATCTTTTGAGAAAAGGAGAACTTGAAGGATGAAAAAAAAAAAGCTGACTTGTTTTGTAGACGGTTGAGTCATACCAACATTGGCTTTGCTCGCAGCTAACTGTAATGATGTGCTAAATATAATTCAAAAGCCGGAGCAATCATTTCTGAATGGTTTTGGAGCTTTTATTCATCTCTGCAAAATTTCATATTCAGTGCATAAGTATTGCTTGCACCATATGGCCAAAAATCTGCAGCCTCCTGATCATCATGCCCATATATGGATTTAAATGGTCCACTCCTGGCCTCGCTGTTCTAGGCCGAGGCTGGCGCTGGGTGAGGCAGCCTGCAGTGCAGTTCGTTCCGTACATGCTCAGTAGGTTTGAGGACTGGGTTCTGTACAGGTTGCTCAAGTTCCTCAACTCCAACCTTTCCATATCTTGTCTTAAACCAATTTCAAGATAAACTAACTAATGTAAAAATAAAAGGCAAATATTCTCAAAAGAATATCAGAAAAAAAAAAAAAATTCTGCCTGCATAAAAGATTTAAAATCTTGATTTTTGATGGTGAATATTTATTTATTTATTTATTTATTTATTTATTTATATATCTTTATGGATCTCCCAATCAGTCTTACTGTACTAAATATCTTTTATTCACCTCACTCGTTTTCCGACACTATAAGTTATATGGAGGCTCGAACCTATCTCAGCCGACAGTGTGTGGAGGCGATGTACACCCTGAACAGCCAGACCATTCTAGGGCCAGCATGTTCACACTCGTATCCACACCAGGGACAGTTAAGAATGGCCAGTTGACCAATGTGCATGCTTTTGGACTGTGGGAGGAGACCGGAGTACCCGGAGGAAACCCACCGAAGCGCATGGAATACATGCAGACGCCACGTAGAAACTCGCTGCATTCAAACCCAGGACGTTCTTGCTGTGAGGCGGACATGCTAACTGTTACGCCACCATGGCCGTACCCGGTGTACGCAGATACATTTAGTACTGTTTTATTCGTCACTGGCATGTCTCATGCCAAAAAAAACCCCAAAAAATCGTAGTTGCTAGTCCAGACCTTAACCTGGCTTTCATCAGACATTCCTGACTGATATTATCTTTTTTTTTTTTTTTTTTCTAATAAACTTGTACATCTTAATCATGTTGATAGGATTGACAGAAGTGTGTTTTTCTTTATAGATGTTGATGTGTGCAGATATATTTTTTTACACATATATATTTGCATGTCTCCAAATGCTGTTTCAGGTCACCTGCACACTCAGCTGGACGAGTACGTAAAGATGCTGAAGGTGGTTAAAGTCGTGCGTCAGGTGGAAAGGAAGGGCCTCATCACGGCCCGGCTGTTGGGAGCCAGACATGCTGAGGGCGAGATCCTCACCTTCCTCGATGCTCACTGTAGGCTCACATTCCTACATTTAAAAAAAAAAAAAAATGTTGTTTTTTTTCACATCTTTATATAACTATAATTATCCCTGATGTATTATCTGCGTCAACTTCCGCTCGTTAATGCTTACGCGAGTGCAGTATCTTTTGACGCAAGACAATGTAAGTAATATTTATAAAGGTAAGTCTTGAATAGCCTGGAGGTGCAAGGAAACAAGGAGAACCAGTTCCGAATTGGAGCCTCTTGTAACATTCTTATGTTTTTTTGGAGAACGTACTTTTCATGAGGTGTGTTTAGTTTGAAATACAAAATTAGTATTTTTAGTTTTTTTTTTTTTGTTTGTTTGTTTTCTCTCCAACCCTCCCATGATGAATAAGAGATTCTTTTTGAAGACAAAAGAAACCCGAACGGGTGTCAGAAACCTGTAGAGCCAGTCGTCGTCTCCGTGCATCATTCATACACTGCGTTCTTGTGGCAACTCTGGTTTGGGTTGCCAGCTCATGCATGCATTTAAAAAAATGTATTTGCTTTTTCTTCAGGTGAGTGTTTTCATGGTTGGCTCGAGCCACTGCTCGCCCGGATCGTGGAAGAGCCGACAGCCGTCGTGAGCCCGGAAATTTCCACCATCGACCTAAACACGTTTCAGTTTCACAAACCTGTAGCGACTGCACGCGCTCAGAACCGTGGGAACTTTGACTGGAGTCTGACTTTCGGCTGGGAGGCCATCCCTCAGTATGCACAGGCGAAGCGCAAAGACGAGACCTATCCTGTTAAGTGAGTCTCGCTTTCATCCAATCAGTCGCTACCTTTTCTCCCTCTCTCAATCTTTATCTCTCATAGTACCTCAATAGAGCTGTCTGTGTACTAGTGCATGTGACACGTATCGAGGGAAATCTGAAGGATCCTAATTTTTTTTGAAGGGGTTTTAGTAATCACTGAAGTGTACACATTGGACAGAATGAGAGACGATCTGTCCAGCATGGTGTCAGAGGTGTGGCGTGTCAGTTGGAGGAGTCTCCTCCCAGAAATAAAAAAATAAAAACAGTCGTAGTGCCACGAATCCACATCAATAAGCAGAGCCAAACCGGAATGCAGGTGAAAGGAGCAATAGTACAGGCTGTACATCCCAATGTGCCCAGAGAAGCGTAGCTTGCCTGCATTAGGAGTTCACTGTTCCCACGAGTAGGATTCTACTTCGCCACAAAGCCGGCAGTGACGCATCTGTCTGTCTTTTTTTCTTTTTCTTCTTTCTTTTTCTTGCAATCTTTCGGGATGTTTGAGGTAAAATTTAAATGCAAACATGGAGACAGTAACCATGCTGGGATTATCACCACTCAGCACCTTGAAATGCTTTAAGGTGTCATAACGTGCTTTTCCTATCAACACGATTTGGAGCCAGCGGCGCATAATGAACCAGTTCTTCACATTTTTACAGCCAAGGAACCGGTTCTGGGTTATAAAAACTGGTTCAGGATAGGCACCTAGGATAGGCTGATCTGGAAACAAGAACTGTTTGCATAATGAGCTGGACAAAGGGGCTATTGTCACCAACAAGACATAGATAATTTTACTACCATTTATAAAAAAAAAAATACAGGGATCCCTCACTTTTCACGGTTCATGGGGGGTTGAGACCCTACGCGAACACCGAATTTCCGCGAAGTAGGATCGAACCCCCTGACTGATGTATACGTACAGGTACATGTGTATATAATATCAATAAATACATATTCAACGCTATAAATGCTTATAATAACAATCAAACATTCAAAAACGATGCATAAGATGTAAATAAAATACAGCTGAACCTCGCTCGACTGGTCCCCGATTGTCCAGATCTCGGGTCGTACGGATGACCCAATTTTATTACTTTTACTTAATTAATTTTTAAGGATGGTTCACGAGCACTCCGCGTTAGTAGCGCTAGTGCTACGTTAAATGAATTAATGTATAATGTATTTACGGTACAGGTACAATATAAATTTATTATTTGGGTGTTAAATGTTCAGTACTACTGTACTTTTACAGAACTTTGAGGTGA
>JAQNCB010000023.1:30156132-30168965 GCA_030068295.1 Euristhmus nudiceps | reverse complement strand
ATAATTAATATAAAATATATGCGTGTAATTGTACATAGATGTAAATAAAGTGTAAGGAATGTGTACGGGAGCCGAATTCCAAACAGCGTCTCAAATCGGAGTTGGTAGTGAACTTGCGGCCTTACCCTTAACTTTTTCCCTATTTAATAGAGAGAGAGTTAAGTGAAGGACCACAAGTTCACTACCGACTCTGTTTTGGGACACGGCCTCTGAAATCTTGCAAGATGATTGGTCGAGACGAATTTCCCAGCATTGTGTTAACACATGAAGAAGAAGAGACTGGGATCTGAATCCGAGTCAGTAGCGACTCCACGCGGCATTTTCCTGAACATTTTCCCTTTTTTTTTTTTTTTTTTTTTTGATGAATATTTTTTTTAAATCTGCGATGCACTGAAGCCACAGAACCTGAAGCTTGATATAGCGAGGGATGGCTGTAAATTAATACATTTAAAAAAAAAAAAAAGGCATCAACGTATATAGACATAGAGCCAGGGCATTATGCTTGCTGCTTGTCCTCCATCCTGTGGAACAGCAGCCTGGTTCTTAGAAGCCATGCCAGTGAAACCAACTCTGACTCTAACACCAGATCAGAACCAGCACCAAGCTGGAAGAAAGCAGGGGGAGGGGGGGTTAAACTGATGCATTCAGGCATTCAAGTCTCCTTTCCCTCTGTCTGACTCTGTTTCACACGCACACATTTTATAGCTCTGAATGAAAGAGATAAGGTTGCTATGTCTACACGTTTTCAGAAGTCTTTCAGAAGGCACTTATTGCTCAAGGTGGTTTTTCTGCAGCCGGCCATTTAAAATGACCCGACTTAGACGGGGATAATCGCGTACATTCACCTTTTGAAAACTATCCTGGCGCTTAGTGACTGTTTACAGGTGCAGTTCCTTGTTTACTATAAAAGCAGTGATGGAGCATTGAGGCTTCACCGTGTGCCATACTGACCTTTTGGGTATAAAGTATCAGGATGGTTCTGTTAATCCAAGGCTTTTCATCCTCCACTATTATCAGGTAGATTTAATTTTTCAACCCGTGACGTTTCCGTCCTCTCTTCCGTTCAGATCACCAACCTTTGCCGGGGGTTTGTTCTCCATTTCCAAGGCCTACTTTAAAGAAATCGGAACTTATGATGACCAAATGGAGATCTGGGGCGGTGAGAATGTGGAGATGTCCTTCAGGGTTTGTTCAGTCTCTTGAATTTTTACTACAGTGATTCATTTCCCTTATTTGTGTACCATGGTGCTAACTGGAAGTACCTGTTCAGGTGTGGCAGTGTGGAGGCCAGCTGGAGATCATCCCGTGCTCCGTGGTCGGTCACGTCTTCCGCACCAAGAGTCCACACACGTTCCCCAAAGGAACAGAGGTCATCGTGCGCAACCAGGTCCGCTTGGCTGAGGTGTGGATGGATGATTATAAGCAAATCTATTACCGCCGCAACCAGAACGCAGCCAGGATGGCCAAAGAGGTAAACGACTCGCTGTGGGATTAGTCGAGTTTACATTTGCCAGGCCCCTGAAAGAGTAAATGAGTCATTCCTTTCCAATGACATCTGCCAGGCGTGTTGTGGTGGAACCTAATTTTTCTCTGTATGCTTTGCAGAGATGCCTACTAGTACGGATTCTCCGTATTTTGTGCGGCAAGTTGATGTAAATACGGTGTTGCGTTACAGGGTGCTATTTTGTACGGAAAAATAAAGAGCGTACACTCTCTCTCTCTCTCTCTCTCTCTCTGTCTGTCTTTCTGTCTGTCTGTCTCGCGCGTCATATGATGGTGTTGCCATCCTACCTCTAGATTTTAAGTATGTTGAAAAATTATTATGTCAATAATATTGCTTACAAATACGTTTGTTGCTAATTCATGTGTGTGGAAGAAGTGTTACTGAAAATTTTTCAAAAGTACGGAAAAAAAGTCGGTAAGAATACTGAACATCTACATCTGAGGTCAACATCTCCTGGCTTTTGGATTATTATTTTTTTTTTTTTTACGCACTGTGGTACCCTGTATCTGTGTGTATTCTGACTTCCTTTCACAGTCTATGGCAGTAACATTTCATGTTGAGTGTGGTGGCTTTGACATTGAGCTTTATTCAAGTCTGGCGAGTTTAGCTGTAGCGATCAAGTGGAGCTCAGCGCTTCTAACTTCAGGGACCAGGTTGAGTTCAGCGATAAATAGCTATTGGGTTCAGACAGGGTAGATTCCCAGGTTTGGGTTTTAGTCAAGTCTTTAATGATTTAGAGACTGGAGTCTCTACCTTTTAGGGATTAGATGAGTTAGAACTTTGTAGCTTTAAGTTTATGTCGAGTCGGGAGTCCCGGGATTTGGGGCCCCAAGTCGAGTCAGGTTTCATTCAGTCTGGAATCTCAATACTTAGTTTGGTCAGGTCTCGACTCTCTAATTTAGGCTCTAATATGAATTGAGCCCTAAAAACATTTCCGGGTCATTGAGTCCATAAATATTTGGGCTATTGTTTGATGGTGTAAATAAAATCTTTAAGATAATCAGTGACTGTTTTAACTGGCAGGTGTTGGTGTAATGATGAGTACGAACTTTCATTCATTCATCTTCTGTAATTAATCCTAATTAGGGTCACAGAGAGGCTGGCACCCATATCAGCCGACTCTGGGCGAGGGAGAGGTACACCCTGGACAGCTCGCCAGGCCATCGCAGGGCTAGTATGAACTTGTTAGTAACTTTTTTTTTTTATTTTTTTATTTTTTTATTGTTTTGGTGTTTTGGATTTATTTACAGCTGGTAGTGCTCATCTTGTTTGATGTGTTCTTTTGAATGTCTTTTTATTCCTGGGCCTCTGAAGGAACAAAGTTATGATCTGGGGTTGGTTATGTAATCCATTCCTAATAAATTTGAGCAAAGGTCAAGTTACAGGAGAATAATCTGTAAAGTGTTCGATTACTAATAATACCTGAGTAAAATTGCATTGCATTGCATACGTGGTGTAGCGGTCAGCACGTTCACCTCACAGCAAGAAGGCCTCGGTTCGATTCCCTGTCTGGGCGTTTCTGTGTGGAGTTTGCATATTCTCCCTGTGCTTGCGTGGGTTTTCTCCGGGTACTCCGGTTTCTTCCCACTGTCCAAAAAACTTGCACAGTCAGCTAATTGGCTGTTCCCTTGGGTGGAAGTATGTGTCAAAGTCAAAGTCAGCTTTATTGTCAATTCTGCAGTATATGCAAGACATACAGAGAATTGAAATTACTGTTCTCTCTAACCATGGTGCAAAAACAGCCAACACTCTACAAAAGACGGACGTTGTAATAAATAAAAACTAGTCAGTGCAATAAATACTGATGTGCAAAAATCTGGTAAAAAAAAATATGTGCAAAATCTGGTTTAAAATAGTAAAGTGGGATAAAGTGGGTGTGTGTGAATGGTCGTGTGCAGGTCGGCCCTGCAATGGCCTGGCAAGCTGTCTGGGGTGTACCCCGCCCTCACCCAGAGTCGGCTGAGATGGGTACCAGCCTCCCAGTGACCCTAATTAGGATTTGCTGTTCAGAAAATGAATGAATGAAAAAATTGCATTCTTTTAAATATGTTTAACGAACACAATTGTTGTTGTGTTTTTTTTTTTGGGTTTTTTTGGGCTCCTACAGAAGAATTATGGTGATATCTCAGAAAGGCTGAAACTACGGGAAAATTTACGCTGTAAGAACTTCACCTGGTATTTGAACAACATCTACCCGGAAGCCTTTATTCCTGATCTGAGCCCTGCTAAATTCGGAGCAGTAAGTCTTCATTTCAAACTGAGAAAGAAGCCTTACAGATTTTATTTCATCATTAAATACGTACTGACTCCCTTTAATTTTTTTTCTCTTCGCACTGTGTAGATCAGAAATATGGGGTCCCAGACCTGTCTGGATGTGGGGGAGAATAATCATGGAGGGAAGCCAATGATTATGTATGTGTGCCACAACATGGGAGGAAACCAGGTATGACCATCATCCTTTCCATTAGAAAACCAGTCAGTTTCTCTGAACGTTCATCCTTGTAATGATTTGGGAATATTCGGGCTCTTTTCAGTACTTTGAGTACTCGACACACAAAGAGCTCAGGCATAATTTGGGGAAACAGCTTTGCCTGCATGCAACCACATACCCCGAGGAAGTGAAGATAGAGCTGTGCCAGCTGAAGGGTCGTGGTTCCAGCATCGCCCCTCAGCAGGAGTGGATCTTCATAGAGGTATTTTTATTTATTTATGTATTTTAAACAGAAGGATCTTTTGAAACAGTTTTGGTGTAACTCCAGAAACTCTTCATGGTCCAATCAGTAGTCAGTCTGCAACAGTTATGAAAAATGAGCAATGCGCATTTCTATAATCAGTGCACTCTCTACGGTACTTAACTAACTAGTATTAAATGTGGCAGGTCTCTGTTTTTTGGTGTAATCTAGGACATGGCGCTACCTCATCGCGGCCTACAGGCATTCTATTTCATTGGACCGCCTTTAGCCATGATAACAGTGTGCAGTCACCATAGCGTTGTTCCAACAAGCATAAATAACATGTTTATTTCTATCCAGAGTCGGTTTAATTTTTTTCCCTGAGCACTTGGTCACCGGGAAATCGAAACCACTCCCATAAAGTCTTCTCCAGTACATCCCAAAAGACTTTCAATAGGTTTGAGACTCTAGGGTGCCAGTACTGAACCACCCTTTGACGCCGTGCTATCAGGGAAATAAAAAAAATCCTTTGATGTTGTTGTTATCTGCTCATTCAGTGTGTTAAGGGTGTTTGCTGACTTAATTTTACAGTCATCCCTCGCTATATCGCGCTTCAGGTTCTGTGGCTTCAGTGCAGCGTGGATTTTTTTTAAAAATGTTCGTCGAAAAATTAAAAATGTAGGGGAAAAGTTTAGGAAAATGTCACGAGGGGTTGCTACTGACTCCGGTTCAGATCCCAGCCTCCTATTCTTGTTAAACTGCTGGGAAATTCGTCTCGACCAATCAGTTTGCGAGATTTCAGGGCCGAGTCCCAAATTGGAGTCGATAGTGACCTTGTGGTCTTTCTCTTAACTTTTTCAGTATTGTATAGGGAAAAAGTTAAGGGAAAGGCTGCAAGCTCACTACCGACTCCGGTTTGGGACTCAGCTAAAATCACTTTTGTTTTACACTTTATTTACATCTATGTACAATTACACGTATGTATGTATTTTATTTTATTTATATCTTTAGCATTATTTTTGAATGTTAAATTGATATTATAAGCATTTATAGCGTTGAATATGTATTTATTAATATTATATACACATACATGTACGTATACTTCAGTCAGGGGGGTCGATCCTACTTTGCGGAAATTCGGTGTTCGCGTAGGGTCTCGACCCCACATTAACCGCCAAAAGTGAGGGATCCCTGTATCTCCATGTTATTGTTGATGAGCCTCATCCTGACCAACTGAACAACAATGCCAAGGTGATTACATGATGCGATCAAGGGTATAGGCACTCTAGCAAAATGTTAGAGTATGCAGCTTTTTTTTTTTTTTTTGGTAGAACAGTATGAAAATAACATTGTTAAAACATTAAAAAAGCAGACGGACTACTCGGGCATCCCAGGTGATAAACCAAGAAGGCTTATGTGTTTCCCTGGGTTTTTTGTTTTGTCTTTTTTTTGTCCCACTCTTTTTCCCCCAAGCAATATCTCAAAGATTTTCCAATCCTCATCAAACATTGCATGTTTACCACAGCGAGGTCTCGTTTATCCAAGTGCTACATTAAGATTTCAAGGACTTGGTAGCGTCATAAATTTCCATGAACCCGGGCTGCCTCCTCTATTGAGCTGTTGAACATATTACACAACATGCTTCGTTAAAAAGGAGTCAACAGACCAGAAAGGGGTTGATGTTCTTACACAGTGAGGTCGGGGAATTTAGGAATGAGTGTTTTTTTTTTTTTTTTAATGATTTCCGTGTACACTGACTGCACCGTAACATGAGATCTCGCATCATGCAAAACTCTCATCACCTGTAACACTCATGGTTTTATTTAATGAACATCAAAGTGTAGGGGCCACTATTTTCACAGGCTGTCAACCACATCATTTGTTAACATACTAGTAGTGCTGGTTCTTTATGAATTTATTTCATATTTATACTGAACAATCCTCATGGCATGACCTACCAGCCTATCGAAACTAGATCACCTTGACCTTTTTTTTTTTTTTTTTTCTTTCTCTCCTCTCCAACAAGTTCACAGAGGTCAATTCATAAAAATTTGCCTGCTAGCACTACAGAGGGTGCAATTTTTATCAGATCTGTTTCTAACCTGTTATACTTGGTGTCAAAGTCTTCAAACGTATGAAACTGGATCACCTTGTCCTAATTTCAAAGTCACAGGGGCCGTATCAAATACGCATGTGGTTATGTAGAAAATCAGATATGTAAAATTTAGCATTACAATTGTTTATATACAGTATACCAGATGTACCTATGGACATAATTTTTATATCGCAGGAATCCAGTTTATTCACAGCTTGATGATACCGTGTGATAAGTGTGCAGTTGACCATTCAGGGGAAAACGCATTTCTAGTGATTTTATTTTTAGATTATTTTATTTCAGTGCTAACTATGCATTTTTTTTCTTTCTGCTGTTTGTAGAATCAGTTAATAAAAAATCCATCCTCAGGAAAGTGCCTGCACTTGAAGGACAACAAGGTGGTCATGAGCCCCTGTAACCCAAGAGATCTGCATCAGCAGTGGACTTTAAGTTGATCTCCCTCCCTGTTCGAATGAAGTTGAGTCCAGTCTGAAGGACAGGCTCATGTGCTTTGAAATGCACCGAAGCGCACTCCAGGCCCGTAGACGTGATCTGATTCCATATGGGTCATTTCTATTCATACACTGGACCAAAGTAAAAAAAAAAACAAACAAACAAACAAACTTTGAACGTTAATGAGACTCAGGAATACGAGCGGGAGCAGCGTCTCCTCAACAATAGGAGAGAACGACTTGACGGCAGTATTGTTTACATGCGCTCACCAAACGTGTGCTTTCATCCTTTTGAGTTTCTGCCTTCAAACTGCAACTTTTAAAGATTTTATTTATGTTTTTAAAAAGTGTGTAATAAGTATTTTTTTTTATTTTTATTTGAAGGCAGGTGCGAAGGCCTTTATTTTGCCAACAAGATAAGACTTGGTTATGTGTTTATTTTGTCATAAAGTCGTTCTGTGGCGAGCCAAACTACAATGGGGATTTTCATCAAGAAAAGTTTTAATTCACTTTCTTTCTTTTCTTTTTTTTCCTTTTTACTGGCCATTCTGATAGCGCAACCTGAATTATAATGACTGAGTCAACAACCATGTTTGTGAAACTGCTCCATGACTGTTTAGTGAACACATAAAACGGACACGTTTTATCCTTGTGTCCATTAAAGATCCCTTGTGACTTTTCCTCCTCCTCCATGACTGTGTGCTCACACACACACCACCACCACCACTCGGGTACAGAATATTTATAGATATGTATATTTACTTGGCGTTAATAAATGCCAAGCATTTGTCACCTATCAGATTGTACTTCTTATCCATGCTTGCACGGTTTCATAAATAATTCCATTGTACATAAAGGGAAGAAGGCGTGTCCGGAATTGTGGGTCACATGGATCTGATAATGTTTAATAATTAACATAACTCAAGGATCAGGCACAATAGTACAAACTCGGTTTAATGACTTCAATAAATAATACAATTTAAAAAAAAAAGCTTGAATTGGTTGTCATTGGCCTTCAGTTAGTTTTGTCGTCGGCCTTAAAAAGTTAATTTTATTTTTTTATGGACGGAAATTATAAACTTTCTCTCTTTCAATAAAAAAAATAACATAATAGTAATAAAAAACATTGTTTCCCCTAATACTTACTATATTACATAATTTGATTTGTTTCCTCGAGTTGTTTACATGCTTCTGTCACTTTAAATGACGTAGCACCCCTCTTGGCTCGACGACGCATCCTATTGGTTGGTCTTTTCCTGTCAGGGCGAATCTTATTGGCCGGAAGCTCTTATTGACATGCAGACTGCCCCGCGTGCGGCATGAGAGTCACGCTTAAATAGTATCCTCGCTCGTGCTGTTATAAAAGTGTTTATTTGACGTATATTATGGATTATTGAATAAAATGGATCTACTGCGGGGTTTGACATAAAGGTAATGGATTACCGTTTGCTAGCACTTGTTAAATTCGTGCAGGCCTGAAAGCGCGAGCGTTTCTCGGATTATCTATCGGCTCTGTTAGTCTCCGTGTGGTCCGTTCAGCCCAGGACTCTCACGCGCTAGTTTTTGTATGTTGCCATCACGGTTCGGGTTGGTTCCGGTGCTCGTGTGGGTTTGTTTTCGTGTTTCGTGGGGAGGTGAGTGCTCGCCCGTGTTTGGGTTGCAGGATGAGTGTGCTCGCGCGCTCCCAGTCCGAGGTGTTCGGAGAAATCCGGAAGGAGCTCTATGATGATCATGAATTTCGACAGGTGACTCATGTGTTCATCATCATGGGCGCTTCGGTAAGTCATCATCGCTGATTGTGAATGTTTCTGCTCTGATAACCCTTTGATCATCAGCCCTGGTCAGGGAAGCTCCGCCTTCTCACCTGCTCAGAAAACACCTGGAGCTCTGAGATTCTCTCATCACACTGTACACAGGATTAAGATTAAGGTTGGACCTGCGTTCTGTAGGAAGATTCAGTCACAGGAACCCCTTAAATGGAGATTTTTAAATCAATAAAAAGTGCAATTTCCCTGCAATATCTCTGCTATTATTAAGATATCTGAATATGCAAATTAGACACGCCCTCATCACAAATACCCATGGCTTTTTTTTTAAATATCAAGCCTGGCTGTATGATGGTATAGTGGTGGTAAGCGTGTCGGTTCAAGTCCCAAGAATTTCTGAGTGAAGCACTGGTGGTGAAGCTGCATGCTTGTGTGGGTTCCTTCTGGGTACTCTGGTTTCCTCCCACAGCCCAAAAACACGCCCATCAGGCACTATAACTGGCTTTCCCAAATTGCCCCTAGGAGTGAGTGTGTGGCAGTCCCACAAAGCTCTAGCGAGCTGTTCAGGATGTACCCCGCCTTCGCCCCTGGTGCTCCAAATTTTATCAGCTCTTTATTGGCTCAAGACTCGCATATGGATTAAACTTCACAATAATTTTCATAATAAATTACATTTCAGGATCTCATGACCTTAGCCCTTGGGAGATGCAAGAAGTACTTAGAATTCAGTGTAAAAATAGTACGCGAACTATGGCCTACATAGCAGTTTTAGGTAAGTAAGGTAAAGCCTGCTGGGTTTTTACACCCTGAGCCTAGAGGCTCATCAGTGCCAGCGCTTATCCCCAGTTTCTGTAGTGTGAAGCTACTAGGAGTTCAACTCCTCCTGGATGGGACGCTCGTCCATCGCAGGTTACCTTTCCGGTATTTTTACTGGTACCCATTTATACTGCTGGGTGAACAGAGGCACACTTGTGGTTAAGACCTTGCCCAGGGGTCCGAGCATGGTGGGGGTCTCACTGGGATTCAAACCCGAGCCCAGCACCCTAACCGCTACGCCACCAGCCCAACACTTTAGGTCAATGGTACTAGTATGGAATTGCTATCATGCAAACGGAAGTAATATTACAGCAAAACGATAAAAGTACACCAAGATGAAGTTTATAAAATGTATATTTAACAGAGCGGTTTAAAGCTGGGTGAAAAACTAAGCAAGAAGAAATGCACTTCTTTCACGGTTTACAGTGAATCAGTAACTTTTCTGCTGGGTTAATTATATTAGCATCCAGATTGACCTTTGTTTTATTTTAAAAAGGAGAAAGCCGAAGAGCGTTTTTTTTTCAAGCGTCCTGTGTCACTGTAGCCAGGTACTAAAAGTTACTGATGCAAACCTCAACTACATATTCTGTTTAAATCTCTCAACGTAAACATCTGTATTAAAAAAGCAACATGTTAACATAACCAGGGCTGTAGTGGTCGGTACACGCCGTGTACCCACTTGTTTTAGTGGCTGAGTTGCGTGTACTGGCTTAATTTGGTCGAATTTATAGTTGATCAATGTAAATTTCCGCGAATGTGTAAATAAAAAGCGGGGATGAAGCGCGAAATGGTTTCAAAGCCCCTCCCAGACAGAGATGAAGCCAAGCTTTCACTTTCGCGTGCGCTGTGGGTGGAGCCCTTGGGGGGGGTTGCACGTGCTTTGACACCATTTAGTGCTTAATAACGCGCTACCATCGCGTACTCACTTATTATTTTTTTACCACTACAGCCCTGAATATAACCGTATCATTAAAAAGTTCTGTATGGTTTAGTATGATACTGTAAAGTTTAGGATAGTAATGTATGCAGAGGTCGTCATCACCCACGAATTTATGAACAAGTCTGAACTGTGTAGCTTCACTTCCCGGTTCAAAGGATTGTGTGCCAGTAAGATACAAAGGCATGGTTGTTGCAAAACAAGTTTTGTAAGAGACACAGGATGATTCAAAACCTGTTAACTATACTTCAATATTATGAACTATATTATTAGGTTTGGTACTTTAAAGTAAAGTGAGGAGTGTTACACAAGCCAAAAAGGTAAAATCATCATTTCCACCAATGTGATTTTACCAGAAGTCCTTCTGTCCGGATTGTGTGTTTGTTAGCAGGATTACACAAAAAGTTATGTTTTGGTTTTGGTGAAGTTTTTATTGGAGGCGGGGCTCAAGTCAAAGAAGACGCCATTTGATTTTGGAGATGATCCCGGTCCAGGAATTTTTTAAAGGAATCTTTAACATTGTGAGATAGAACAGTTGTTTTTTGAAGTGAGGAATTACAAGGATGATGTATACCTTTTTACTGTGTTTTTTTAAATTATTATTATTATTATTTTAATTGTCTGGCTTGGTGGAGGTTTGCTCTCTGAGTATACTTTTCTGTTGGGTTCCCCCCCTTTGTTTTAAAGGGGGATCTTGCGAAGAAGAAGATTTACCCAACACTTTGGTGAGTGTCTAAGCACAGTGTCTTAATGTGGGAGTATACTTTTCATGAATGTTCATTGATTCTACTAATCCTGTTCATAAGGTGGCTCTTTAAGGATGGACTTTTACCAGAGGAGACCTACTTTGTTGGCTTTGCTCGTTCACACCTTACCATGGATGACATCCGCACTGCATCTCTACCGTACATGAAGGTGAAAAGAGTTTTTATTGCAGTGACGCACGAGGGTCTGAAGATTACAGGCATTCGATATTGATTTACGTCCTGGTCCCTTACGTACAGAGATACTTCAGATTCTCAGAATATTTTGATAATATTTTGTACTGTAGATGAAGAAATATTTAATGTGTTCACAATTTTACTTTCAGAAACATTATTCTGAAATTGTTCCAAAATTTGTGGATAGTTTTTTTTTTTTTTTTTTTGTTTTTTTTTCTGCAGATCACTGTCCGAGATGTTCCATTTTTTTATACCCCATTCATGTCACTAACTTGTTGCCAAGTAACCAAATTAGTTGCGAAATGTTGCTCCAGCTGTTTCTTTGTAGTACTTTGTAGTTTCTTTGTAGTATTTTGTAGTACTTTTTAGTTTCTTTGTAGTACTTTTCCAGATGTTAATTTAACCCATCCTAACTTTTTTGAGACGTGTCGCTAAAAATTCAAATTTGAATGAAAAAAAGCAGTTTTTTTTTAACACTGTGAACTTGTATTAATAAAATATGGGTTTGATATTTGCAATTACATTCTTTATTCATTTAAGCATCCCTACTTTTTGGAACTGGGATTGTAGTTAAGAAGTGAGGTGAAGCTGTTGCACAAAGTTACTCCAAAGTTTTCATTACAGAACATTCGAAGTGTCATAAACCATAGATTTCCTTCATAAATCTTCAATATTTAATTCAAGATCGGGATTTTAACAATTAAAATGACTAATAAAACTGCATTTTTTTTAAATATATATAATTTGTTGTTTGTCGTACCAGGTAAAAGATGTGGAAAATGAGCGTCTCTCAGCGTTTTTCCAAAGGAACTCTTACCTGGCTGGAAGCTACACAGAAGGCGAGGCTTTCTCTCAGCTACAGTCCCACCTGAGCTCTTTGTGCCATGATTCAGATGCCAACTACATCTTCTACCTGGCACTGCCACCCACCGTCTACCACAGCGTCACCTCCAACATTCACCAGCACTGCATGAGCAACAGGTCAGTGACCACCACCATCACTGCCACGTCACACTCTCACAGTCCCTGCACGAACATTCTGAGAAATATAAGCAAAAGTCTAATGGAGTTATTCTGTAAACAGCATCGTTATATGTACACATGCGGTATTATTTTTGCAATAAAGTACATCCTAATGGAATAACGAATAATTTTTTTGGTCGATTTTTGCCACCATGGGCGCATCCATATTGGCATCTTCAAGCTTCAAATCACACGCTTCACCGCGATACCCGGCGAGAGTGTGACGTACAAGCACCACTACTCGGTAAACCTCCGTGGAGACTACTGCCATTGTGTTCGAAATGAGTCTCTTGGAAAACCTTTTGAATATAGAATAATAATAATGTCTATTAATTGTAATATTGTGTTAAGTTTTTTGCAGGTCCAAACATTTTTTTACTTCAAATTCACCAGTGTATTTTTTGAAAATGTGCGAATTTCAGTTCGAGTTTATTCAATTCCCCTCGAAATAATATTCGCTTGTCGCTGTTGTACTTTCAGACGAGATCGCTCACTTGTGAGCGAGCCTTAACTCGGAAAATGTTTATATACAGTGGAACCTCGAGATACAAAATTAATCCGTTCCGGAGTGGCTTTCGTATCATGATTTTTTCGTATAATGAATTGTGTTTTACATGTAAATCGCCT
>JAQNCB010000023.1:30093490-30120302 GCA_030068295.1 Euristhmus nudiceps | reverse complement strand
TCATTTATTTATTTATTTTTGCTTCCTACATGGGAAAGCTATAGTCCATTGCTGCAATTGCTGCATTGCTGCAAAACCAAATATGTCCACTTGGTGTCACTGCAACCACATTAATCAAAAAGCTTACATGTGAACATCTGGAACAATTCCTGTGCATCTGAAATTACCAGCTGTAACTCAGTTTCACTTGGAACTACTTAACTAAAAGTCGTCACAGGGTGTGTGTGTGTGTGTGTGTGTGTGTGTGTGTGTGTGTGTGTGTGTGTGTGTGTGAACGATCTGGTGAAGATTTATAAATTGACACATCACATGTACAACATGGTAACATAGTATTGAGCACATCTGCCTCTCAGCCAGAAGGTCTTGGGTTTGAATCCTGGGTTCAGTTCGTGCATTTCCATGTGGAGTTTACATGTTCTCCCTGTGTTTTCCGTGGGTTCCTTCCTAGTATCCCGGTTTCCTCCTACAGTTCAAAGACGTGCGCATGAGGGTGATTTAGGTGTTCCAAGTTCCAAGTGTATGTGTGTTAGCACTATGATGGTCTGGTGAGCTGTTCAGGGTGCATCCGTCCTTCATCCAGTGTTGGGTAAGATAGGCTCCAGCCTAGCCAAGACTCTAATAGGATGACTTGGTTTGGCAAAGGATTAAACGAATAAATGAATGCATTTCTGGTCAATAAGCCGAGACAAATTAATCAAAATATAAATATAAAAATAAAAAGACATTGTTGCGTAGCATGAAAATTATCATCGTATTCATTAAATCTATTGTAGATTCAGAAGATATTATGATCATCTGAGGTCTTTGCACAAACATTTGATGATGTCACCAGCTTGTGATAATTATTTAATCAGTCCCCAGTGTTCTGTGGTGTACAGGCAGAACCCAGGGAACCTGGATAGCCATGTGCCGTGTGACCCATCTTAAACCGTCCTACATGTGAATGTGTGTACGAGTTTGTGTCCAAGGTATCACGAATTAAAAGAAGATGAAGAAGAAGTAAACTAAACAAGCGCACACACATACACAGCTAACCATCAATTGAGAGTTTATGGAAGAATTATGAGCTGTATGTCGGCATAACAGGTAGTTACAGCTACCATCCTGGGTTTGATCCTTGGGTTTGATCCTGAGCTTGCACTCTTCTCTGGGTTGAGTTTTGCATGTTTCCTACATATCTGTATGGGTTTCCTCTGGGTTTTAGAGTTTGCTTCCTGCTCCAAATGTAATGTCTAGACGAAATGTGTGCGTTAAAGTGTAAACGGGAACATATACAGTATATCAACCAACTCCTCGAATAGAAAATATCCACTATTAAACTAATTTAAATGCACCTTGTTTAAATATGACTACTTGTAATGGCTTGTAATATCAAATAAATGAAATAAATAAAAGAAACAAAACACGAGCACAATGAGAACATCTTAAACGCTGCACAGAAATGGGTTTTTGGTTCTGGATTTGAACCCAGGACCTTGTTGCTGTGATGCAGATGTGCTAACCACTACAAAAAAATAAAGGTGCTGCCTTGGCGAGCCCTATTTACTACTATTTAATACTTATTTACTGTTTGTTTTTTTGTTTGTTTTGTTTGTTTAACTGTAGTGGCTGCAGTGTGTTTATTAAACAGCAGAGGGCGCTAGTGGTATTACTAGCTTCAAAACATAACACTAAGTCAGTGCAGTATTACTGTAATTGGATTACTTATTCTTTTCGATGCATAATATTAGCCTTGATGCATTTTAATGACATTACTGTAATAAAATAGCATTAAAAAAATCAAATAGATTAAATTAGTATTGTTTAAAAAAGGATAAAATCCGATTTAATGTTGCCAGATTGACTTCACAACTGATAATTTGGTGCTTAATGCTTTAAATGAATTTAAGTTTTGCATCAATTGATATAATTTAGAAGTATTTTTGTTATTATTCCACGTTTATTACTTTGTGTGGTTTGGTATTTATTTAAACGTCCTGCTTGGTGGTGTCCCGTGCATTACGGTTGATTTTCCGGGATACCTGGCAACCCATCACCTTTTTTGTGGCTGTAGGTGGCGTTTGTTCGTTGTATGATCAGATGCGTGATTTTTTTTAAACATTACACAGTGTTCGACTTTGAGTTCGTAGCACTTTTCGGGTGTGCAGAATAACACAGGAAGCAGAAAATCTGGAACGGAAATCACAGTTCCTGGACGTTTGGAGGAGGAAAGCATTGTCGCGCGCGCGCACACGGGAACTCGGCTGACGGTAAATGAGTGTGTTACGGAGGAGACACACCACCGCTTTTCCACTGCAGTGACTGCAAAAACTTTCTTCTCAGGCGGCTTGCATTGAGAAATTTACACTTTCTCGGTCCCTGTGCCGCCTGGAAAAAAGATGGGGACCTGGACAGGAGTGCATAAGTTTTCTGTTTTCATCCTGGTGGTCTTTGGGTCGCATCTCATCAATGTAAGTGAACCATTCTGTCTTTATTATAGAATAGTGCACTGCTTTCATTCACACATCTTCATGTGTGTGTACATTACAATACATAACCACTCCTTTCCAACTGTTATTTAAAGGGACAATTTTTTTTATTTCTAAACAACGCATACACAGCATTCTATTTTAAAATCTACCTTTTTTAAAATTTCTCCGTCTAAATGTGTATCTTTTTCATAGTAAGTAAAAAGTTTGATGTGAGGACACATGCTATAAAAATGCACATATGTCTGTTCCCTTCATGGTACCACCCAAGTCCAAAGAAGAACACTTTACTCTGATTTTACACTGATTGTTGCGCATGAGAGAGAATCTCGCCTGCTCTACTTGTGTTCTCCTGATCTAATCTTGTCCATAGGAACCATAGCTATTCATAGACCGTGTGCATGCCTGTAAACTTTATCGGCTTTATTTCCATGTGCAGTCTTCAGTCTGAACACCTTTATGTCCTGACTTGTAGTTGTTGTAAACATTGTTTTCTTCACTACAGAGAAAGTAGCAGGTACATTTTTTTATCAGAAATGAAAGTGGTCCTAATGTATGCCCTTGATGCACCCCACTTTGTTTAGGCACTTGGATTTTTTTTTTCGGTGACCTAAAATTGAATTTGTTTCATCATAATGAGAAAGAGTTTAGGAAATCATGATAATGGGAAGTTTATTTGTTTAAATTGGATATGAGCAGACTTTAAAGGTATTTTTTTTGGTTTTTGCTGTAATGCAAATCACAACCTGGCAGATTCTAGAAAGCGGATTTCGGATGCGTGGATTGTCCTGAAACTTTAAATAAAGTTAGTAATGGTCATAATAATAATCTATACAAGTCTTTTGTTAGTCTATGGCAGTAGGTTAACTGTGACAACTCAGAGTGCATGTATTTGTAATGTACTTTTTTTAATGATAAAACAATTGTACAATTTTTATACAAGGGAGTCCAACAAGCAGGAATCATTTTCTGACAGCATGATGTTTTATTCCTCTTTGCCAAACATGCAGGTTTCTATTTATGAAAGAATAGCATCTTATCTTTCCTTACATTCCTTGTTAAAGAGGAAAAAGTATGTTTGAGTTATCGCTTGATGTTACAGCAGCTAGAAGTAAAGGGCTGAGACACTAGAGACTCATCTCAACAATCTTATCAATAAACACATCTTGTATTATATTATAACTCGCGACTTAAATTTCATGTTTGATCATGACTTAAATTGTATGTTTTATTATAACCACACTATCGCACAACTCCTGTCGTCACCTCGCCAGGCCGAATGAATAACAAGTGTGAGGGCTGTACTCGGGAGACTACAAAATCAAAAAGATGTTGGCCACTACTTTTTTTTTGTCAGTGAAACCAAATGCAACCTTTTGTTCCTTTAGTCTGTATTTCTTTACTTAACTAGCTCATTATTTACTCTTACATTTACAGCAGACGCCCTTATCTCAAGCTCCTTAGATTTCTATCTCATTTATACAACTAATCAGTTGAGGGTTAAGGGCCTTGCTCAATGACCTACCAGGGGCAGCTTGGCGGAACCCATAACCTTCTGACCAGTAACCTAAAGCGGTAACTACTAAACTCCCATTGCCCATTATTTTATCACCAAAAGGCTGGCCAGCACTTTTTATTTAATCAGTTAGGAATGTAAGAATTTAAAATTCATTGGCCCAACCAATACTCTTACATATAGCGAGCACATAGGTCATTTTATCAACACTGAGATACTGCTATCATTCAGGAATGTCTTCACAATGGAGATTTGAGGCATGAACATACCTTACTTGCACAAGTATATATTGATTTTGGATGAAAAACGAAATAGCCTTTAGCCAGTAAGACGTTTTACTGTAATGACAGTCTTAATATAAAATTAAAGATCTATTTCTCAAACTAGTTTGGTGTTAGGACCACCAAGTATCTTGGAAATTTTGTGTAATGGAAAGTCTTGGTGTTTCAATTAATCTCATACAGTGTAATTGATGCAAGTGATCTCATGTATTAGGGATGTTGCTTTTTTTTCCATTTAAAGTCAATGAAAATGGAAATAGATCACTGCCAGGAATCACGCACTGATTTGATTGCCTTTTTGGCGCTAGTAATGTGCGTGTCCTTCGTTTTAATCTCCACCCCCCAAACTCAAGTTGCTGCTGTTTATACAATGACCCTATAATTGCATTATCCAGAAAGAGGGGCATCTGTTTTTCCTATTGTATCCCCAGCTATACTACTTCGTAGATGGAATAGATTAGAATTTCAGGCTTGTATCAATCAGCTCAGACAAAATAACAAACTCTTTATTATCTTGTAGTTCACTAGAATAACCAAGGGTGCCTTGCCTTTCAGTTAGCGATCAGTTGAATGGTAATTACTACCAGATCCTGTGCTATGCTTCAAGGTACCAGTGATTGCTCTGCCGTGGTAGAGCTGGAAAAATCAAAGCACGTAAACATGCTGAACCAGCTGAGCATACACTATATAATATGCATGTATGGCTTCTTTTAATATCATTCCTTCAGCGAAATTAAAGGAAAGCCTTCCAAACTCTCCTCTTGCACACAAAGACGTGTGTATTTTCATTATCCAGTGGTTTTTATTGACAGTTTCCAAGTTGCAACCTGCTGAAAACGCAATTAATAATTTGCATGATCCCGTTTGAAAAGGCTGCTGTTTCACTCAAGTTAGTACAAGAGGTAAACCACCCAGTTCATATAAGACAAGATAGTGGCAATAATAAGATTACCGTATTTTCCGGACTATACGTCGCTCCGGAGTATAAGTTGAGTCAGCCAAAAAATGCATAATAAAGAAAAAAACATATATAAGTCACACTGGAGTATAGGTCGCATTTTGGGGTCAGTGTTGTTTAAATTATTTCATTAACACACCTTTTTTGTATGACGACAACGTGACGATGACGCACTAAAAATGGATCCTTGGCGACTAAAACATGACGTAACGAGGCGTAACGAAAATGTTGATGTGTGAGACGCTCACAGTGTGTATATCATCTCTGCTTACTCTGCGCGTAACACCGAGCGGGGAGGAAAAACAAAAGGTGCAGGCTCGACTTTACACACAGGAACATATAGTTCCACTGAAACATGAGACTGTTGGCTCAAACATGTTAAAATAGACTCTTCAGTTCAATCTACGGTGTATTATTTGCCCATATCTTGCATGAAGAGTCATTTAGCTTTAACCCGCAGCCTCTGTTATTTACCTGTCTCAGATGCCGATGAGTCACTGTGATGTCCTCTCACCGCGCTTTTCAGTCACTGCAAATACAGTTAATGTGTTTAATACTCCTATTTAAAACGTTTGCAATAAATGCGCTGTTTTTCCGGATCATTGGAAATCTGGGTCAGCTATCTCAACAAGCACTAAATGCTTCCTGTTAAGACTTTTCACAATAAAGGTCTCTTTTGTCAAAGCATCTCAGCAAACTTATACTGGGATTGCATTTTCTGTCACACGACCACCACTGACAAGGGAGAGGTGAATGCATGCACACGCCGCCGCCATGACATGCGATGCTAGCCACCCACCTCTTTTTGAACTGTGGCGCCATGTGTATTTGGGGGCAGGCTAACACACTCGGAGGGAAAGAGCTTTCAGCCCCTCGTATGAATGAGCTCACAGACACTTCATGATTGGCTGACGGTCACTGTGAGTGTCACGGAAGTGAGTGTATGCCGATCCTCTTTCCCGTGAGAGCTCGGCCTATTAGCTTCCATGGATTCCTGTCCATGACAGAGGTTTTTCAAAATAAAAGAACTTTTAGACTCCGATAATTACTATATAATATATATAAATGTGTATGCATGTGTGTGCGTATTAATAAAATATTTTTTTATTCAGCCATTGTGAGGACCCAGTGCCAAATGATGCACGGACCAGTGCCAATCCGCGGCCCGGTGGTTGGAGACCTCTGCTCTAAACGAAAACAAAAAGGTTTATGAAAATTAGGCAAAAACGAACTAATTTATTAGACATAAACTATGCATCCAAGCTTTTAAGTTTGAGTTTAATTTCATTTTTAAAGGCTGTTGCCCAATTGACCACTTTAAGTGTACCTTTTACCATTCTTGCAATTTGTGTTGTGACTGAGTACAGTAATTTGAGCTACTAAATGTTTAACCTGTACGTTTCGGCTTAACTTGCTTATAAAGCAAATGCTTGTGAAAAGGCGGTGAACTCTGGGCAAGGTTCAGTTGAAGAAAACGCAATATTTGGAACAATATTTTAATACCTTAAATCAGTCATTCTTTAGCTGCTTGTTGAATGGTCTCTAGCTGCTTGTTGAATACTCAGTTTAAAGACGTTCACACCCAGAATAAAGAAGTGGCTTTGGTAACTGATAATTTGGTCAGGTATGGTAGCTCCCTTAAATAAGAGGTGTAACTATGCTAGATGTGTATTGCAGTCATCTAAATTTGTATCTGTTTGATGCCCAGAAGATTCCAAGCGCTGTCTGGATTCAGCTTTAACCTGAAATTGGGCGATTGTTTCTCCCGTTTCAATCTATTTTAAAACAAAGTCAGAATTGCATGACTGACCAATTGGTCCTGGACTCGAGTTGAGAATCTGTGTCTTTTAATATATAACCTTGTGAAGTCTTCTAAAAATAAGCTGGTGTATGTTGGGTGCAAGAACTCAAAGGAGAATATGGCTTGTTCAAAAATTCCTCTACTAAATATGGAGTATCTTTTATAGCAGATGATTTGGAGGAACCTCCTGTACTCGGCATCATCACGCACCTTCATGAAAATCAATGTATACACCAACCATGCACTTGCACTAGGCGTGTGTGCCATGTCGGCGCAGAGGTTGCCTTGGTGTGTATATTCTTGGACTGTGGGAGAAAACCGCAGGACCTGGAGGAAACCCATCAAACATGGGAAGAATATACAAGCGCCACACTCGCTGAACTTGAGATTTGAACCACTTCTTGTGAGGCACATGTGCTAATTACTGTGCCACCATACCACCCCACAAACAGTTCAGTGAACCTAAATAAAAGTATTGATATTATATATACATGTACGTATACATCAGTCAGGGGGGGTTGATCCTACTTTGCGGAAATTCAGTCTTTGCGCGGTGGCTCGACCCCCCCCCCCATTCACCACGAAAAGTGAGGGATCCCTGTATAGTCTCTTCCAGGACGCAGCGCTCGCTGATTTGGTTAGTGGAATACCGCTTAGGTAACCCGCTTGTCCTGGATTCATGTACTCGTGTACAGCTTAGTGCCTGGATGTTTTGAGAGGTTGTTTTCTATTTTCTGCTTCTTTTCACCTTGACTTGCTCTTAATGTGCCCACTTTTTTAAAAATCCTATGTAATGTCCTGATATAGAGCTACCATCAGATACTTTGTTTAGCAATGTGACCCTTGTGTATTCACATCAGTGTAGAGGTTGGAGGAATTAGGACTTCTTCCACGTGGTTTGTATTTGGATATGCTATTGTGAGCTGCACACCAACTTTCTTTGGTTTATAGTTTCATGCTCAGGGCAAACAGTTGTGGATTAGGCACTTCTAATTGTAATGACTGATTACAGAAAGCATATGTGTTACATGCTTATAGGCTTGTAATTCAGTCCCATCATTGACATTTCTCAAACCATCCCCACCCCACCCAGGGGTGTCACAACAGCATTCTCACTGTATTCCCACAGGCCTTATCTTATACTTATCTTATACTTGCATACTTGCACCAAAAGTCACCATAAGACCAATCTGTTACTTTGGTGGAAAACACAAGCAATGTCTCCAGAATGATTCAGAAAATCAGATGTAGTCATGTTCTTATCTCGTCACTTTAGTGTTTGATAATAGAGATTGTTCCAAGGTTGAAACAAAGGCGACCAGGCTTAACTTTAAGATGATTTACCCCATCCAAGAGGTGAAACATCTTCAGTAAACCTAAGCAAGTCCAGTTGCCCTTGTTTCAACCTCAGATGTTCAATGACCTGGATGGCTTTGAATCTAAACAGATAACTGAGATTTTCTTAAATGTGAAAAAAAAATCAACATAAGAATAGTTGGAGAGTGCAAACCCCCACCAAGTCGAAAAATGTAACAAAGTACACAGCACCCCTTGCTGTGTTTGCTGCAGTACCACACTTCAAAAAAAGTCACCCTAGGGCAATTATACACCCAGTGTAATGTTAAAGAATCCTTTTAAAAATTCCTTAATCCGGAATGAAGATCTTCTTCAAAATCTCCAGGAGTCTTGTTCAAAGCCACACATCTGGGAGAAATTTAATGAAAATGTACACATTGTTTTTTTTTTTGCAAAATTCTTCGAACAAATAAAAACTCAACCTTTTTGGTGGCGGTAAAAACAGTGTGCTGTATGTTGTTAAATGTGCTGATTTTTATGAGCAAGTTATGAATTATACCATTATTTGAATTTGGAAAGTAAAGTTTGGCTGTCAGTTTTAAATGGCTGAAGTCTTTAATATTTATCTGAATAGTCCGTCCTTATCTAAAGCATCATATTGCAGATAATGTAATGTAAAGTGTATACATCTGAACAGGAGTCTTAACACAATGATGACCCTTGCGGTGAGCAATTATGTTTGTCATCACTGATTAAAGACAATTCTTTCCAGACATCTTTGTTTGCTCTCGTTCCACCCAAACCTGTAGACAAAGAATGAGTGATCACATATCTGCCCTGAAGCGCTTCTGTTGTTCAAAGCGAATGAGTCATTTGTGAATAAAGTAAATGTACTTTAAACCCTGGTGCAAATCTCTGCATTGCACCATGACTTATATTTGAGAAGGTTCCAGCCTTGTGTAGCTGATTTCTTTCCAAGATGCATAGCCGATCACAAACCGGCAAGAGGCCGTGTGTCACAGACTGCTGTAAAATCGACAAAGTGTTAACTTTAAAAGGCTAAATTTGGAATATCCTGTTTGTGTGACCCATATGAAATTCCAACTATCATCATATCATGCATAATGCCGGAATATTAGTGTGGATGTGTGCGTACTGTGTGACCTAATGCACTTTTTTCGTTTATTTTTCCTTTTTTTTAGGCTAAGGATACAACCGGATTGGGTTTACAGTTTGAAATTATGTGGTCCGATAGGAAGCAGAGTTATTTTTCACCCCATAGCCATGTAATTTTAGACTATTACGCACCTCACTTGAATACCTGATTTTGATTGGCAATTACTATATTCAGATATCTTTCTTAATGAAATCTAACAGAATATAGCTGTGGAGTGCCTCATTAGTTGAAGCAACAAAACAATTTTCAAAACAAAAATAGCATTTTTATGTCAATATTTTGTAAGTAATTGTGAAATAAGAAGGATAATGTAAGGCGAACAAGTTATTATCCTAAAATAAACCTTGTTAGAGTGATTTGCATGTTGGGGTCTTGATCTCCATCTCGGGGTTTATTTTTTCATAATAACCGGCTTGCTGTATGCTATTCTTTACATAACACGCCATGGTGTCAATTTTAATTCATTAAAAAGTAGGTTTGTATTATGACTTGCACTGTAAAACCTGTTGTTGTCATTTGCTCAATCGCCTCTGAACAAACAAAATAGAAAAAATAAATAAAAAATAAATGCAGCGAGACTGGAGACTACTTCTATAATTTTGACTTTGATTTTGCTATACTGTATTAATACTGCAAGGGAAATTATGGCCTCTGCATTTAACCCATCCAAAGTGAATACACACACTTGCATTAGTGGCCTGCCACACTCATTGGGGCGCCCAGAGAGCAGCCAAACACCAAGTCCTACTTTTGTAAAATAAGGTGTATTTGGAGCTTCTGATCCTTCTTTTAGTATGTTAAAAAATGTAACATGGTACCTAAACTAAAATCGTATAGTATTAACACTCCTTGTGTTTCTGTACAAAATATAGTGTACTTGACTGATTGCAACCTTTTATTGCTAATGGGTGTAATAATGACCTTTAATAATTTTTAGGCTTCAGTGCATGTGCTCATAGCGGATCTGAGAGTAGAGGCTTGAAGTTTTTTAGAATGCTAAGTGGCTATGTTATAAAGCTAAAGCATATGGTCCAAAGCAAACATGCCATGACACACGGAAACCTGACGGTTCTGCATTTGTTTGTACTGAGGTGTGAGTGAGGTTTAGTTTGAGGGCAGAGAGGTTATCAAGTCCAGGCCTCACACCTTGTGAGATTATTCACGTACAATGATCAACGTTCTGTTTAGCCAAAGTATTTGTCCAAGGCTGGGACGAAGGCTGACGTCTCCATCTGGTGTGATCAGATCAGCCCGTGGTTAGCCCCATGATGCATCGTTACAAGATTCCGATGCTTTCATCTGTATGCCATTCCTAGAGTTAAAGGACAGACTACAAACACAGCTGTATCTCAGCTGGTACCTGCTCCCTGCAAGTGTGGACATGAGTTAGTGCTAAGTCACGGCACCACCTGATGCGAAAGAAGATCTAATACCATTGTCTTTTCTCCAACACACATACACTCACGCATACTGCAGCACCCCCTGCAGCAATACCACAAACCACCTGCTGCCAAACCCCATTATGTCATACTGAGCTATTGTGCAGATCGCATAGAAATGATCTTGGTGTGTGGCTGCTTTTGTCTGTAATGGAGTCTGGGTTGCCTTCGCCAGACAAACCAGCCACCCACCCACCTTAATTATGGCTAACTATTGAACCCAAGTTGCCATATGCAAAATAAAATGCGAACCTACAGCATGTATGATGCTGGAAAACCAAATAAAACGGTTTGTCAAACAGTTTCTAAAATTGTAATTATTTTCTGATAAAATTCAACACACAAAGGTAAGAACTGTCAACGTTTTTAAATGTTGTATGTTTGTAAATGTTGTCTGGGTTTTCAGAAACTTTTAATCTTTCATGCAACTTGTAGTTCCTTGGTGCGTTTTGAATAATTCAGTTATTGTCATGCGTAAAACGTCCATAATCTTTGACTTGGTGTCAGGTCTTGTGTCGGTAACAAAGTGGTTTGGCTAATTGGTTAATAAAAGCTAACACATAAAACTGAAGCTGTAACACTCAACACGCTGACAGCTATGCAGCCTTCTCTTGACGAAAGGCAGCAATGGTTATTTTACATCTCTCTCACCACAGACAGACCTTTGATAACCTGGGGGGTCAGCAGTGACAACCCGTTGATAGTGAGGCTTGAACTACCGTCCTTGGGATCAGTAATCCAGCTAATCCAGTAATACCAAGCTGTAACACTCTCAAATAAAACTTGTATGAGACAAAAAAAAAGAATTTGGATTAGGTATCATGTACATAAATCGTTTTAATGAGGTAGACTGTTTGTGAAGATCCTAGATCGTTATTGCTTATTTTATAAGAATGGAAAGTATTTTTGCCTTGTAGATGTTCCACAACATTAACATTCACATAGAATAATCAAATGATAAGCATCTTAATTATTATCAGATTGCTGTGGTATAAGCCGAATAAAACATTATGGAATGTGCTGTTAGCATTTGTGTTATCGCAGCTATCGGTTTCTACCAGTTGTTAATCTTGTGAAAGACAAAAGAAAAGAAATGTGCTAATGTTTTAATAATAAACCAGGAAACATAAAATCCTCTCACCTGAAGGTCCAGTATTGGAAAATTTCAAGTAACAGCTTTATCTCTGAATGAAGTATTTACTAGAGATGGGGGAAAACTGATTCAGTGTTGTATCGTGATTTGTCTGTGAACTTCCACTTCGGTGTAATCCCATGGTTTGCCTTGCACTTGTAGCTATGGTCAGAGATTCCATTATAGAAAATGAGCTAAGACTTTCTGCCTGAAGGATGTCTATAATGAATTTTGCTGCAGTGCAAGTAAAAGTGTACACTTTAGTAATGAAGAACACTGAGTAAACATGGCAGCATTTCCATTCTAAATGAATGGTTACTTCTAATTCTGACTGGGATCAGGATCAAGGTAAACTGTGCCTCGGTTATGTGTACTTGGCTTGTAAAAGCCGTTTGCAAACTGAGCCCCCAGCACACTATTCAATTTCCTTTAATCGAAGGCAAGCCTTTACCTGTCCTGATACGAAAGGCACTACTAATCCATGGTCCTTGCAGTCTGCCTGGTTAAACTCTTCTCTTGGCATGTTATTAAATAATTGTGATGCGCCTCTTCACAGTAAAGCCTCTGTAGGAAGGTTTTCGCTTCTGGATCTTAATGTTTTTACAGTAGAGCAACCTAGGTAATGTAAATATTTAAGTAATGTTGGTGCTGGATACAGTTTCTTTTTCTCTTACGAATGCGAGGTGTTTGAGTTGTCAGACTCCGACATACTGTAATGCAGAGGTTACAAGTTAAAAATTGGCTCCAGCCTTTGCTACTGTTTCATTTCAACCCCCGTCAACCATAACAAACTACATTGTGAACAATGTAATTTACCGTAGTGCTGGAGAAAAGGATTGTTTCGTGCCGATTTCCAGAGCAGTTTGTGGCTTGCCTTGCGACTCTTCCATTCTCTTTTCCTGCTCACACCCACTCAAGAGACTTTAGACAAAGTGATCACGCAATCCTGCAGTATTTGGTACTTTAGTATATCAGCAAACCAAACCCCAGCCCCCCACCCAGAGAAGTGACCACATCATCATTTTTTTTCCATGGGAAGACATTTTTTTTTAATAAAATAACTGTACCACTGACTCTCAGTATCTTCAACAAATGATGCTGAGATCAATCTCAAAGCACAGGCCATCCATCCTTCCTCTCCCAATTTTGAAGTGCTTTTGTATTGACTAAGCTAGGCTAAGCTGGTTGATACATGAGAACCATGGCTTGGTCTACCATTCTGGTGGCCTTTGGAGGTCATGTGCCACAAATAGAGGCAAAGGAAATTTGAAATGAAGGTACCGTAGCCAGTTGAAAAAAAAATAACACAGTTAAATCGAACTGCTTCTTAACCCATGGCAAATTTCAACATGACCAAACTTTCCAAGAATGGAAGCCATGGCCTGAAGGTTCTCAAAGTCCTGAGATCTCAAGTGCCTGTAACTCTAATGGGATAAAGATGGTTGACCCTCTAGGCAAACAGTGGCAAGTAATCATCCACTGTTGTCTTCCTTGAAGTAATTCCAGCTATCTGAGATTGAGGTGGGGCGATACTGTGACATAGTGGTTAGTACATCCACCTCACAGCAAGAAAGTCCTGGGTTTGAGTCTCAGGTAGAACGATAGTGAGATACTTACTTACCTAAGGAGACATGGGCAAAAAAAAATGTTTAGCTTCTGGTGTGCATGAGAACACGTTGCACCAATGCAACCAATGAACTCTTTATGGTGTGCATTTGAAACTTTCCTGTGAATATTAGAATCTTACTGGGTTACTCAATATACAATATCAAAGAGGATCACAGGGTTATTATAATTAACTGTGTTCATTCTAATGTATTGCAATGGTGACGTTGAGGTTAGAACGTCTATCTTGCAGCAAGAAGGTCCAGGGTTTGATTCCTGGGCACGATGAGGATGTTTCTGTGTAGAGGTTGCATGTTCTCTCCATGCTTGTGTGGGTTTCCTTTGGGTACTATGGTTTTCTCCGATGTCATGCACATTTAGGCCAACTGGACATTCAAAATTGCCACTAGATGTAAATAAGATTGTGAATTGTGTGCATTTGTGTTGGCCATGCAATGGACTGACTAGTTGTTTCAGGTGCAACCTATTCGTCCAGAGTTGGCTGATATAGGGTCCAGTCTCCCTGTGACCCCAGTATGATATAATGGTTCTGCGAATGAATGAATGAGTAAATAAAGCATAATTGTTTCGGTTTTCTTAGCCGGGTAGCTTGAAGTGTTTACCCCGAGTTGTTTCCACATGCACTGAGTGGTAAGGGAGAGAATATTGGCCATATACTGTACATATGGGTGGGATGTTCCCATGATGTAAGGCCCATGGCTGACAGAGAGCACTTGGCCACGCTGAGAAGGGTTTCCCACCCTGCCTCCCTTTACTGTCTGCATCCTCCCAATGCCTTAATTAAGGAGGAAGTCTGGCCGAACACTTTGCTCTATATACAGATTTTTTTATAACAAGGTCGGCAATGCTGCTTTGATTTGTGCCCCACAGGGAGACATTGTTTTCCCATACAGCTTCACCTGATCAGGAAAAACGGCAGAACATGCTGATTCACCATTCCGTTAGGAAAATGAATGTCAAAATTATCTATAGGAGGGGAACCCCAATTCCCTGGAGCGTGCTTACTCAGGCTTTCCTGTGGAACTTTCAAGGCGAAGACTAAGACCAGGACTATATATAAAAGCAATGTCATCTTATTTCTTTTCCTTTTTCCTCACATTTATTTTCACAAAACAAGTCATGTTCAAAGGCAAGTCATTACAGAACACCTATACGAAGCACTTTGCATCAAAGCAGACATGTTTGAACTAGAAATGATTAATTTGCTTAAAAACCACCTGCTCTTCAAGTTGCCAAAACCATATCCCACACTTTAACCATCCTGATGCCTGTTATTTTTATTTCCCTTACAGAAAATGATTCATTTCTGTACAACAGCAATATTTTCCATGTTGTTGGGTTTTTGGTGATGCTAAGCGCAGGCTTCTTTGCCCAACCCATGTTTTCTCATGGAAAAAATCCTCAATGAATGCGAGCACTGTTAAAGTGTATATTGATGGCAATCTCAGAGTAATACATTGGACCCTTTTCCAGAAATGTTTCAGGATTATCTTCTGAATGACTGGTAGAAGTGCTTTGGGGCTTTCCAAAGGGTTTTTTAATGCAGTTTCTCAAAGGTGGTTCTAATCAAAAACAAATCTTATTGAACCAAACCTCTGCCATAGATGCTCCACTGACAAGCTCTGGAACAATATCCTTCTAAGAACCAAACTCCAGTGTTATTACATGGCTTGTCATTTCTCCACACTGCATCTGTTTCTTACCACCTCTAAACTTGTTCAACATTTTCAAACAGAAAGAACTTGTAACTGGAAAAAGAGACCTCCAGTGGTCCTTAAATGAGTATCTTGCAAGGACATGTACACAGTATAATTGAGAGGAAATATGATGGATCCCTTTATGAGGACATTGGGGCCTTAAGAGGGTATACTACAAATATACAGTTAGTTGGTCACAAGCTTTTGGTTCTTGAAGATGTATGCATGCATACACAGTTTTATATACCCCAGTTTCAAGTGGGGAAAATAAAGTTTTGGAAGCACAAATTCAGGAACTATACTAGTATGTAGTCACTGGATTTGGTTCACGGAAGCGTATCTATAATATTTATTCCAATGGTTTGTTCAAAGCAGCTTGCCATTTCCTCCAGAGGAAGCAAGGTCTTGTTCATGTTTATCAAGGAACACTCGGTATTATCTACTGACAGCAGGAACACTTGACTGGTTACCTTGCATCAAAGCTTACAACGTTCTTCTGTATTTAGTTTCTTCTCATGAGTATCTGGAGTCATGAGTAAGAAAGATGGGTTTTGGTGTATATTTTAATGACCTCTTGTCACTGTCTTCTCTTCGTAAAACTAATATTGGCACGCCAAGACTCAAAATGGTTCATCTGTTTTAAACAGATGTTTATCGTGCATGTATGTGTGTCTTGGAGTGAAAGATGAGCATTGGCATGAATGGTGGGAGAGAAAGCTATGGCTTGATAAGGAAAGAATGCGAATTGTGAGAATGTTCCTTGGCAGATTCAGATCACATCAGCTGCCATCTGTAATTGCGCCTGTTAAATACCCTGCAGGCAGAGTGACAAAGGCATCCTTGGTGAACAGTTTCAGGTCACTGCTGTTCCAGAATTTTGAGAAATTTGTTTTGGATATCATGCCTTTGTGTGGGCATGTAGTCTTTCAGAAAATAACTGAATTGACGCACCATCTTTTTAGTCTGTAGAGTAACAGTGTGTCGTACACACGAATAGAATTCTGTCATGCAGAAGATGGAGCAGTTATTATGCAATAGGGTTAATCCTGAGTCTAATGCCCAGGGGCTCACAGCTGCAGTATTTAAGCAAAGGCTGTCAATAATACTTCCTAAGCATAATCAGAGGCAGACCAGCTGTATCAGTATTGCGTAAATGTCAATACGCATCTGCAAAAACTGGCATTTGAATTGATGTAAAATGGATTTGTAGTTTCCAAGTTTTTGGGATAGGATTTCTGAAATACCGTATGCTAAAGGTCCCTAACTTGCCAAAGCACCAGAAATGTAAGCCTTATCATTTTGTAGATAACAGATACACCAGAAACCTGCTACAAAACAATTGCCTTGTAAAATCTTAAACATGCCATTGCAGACTTCTCAGAGTGGCCCTGGGTTGTTACCCAACTGAAATACGTCTGGCTTCAGCACAAGTGCTTCTGTACAATTCTGCCTAGATCCACACCTTATATTGCCTTCATGAGATAACCTTACCTGATTTTAAGAGTTGCTTCTCGAAACAGGCATCCTTTTAGGTTGCGCGTTGACACCAGATGTTATTATACAAGGAAGGTGGATGCTCATATCCTGCTCTCAACTTAACAGACACCACTCTGGAAGCATTCCTCACATACTTTTTATAGAAAGTATTTTTTTTCATTACTCAGTTGCTAATCCATGTTTAAATGATGCTGCACGTGGAGCGAATAGACTTGTTAGTCTACTTTTCTTTCGGCTTCTCCCCTCAGGGGTCGCCTCAGCAAATCATCTGTTTCCATCCATCCCTGTCCTCCGCATCCTCTTATCTAACACCAACTAACTTCATGTCCACTCTCAGTGCATCCATGTACCTTCCCTTTCGTCTTCCTCTCGGCCTCTTGCCTGGCAGTTCCAACCTCTGCATCTTTCTACCAATAAATTCACTATCCCTCCTCTGTACATGTCCAAACCATCTCGGTCTGGCCTCTCTGGCTTTGTCTCCAAGACATCAAACATGTGCTGTCCCTCTGATGTACTCATTATTGGTTGGTCTAATTGATCCCTGAGTGGCGCAGTGGCATAATTGTTAGCGTGTTCACCTCGCAACAAGAAGGTCCTGGGCTCGAGGCCCGGGCGTTTCTGTGTAGAGTTTGCATGTTCTCCCTATGTTTGTGTGGGTTTCATCCAGGTACTCTGGTTTCCTCGTATAGCCCAAGACAGCCACATAAGGCGAACTCGCTGTTCCAAACTGCCCCTAAGTATGTGTATGTGTGTGTATATTTGGTCTGCGATGATCTGCCAAGCTGTTCATGGTGTATACCACCTTCATCCCATTTCAATTGAGATAGCCTCTGGCTCCCCCTCAACTAAATTAAGTCGTTTGGCAAATGAGTGACAGAGTAAGTAATTGATCCCTGTTCTTTCTAAGTAGCCTACAAGACATTGGTGTTCTTGATCTTAACAATGATGTAATTTCACTCATAATTTTACGCTACAACCATTCATCCTTGGTAAATGTCAGATCTAAACTTTCAAAAACTTTCTAAAGCATTTCAGATCTAAATTTTCTAACTTGACAGTAAACATGCCAAGTTGGAATGCACCCATTCCAAGTCTGCAATGAAACAAACACAAACTTCTGAATTGGCCCTGCACTAGGCTTTAAAACCACCTACAACTCACCAACTTAAGCAATTATCCTTTTAAAAGCACCTAATTAAATGCCCTTTCAGCACTGATTTATTGCCAGTTGGGAGCCTGACTACTCAGAACAGCCTCTTGGACGCATATGGAACATTTCAGTTTTGGGGCCATGGGTCTCTTCCTGGTCTGCCTTCATGGCCTTGACACAAAATAATAAGGATGTTTAAAAGCTCATCTTGGTTGAGATTAGCATTGCAACTGCAGCCAAAGTATTTGTCTCAAGAACAAAACCTGCCCTTGGGCACCCAACTGTAGCTTGTTTTCTGGAGGTGGGGGGTTCACTCGTCCTTGAGAACTTTTGGGACAGTGATTTAGCGAGCTCATAGAAGAATGAGCACCGTTTTTTGTTTGCTCTATGCGATGGCGAGACAAAGTTTTCATAGCCATATCGTCCTCGCCTGAAATGAATGAACCAATAGTCAGCACAATTTCCCACCAGTTCACTATGTGGAATCCCTGGAATCCCCTGACTTGGTGTAGTGTGCTCTCACCTTTTTGGCTATGATGAAAAGATAGGAGGCTAACACACTGAAAATGGTAGCTGGCACTGAAATGATAGTGGGCTGTGAATACTCTTTCATATTACTGGATCATTTGGGGGGGGGAGCAAGGTTTTAAGGTTAAAGGATTCATTTCCTTAGATGATCAGCAGCACTGAGGACCGATCTTGGTTGTAACGGAAATGTTTATAAGGAAAGGTGTTAAATTAGCTTTAGGGCATTTGTTGAGAATTCCCACCTGGTAGGTTTTTGTACATCAATTGTACTGGTATCTGTGCACACTTGTAATTACCTTGTAGGAACTGAACCCCTTTTCATCTGCTTCTAATGAATAGGCAGATGGAGGCCTTGCTTTGTTGTACCTTTACACCAATCTACTTGCATGAAGATGTTAATCTAAAGGTGTTTCTGGGTTCAAACGCATCTTAAAATTATACCTTACAGCCAACTCTATGAGCAGATGAATTGCCTGGGAGATTGATGCAGCTTGAGAACTGCCAAGAAATAGTGAATTTATCGTCACTGTAATTAAACATTTGCTGATTGATCCCAATGACCGCAGGCATATTCATTTTACATGGGTGTATCTCTTTCAGTTGCTCAGAGATGTTTATAGGCTTTAAATGTCTGTATCTTGGTGCTGTACTGCCACAGGTTTCCTGCTAATGTTACACATTGTTTACTTAATGCAGATGAATGGTCTGAGCTACAATTTAAGTGGTTTGTTTATTTTAGACCAATGAGAAATGTAGTCTGTGGATTTTATCAGGATTTCACCACACTGGAAATAGGTGTGGTTCACAATTGTTGTCTGGAATAGCACAATCTTGTCATTTAAAGTTGCAATAAGATAAGTCTGGAGTCGTTCATGTATTGTTAAGTGCAATATTTATTGCAGGTTTTTAGTGTTGCGTTATTTGAATTACCTGGACTGATCATGTAAAATAAAATTTAAAAAAATGAATGCTTTTTGCCTAGTCGTGCATTCCGTTAAGTGTAGTTAATTATTAAAATAAAAGCACTTCCTTTATACCTAGTTGTTACGGCTTTGTTCAGAAAGTGGACCACTCTGATGTACTAATTACCTGATTTAATTGCGTTGACGTCATATTTCAAGTAGACATTACTTTTGTGACTGTTATGACTCAGGCTGAATTAAACCTCGGAGCAATCTGGCCAGACATCAAACAGTTTCTTTCTAAACATTCCTGAGCGGGTAAATGCCAGTACTGCCTCAACCTTGACTCTGTCCATTATATAGTTACCTACATAATAAAGAGTTGCCCCAGGCATAACCTTTATTATTATTCTGTCCATACATACTACAGCATTTGTTTTTCTGGCGGTTTGTATAATTGGGAATGTGGACTTTAAATTACTTTGTGGTGGGATTCCAGTTATTCGAAAAGATGTACAGTTTAGAAACATCCCTTATGGAAGTCCCTTGTTGACCTTGGACAAGTGCTAGAACCGAGTCACTGTTTATCTCTGGACGTGCAGCTTTTTCCCGCTTTTCATTTACTTACTGACCCTTATCCAACGCTCACACAGCCACTTGTCTGCTTTGAAATAGCCTTAAGTTATTATTCTATAGAAAGACTGAAGAGGCATGGGGGAGTTATTTTTTTACTACGGTGTATCCTTAAGTTAATATTGTGAAGCCACCAACTGAGTTTCTCAAGGCCATGAAATTTTAATTATAAGATTCCAGAGTTTATCCAAATAATCTAGGATGAATTAGTCAATGCGTACTTTCAGAATTATTGGTGTAGGGGTATATTCATGTTGTAAAACTACTGCCTCTGTATATGTTTCCTAGATTGATGTGAAATGTATTATATGGCAATGACAGTTCACACAATCTGATTGGTCGATGTAGGGACACTAAATCACATCTGGACTGGAATACATCTAACCTGCAAGTTTCCCTTTAGCTGGCAATGTGTGCTATGATCTTTAGCGCTTTCAGAGAAGCATTCAAGAAATATCCTAAAGGATAAAGAGTTCACAAAGTCCTTCAAAGTACTCGCGGCTTTTTGGAAAGCTGTTGTTCATCCAGGGAGGAGAAACAAGCTGAAAAGCTACCAAAGCCCTCACAGACATGGATGAAGATGCTTTGCTCAGAAGCGGGCTATTTAGAGCTCATGCTCTAGCCAGAATGAAAAAGTAGCAATACCTGAAAAAAATGTAAAAACGGACACTATTTTGAAATGGCATATGATAAACTACTTATCCTGGTTTGCTCGGTTTGTACAGAGAAATCTCAGCCTTTTGTCTGTTTTGCACAGATGCCTTCGGCTTGGTCTGTACGAAAGACTTCATGCTCAGATTTCTCTGTTCTGACCTCGCGTTCAGTTCATAAGTAGCTTATGTTATACATTACGCATTTAGAAAATATGTTGCCGTACCATCTAAGATTTTTTAAAATTTTAGATCTATGTATTGTGGATATGCTGGGAGACATTCTGACTGTGTGCTCACCAAATTTCATTGCGGTAAATTGATGTTTCTGGACTGTTGCAGGTTGAAAATGTCTTCTTGGCTAAAACACACTTGTTTTTAGTATATAATAGGGAAAAATCCCAAAAGGTTAAAAAAAATTCTCAAAATTTATTACAAATATTACACATAACTTCGTTTTTGGTACCAAACAACACGTACATAAAAGTTATCAAAATTGGCATGGGATTACCATTGTTGCCCTTGAACCAAGTATAAACTTGAACCAAGTATAAACTTGAACCAAGTATAAACCTTGAGAACTGTCTTTAATAAATATCGCGAAACATAATTTTTCAAATGCAACATTAGATGCTTGCATGAGGTGAAACATCACTCCGAGAGCTTTCGGGATTCTCCTCCTTGTCCCAGTCATAATAGAGGTAATCCTGCAGATCAAGAGAGGCCGACTCCTTGATCCTTTGTCAAAGGATGACATCAAGCTTAAAGTCAAGAATTTAAACCACAGAATAAGCCAATCAGGTAAAACTGCTGCAAGCATACAAAGCACCTCTCACATGCTGACCTCAGAAAACTAACATTAGGAATGTTTCCGTTTACCTTTTTTTTTTTAATTTCTTTTTGTTTGCACTGCTGCCGAGGAAGCAAGTTAGTGTTTTGGTAGCGTATTACAGAGAGGGTCAGTTTACACTCAAAGCCTGGGAAATGTCTTGAGAAGGTTTAATCTGCTGAGAACAAGGTGGGCCACAGCTGTTGGAGAAGATTTTCCTGATTAGCTATGGCTTAATGGGACTACTTACCATATGCTCTCGACTCTCTGACATGTCCCAAACTGCCTTTGTGGTTTTCTTAAATTAGGAAAGCGTTGCCATTTTGCACAGCATGGAGTTAAAAAAAAGCCATTAATTCATGCATAGAGGTCAACTTTATAGATATTATGTGACATTTAAGGTGGTAAAATGAAAATGGTTGGCGGATTCCTTGGATCACACTGAAATTAATACTTATTTGGTGAGCCATGCTCAAAACTGGTCTTGGGTCATGTGATTACAAGTACAGTTGAGACAGGTCACCTTTTAAATTTGCCATTTTTATGTGTCTGAAATATATTTAACAACCACTTATGATCATATTTCATCAGTAATTTTGACTAAGCGGGTCTTGTATCACTGCCTTCCACAACAATTTATTAGCAAGAAGAACAAATTCTTTAAATGTATTTTGTTGATTTAAAAAAAAAAATTAACTAGGTTATAGTTAACACTGATGCCACAAGTTAGATCCACTTACAGTTTTCTGAAGGCAAAAAAAAAGATTTTTCTCATCGTTTTCAACCCTCTTTCGACCTGAAGGTGCTTCTCGCTCCATAAACTTTTATTACAGATTTGAGTGTTTCACTGCACACTCCTACTAAAAAGGCTAAATAAATATTTTCTCAATGTCATATCACCAATTTCATGGTTTTTGATCCATCAAAAAATATTCACCAATTAGAAATAATACCTGTGGTATAATTAATAATTATGCACTGGGTGTGAGGTGGATATCGCTGAATAGTCCCCATCCCTGAGCTGAATAATTGTAATCTACTACACACAACATAAAAAAAGAATCAAATCAAAATATTTATTGTATATTCTTACATATTTTTATTCCATGACAGAGGTAGGTCAGGTGAGTTTCGCACACTCCAAGCAAAGGAAACCACTGTATAGCTAACAATCTTTATTATACATAATCTACAACACAGAAAGGCAAGTAAATCACTTTGTGTATAAGTGTGGGGTTTTTTTTTTAACTCATTGAAAGTTTGAGTACATATTTTTGCATTAACTAGAAAAACAAACTAAAATGAAATGTTTATGGATAATTTTTTTAATTGTGAGTTTTGATGCTTGCATTATTCACCTGGAATAATGTCTGGTGTGTTTTTTATTTCCCTGATTGCAGCCCAATTACGTGTAGTGTGTATACTTATGTATGATGTATTGAAATGTATTCAAAGACCAAACTTTAAAGGACTTTATTTAAAATAATTTTGAAGAAATAACATACTACATTTTTTTTTCTTTGACTCAAGTAGTTATGTAATTGATGTTAGTTTTTTTTTAAGTAGAACTTTAAATCACATTCTTTTCTTACTGGTGAGCACATGTAATTAGAACTGGCAGGACAAACCATGGCTGGCTGTTCTAACCAGATGTTTACCACAAAACCGCTTGCGAGACCTGTTTTTTGGGGCTGTTTATTGACTTGTGGCCAGTAGTGAACCAGTTAGAGAAGGTGTAAAAGCTTCTGCATGGTTCTTTCTACAGAAAGCACATCAATGGCTTCAGCTTAGGGGGGCTGTGCAGCGTGAATCGCTGGCTACAAGGCTTAACAAAAGAGGCTTTCAATACATTCAGAAGCTCACGCCTCGCTTCAGTACTCTCCATCCTCTCATAAAAAGTGGAATAGCTGATATTCCAAATGCAGCGGGTTTTTCTAAGGGCGCAGTTTATATAGGTGTGCATTTCAACACTAAACTTTATCAGTTGTTTGTTATTTATTTATGGCCTGAGGTAGACCATTTCTCTGTGGAATTTTAAGAATTTCACCCTTGGATAAAAGTGATCTATTAGAAAGTTTAAAACAGTAGGGCTGGGAAATATCAATATTTATTCTACCCATACTCGCTGGATATGAGCAATCCTGCATTCTCATTGGTTAATCTACTACTAGGAAGTCATCTTGTATGCCTTGTGTATATAGTATACATGAATACAGTGGGTTGGGGGGGTGGGGGGTGGTAGTAGCTAAGCTAATCACTGACCCAAGTCTTCCTTTCGTTCTAGATTTGCTCCACAAAAAGGAACAAAATTTTCAATGAAAGTGTTTGATGGTAATTTTTTTAAGTATCCAATGTTTTTGGTTTGTCCCTCACGAAATGCAACTTTTTTGGCCTGCGGCAAGGAACAGGCCTCCAGTTCTCAGCAATGTGTACCATAAGCAATGTGCAGGTGAGATTCCGTGCAAGGCTGAAAGGCAACCATTTCCTCTGTGAAGTATTGGATGATCAGAATGTATTTTCTACTGGACTTAGGAAGCCGTTATTCTAATCACTCTTGTCAAATAACACTCAACTTCGCCTTGGAATAAATTCCCTGCTGTTGGCACATATTAAGTTTCTGCCAAAGATCAAACAGCCAACCAGCATTGTGATGCATATGTACATCAGGTGGATGGAAGCATTGTGCTCTGATTATGTCAACCTTTGGACTTTATAACTTTTTTTACATTGACTTTCCTGAGGGAAACACACATAGATATGTTTTTGAATGTCTGAACAGTGTTTAGTTGCATTGTTCACAGTCGTGATTTCACAATTTCAAATAATTTAACTTTCATAATATTCATATTTTAGTCAGAATCCGGTTAAAGAAATGATATTGACGGACAGCTCCAGTGTAAAGGATGGTCACGGAATCTGAAGGTAATAAGAGGTTTTCTTAGTTATTTTCTCCCCCAAGTTTATTATCCTTTAAATTAAGTTCTTTTTATTCAAATTGTCCTTTATGGAATTTTAAAGCTATTTCCATGTACGCTTTATCAAAATCGTTGGTATACCACATTGTTTAGGTTTCGAAGCAACATCTCCACACATCGTTTACAGGGTTTGCAGCATCAACACTGGCGGCCTTTAAAAAAAAAAAACTTTCACATAGGCTTCCAGCCCAATCCCAGTTAATTATGATCTTGGCCCTGAATAGATCTTGGTGTTTTGACCATGAACTTGGGAACAGGCAGCAGCTGGTTATATACAGTACAGTACAGCTTCTCTCACCAGGCTGAAAGTGTATCCAGTGGAGACTCAGTCGAATGCAGTCTTTTTAGTTTAGTTTTTTTTGAATAACAGGACATTAAAGGCAAAACACCAGTATGTTATGGAGAAATGAATAAACAGTATTTATAGACTAATTCATAGTATTAATATCACCATCTCAGCTTTACTTGCAATTGATAAATGGAAGTTGCTAAATATTTAGAAGTTTCAGGAATAAAGATTAACATGTTAAAAAATTAGGTGAAGATTTATACACCACTGTAGAAACTCCAATAGGAAATAAATCAACAGAAAGGTGGAGTCATGTGGCCAGATATACAGCAGGGAAATTTTATTACCTTTCTATAACAATGTCACAGAGTCTTATTTCTCACTATAGCTATTTGCCAGCACTTTTTTTTTTAAATTAAAGAACGGTTTCATAGTGTAAGCTTTTATTCAAAACAAAGATCTTGACCTACCCCTTCCCATGTCCCTCAGAGTTAAACTTTCACTATGTTAACTACTAAAGTATTATTATTATTATTATTATTATTATTATTATTATTATTATTATTATTATTATTATTATTATTATTCTATCTGCCTATGTACAAGGTCTGCCAAATTCAAGCCCCAAATCAGTGCCTCTTAGGGCTGGGTTTAAAAACAAAGTGAGTCTTGTTTCAAAGATTTTGATATTGACTCTTAAAATACCAAAAGGGAGTTTTTTTTTAATATTTGTATTTTCCTGTGTGAAGTCTTACCCCTTTTTCACTTGTTCATGTGACCGTCTAGCGGACCAAAGTTGAAATAACATAGTGGAAGGTCCACACTCTCGAAGCTCATAGTGCTGCATGAAGCTAACTGCATCTTTTTAGCATCAGAGTTTAGTCCTTACTAGCCTGAATCGAAAGTAAACTACGCTCTGTAAAGTAGGGTCAAAGTTTTACTACACGGGAACATAAGAAAAACTAAATTGAGACTTTAAAGTTATATTTTCTTTAGGCCTGAAATGGTGACAGCACCTGTTTAGAGCAAGCACAGTCTTTTATTAAGGTATGTTTGGTTTCAGTGTCCTTGACAACAGTCATCAAACATGGAAGGTCTCCTAAAATCGTAAATCTTAAAAATATTTACATATATATAAAAATGTAGGCTACATTTAATAAAAAAAATATGTGTTAATGTAACCTGCTTTGGGGTGAATTCCTAAAGTAAACATTGATATTTTAATAATGCAACCAACCAGTTAATATTGGTAGTGTATGAAATATTTGAAAATAATCAAAAATAAATTGAATGGATTCTGAATCATTAATATAATTCAGGAAATCAGTGCTGATACCCAACCCTAGTTACTGTAGTATGTATTTTGCTTGTGATAAACCACTCGGTTTAATATTTGAAACTTTTCCCTGCTGCTCAGTGAGGAATGAGGCTCACAGTTTATCAGAGCACAATCTTAATGAAGCTGCTTTTGACCCGGCATACTGTGGTACAGTTGGTCCTCAGCCAATGCAACAGGTGGTATCAGATTATCTGGTCCTAGAGTAAGGGTGATAGTGTGATACGCTGCTGTGGGAAACCATGAGCCCTTTTGGCCCTGGGCCTTCACCATAGTGTACCGTATTTTCCGGACTATAAGTCACAGTTTTTTTCATAGTTTGGCCAGGGGTGTGACTTGTACTCCAGTGCAACTTATATGTTAAATTATTAACAAATTATTATATAATTTTGTTATTTTTTTACACATTACATGTTGAAACTTGTGTAAACCAGGCAACCGCAGTTCAGATGTTTATTTTTTTATTACCTGGCAACCCAGGAAGCGTTTAGTGCTTTTGAGAAGGCTCACTCAGATTTCCAATGATCCGGAAAGATAGTGCATTTATTGTGAACATTTTAAGTGGCAATATTAAACACACAGACTATTAAAAACATTAACAGGATTAAAAACAGAGGATTTCAGTGGCAGCA
>JAQNCB010000023.1:30050660-30061759 GCA_030068295.1 Euristhmus nudiceps | reverse complement strand
TGTATGTGTGTGTATGTGTCTGTGTGTGTGTGTGTGTGTGTGTGTGTGTGTGTGTGTGTGTGTGTGTGGTATAAATGACCATCTGGTGACCCAACAGTGTATAAATATTAGCAAACACATAAGTATGTATGTATGTATGTATGTATGTATGTATGTGGACTCGAGTTGTTCTTATGAGTGCACATGTATGTGAGCGTGTGACATCATGCATATCAACACCGTCAAGCGTTCCAGCAGAATGTTCTCCCAAACGGAACTACGGGAAGTAGCAGTAAGCTGTAAGAAATACCACAAATATTGACTTCTCGGCTTAATCTGGAATGACTGAATGAAACCAGACTGAAGCAATGCCCACCCATGAGAGACGCTAGTATGCAATTGGGAATGGAAGCCTCGAGCTATTTAAAGATCATCTGCTTGCTCAGTCTTTAGAGATAATCTGTGATAACTTGCACAAGAAGAAATGTCTGTTCTGTCTAGAAACTTGACAGCTGTTAATCTGACCCTATACTTATTTTAGCTCTGTTTCTCCAGGTTTATGGTAAATTTATTATAAACAAATATGTTGTTGAATAACTGTAATATGAATGGCCTCTTTCTTTCCTTGTGTTTATTTTGTATGCAGTTACTGCAATTATATTACAGAAATTCAAGGATTTGTGGTCGATGTCTGAATAGTTCAAGTGCCATTTTCGAAATACTACTTTTTAAATACTTTTAAGTTTTCATATTACAGCTATGCTAATTGCGGGCCCCCCCCTCCTACTAATTCCTACTAATCTTATTTATTTATTTACCTTTTCCTTTAGTGGAAAAAAAAAAGCTTTTTTTTTTTAATAAAATAAACTTTTTCATTCAGCTTGATGTAAACATGTATTGTTATCTTTAACTTGGTATAAAAATCAAAACTATTTTGTACAATTTGTGGGGAAATATGTTTACATGGTATAAAATAACTCAATAAAATTTTAGTGTAAAGCTTGAACTTGTTTGGTATAAAAAGTTAATTAACTTTGAATTTCACTTTGTGTACAATTTGAACTCATTTATTTCTGGCTTGATGTAAAAATTGCGATTATCTGCTCTTAGCTGTGGTGTATAAATTGGCCTTTGACTTGGTGTAAATATGTAACTTGCTTGTTTTTTGCAAGGTGTAAATGTTATACTTTTGTCATTTATTTGGTTAAAAATCTAACCTTTAGTTTGGGGTAAAAAAAAATCTAGCTGCATTTTCTTGAACTTAAAATGTAAAAAAAATTATTATTATTTTTTTTTTTTCAGTGTAAAAGTTGAGTTTGACCTGGTCTAAAAATATACATTTTTGTCTAATATGTGGTAAAATAAAAACATAAAAAAATAATAAATAAAATATAAATAAAAATAAAAATAAAAAAATAATAATGCAGCCAAAAGGGGTCATAAAACCAGTCTTTGAAAAACCATCCTTGTGCCGGTCCCAAGCCCGGATAAATGCAGAGGGTTGCGTCAGGAAGTCCAAAGTAAACATGCGATTAGATTCTATGATCTCCATACCGGATCGGTCGAGGCCCGGGTTAACAACGACCGCCATTAGTGCCAGTAACCTACGGGGCGCTGGTGGAAATTGGGCTACTGTGGGTCGAAGAAGGAGAGGAAGAGAGGACATGAAGTTAGTTGGTGTGAGAAAAGAGGATGCGGAGGACAGGGATGGATGGAAACGGATGATTCGCTGTGGCGACCCCTGATGGGAGAAGCCAAAAGAAAAGTAGTAGTAGATGTGGTAAAATAAAATGAATAAATAAGTACATTTTAAATTAAAAAAAAAAGTAATTTTTTTTTGGTATAAAAAATGTAATTTACTTTTTTTTTGGCGTGGTTTAAATATTGAACTGATTTTTATCAGTCTCTTGATGTAAAAATCGAAATCTTTGATGGTGCGTTTCTGGTTTTATTTGACGTTACTTCTTTGTCCTTTACTTGCAGTTTACTATCGTGCACTGGTGAACTTTACAAACTCCTTCACCTACGGGCCTGAGCTTGACGACATTGATTCTGAAGCCTTCCGAGAAATCTCTGCTGCTGTTGTTGACACGGTGTGTATCATCAGTATTCAGTTTCGAACCACCCGTTATCCTGCACAGATATCTTGGTCTGTTTAGAGAGTAGAACAGGGTTAATGTTAAACTGGATAATACGACTTAGAATTTAGACTTACTCTCTGGGTGTAATACAGCTCCTGTGCGAGTTTGTGTGTAATTGATGATGTTTTTTTTTCTCCCACAGCTTGAATCGGAGTACTTCAGGATAGAAGGCACCCAGATGGTCAATGTGGTCCTCATCAAGTAATGCCCTTTTTCTGTACTGAAATGATTAGCTGAAAAAAATGCAATGCTGAGTGTGCTATAAAAATTAAATCTTGGATTTACATCAGGATGGGAAAAAAAAAAGGCTTGGCTGTAACTTGGGAAATCATAAACTCCAAGATGGTTCACCCGAAGCCAATGTGAAGCTGAATTACTTTGTTTTCAATGCTTATTATTTTCCATGAACAGCATGTCTCATACGTGTTTAATTGACATGGTACTTATTGTGTTTTTTTTTTAAAGGCAAATTGGCAAGGATGTGTTCGTAGAACTTGACGTGGGCTCGGATGGCAACTCTAATGAATCCCAGATCCGGCGTGTGCTTTACTCCGTGGTTAGTGAAGGATCCATTGCATCCTACGTGACCTCTGTCAGTGGCTTCGAGTTTAGACGCCTGGGAGAATGTAAGAACCCTGAGAACCATCACATCAATGCATTTCTACATCCTTGACATCTAATTATACTTGAGGTTGTAGAACAATACATCTTAAAATGGGGGGGGGTTATGGATCAGTTGTCAATTTCCATAATTAAAGGAAATTCCTCGGCATTAATTTGCATGTGCGTTAACCACGTCAAACTATGCTTAGCTGACTGCAGCATGCACATACCAGAGCGAAATACATATGCAGACTTTCCGAGGCCCCCCCCCAAAAAAAAAAAAAAATCACAGACTGCACATACAGTCGTTCCTCGCTATATCGTGCTCCAGGTTCTGCGGCTTCAGTGCAGTTGTTAAATATTAGTCGAAAAATAAAAAAATAAGGAAAAATAGGTGAAAAGTTCAGGAAAATGCCGCGAGGGGTCGCTACTGACTCCTGACTCGGATTCGGATTCCGACCTCTTCTTCTTCTCCTGTTACACGAATGCTAGGAAATTCGTCTCGACCAATCAGCTTGCGAGATTTCAGAGCGAGTCCCAAACTGGAGTCGGTAGTGAACTTGCAGACTTTCCCTTAGCTTTTTCACAATTAAATAGGGAAAACGTTAAGGGAAAGGCCGCAAGTTCACTACTGACTCCGGTTTGGGGCGTGGCTCTGAAATCTCGCAAGCTGATTGGCCGAGATGAATTTCCCAGCATTCTTGTGACAGAAAAGGCGGAAGTCAAGGAATGTATGTATTTCATTTATATCTTATTACTTAATATTTATATTTTATTCACATCTTATGCATTGTTTTTGAATGTTTAATTGTTGTTATAAGCATTTATAGTGTTGAATATGTATTTATTGATATTATATACACATATATATGTACGTATACGTCAGTCAGGGGGGTCGATCCGACTTCGCGGAAATTTGATGTTCGCGACGGGTCTCGACCCCACATTAAATGCGAAAAATGAGGGAACCATGTATATGGTTTCTTGTGTAACCCTGTCCCGCCCCTTCCATATAAGGTAAAAAAAAATTACCTTTTTATATTTTTAGCCTTATAAGGAAACACTGATTTAGTTAAATAAGACTATTCTTTTTGTGGATGCATTAAGGCACCCAAGTCCTAGAAGAACATTCAAGGTATCGTTTTCAGTTAATTTATCAGTTGTTTTCCAAATCAATTTCCTTTAAATGCAAAAATGTTGCAGGATCTTAAGATTTTTAGGTTTTGTTTGTGCAGAAAAAACATCGCAAATCGGAACATTGAAAAAGAAAACATCAGTGCATTTTAAGGCGACTGTAACAATAAGAGTAAATAAATTGGTGCTGAATAATCAGGAAGCGTTTCGGATTACACTATTATACATTTTTCAATACAGAGAAATTCTGAATTTGTGGTCAAATGGGAAAATCTGTGGTTTAACTGACATCTTTAACCCTAGAACGGTTACCAGGGTGGAATTCACCTGGTGTAATTGAGGTGGTTGTGCAATACATACGTCATACGTCTGGCAGCGTGAGTATAAGTATGTTATAAGTATGTTATTACATGTTAACTAAATTAGGGTAAAATTCTCCCGGGTTTACCTTCCACGTTAGCAAATTAGAGGGTAACCATTCTAGGGTTAAACTGAAAACATCAATCACTGCATTGAAAGAAGCTAGGAAGATGGATGGTGGAAGTCTGAACGGTTTTAACGCCATGTTAATGTCATGTCTTTGAGACCTGACTTTAAAATGACCCATCTATTAGTAAATATCCAAAGTGTTTTACCTTCCATTATCAGTTCATTTTGATTGAATATAAAGGTTTCCTGGTGAAACCACCCCAATTCACCAGCCTACTATCTGTTATTCATCTGTTTTCTACCTTGTTTTGGGATCCGTCTCTCTTTACAATAACAATAACAAGACCAAGTGACTGATTTTGCACATACGTGGTAACTTGGCAGCGCAACACAGAGTCAAAAGAAAGTGGGAAAAGTCCAACATTGACTGAGAAACATAAGAAGGCACATGATTTCACTCACTCACTCACTCACTCACTCATGTGATGAACTGCTTGCTGCTTTTAGGGTCGTTGGGAGGCTAAAACTTATCTCAGCCAACACTGGGCAAAGGCAGTGTACTCCCAGAACAGCTTAGCCTCACACCTAGGTACAATTTGGGACAGCTAGTTCGCTGAATGTGCATGTCTTTTGGACCGTTGGAGGAAACCAGAGTAACCTGAGGAAACCCACACATGTACAGAGAGAACATCCACACAGAAACGCCCTCACCGAGCCCAGGACCTGAACCCAGGACATTCTTGCTGTGAGGCAGGCATGCTAACCACTACTCCACCCAGGAGTAAGCAAATGGTTTCAGAAAGACGTCGTGGCTGATTCCATTTTATTTCCAAGAGACAACACTGTATTTAACATTTATTTTTTCAATCTGCCTGGGATTTGAATGACTGCCCCTTTAAACTAGCTGAGTGGGATTATACGAGCAGAAGCAATCTTCAGCTCTGACAGCTCCGTCTCTTTCATACAGCGCCAGTCGCAATGGAATGCGCTCCACCGCAGCACATTGTGTTTGAAATGCATTTAGTTTTAAAGAGCAACAGAAATAACGGTGTTTACAGTCCATTAAAGCAAAAGAATGTCGTGTTGTGCAGTCGTGCATTGAATGAGCTTCGTTTGGACCGAAATAGTTTTTGAAAGTGCTTTCCCATCTGCCTCGGATAGTTATGGAGCAGACTAGTGAAACAGATCAGCCAAACCTCACAGCGGCGACTAGTGAACATATTGGTGAAACGGATGACCGGTTTGAGCAGCTTAACTTCCATGATGTTCACAGAAAGTCTCAGAGATTTTGCCTGATGATTACACTGGTACCTCGAGATACGAAATTAATCCGTTCCGGAGTGGCTTTCGTATCATGAATCGCGTTTTACATGTAAATCGCCTAATTTGTTCCAAGCTCTACAAAAACATCACATTCAATTTTAGAATTTAAAACCAGAATGAAATAATCAAATACATTTGAACCATTCAATATACCTAACCGTTAATACCTGTAACTGAAGTAGATAATAGAACATAATGCAAAAAAAAAACAAAAACAAAAAAACAATAAAATGTGGAACCTTACCTTTCGAGTGAGGCGATGTCCGAACGTGGTGAGGAGGAGGGCAAACGGCAGAAAAACAGCAGGAAATAAATGGCAGGAAACATTAATGCTTAAACTTATTTACACTTAAAATTATTTTTTCTTTTTTCAGTTTATTCAGTTTCTTTTTTCAGTTTCTAATTTTCATCGGATTCTTCCTCTTCCGTTCTCTGTTTTTTTTTCTTGTTTTGTTTTGTTTTTTCGGATCACTTTGACCTTCCCCAGACTGATGCTTGATGAGAAAGATTCGGCCAATAGGAGAGCAGGATCATGGGACTGAGCATGATGGGAAAGATTCTGACCAATAGGAGAGCAGGATCATGGTACTGAACATGATGGGAAAGATTCTGGCCAATAGGGCGGCCGGGGCGCGTTTATGGTGCGAATTTTTTAATTTTCTGCGAGCGGTTGTGTTTTGTTTCTTTCGTATGGTGAATAATTTTTCATAATATAAAGCAAAAAAAAACCTTTGCATATCATTTCGTAAAATGAAATTTTCGTGTACTGAAGCTTTCGTATCTTGAGGTTCCACTGTTTTTGGTGACTTGAATTAGGTGTGTTGGTACTTGTATGGTACTCTGTCCAGGACAAGTCAGTTTTTCACCTTCCAGTGTTCATGTATGTAGATCCTGGTTGGCTATACAAGATAACCAGTGTGCAATGATAAAGGTCATTTTTATGTCTGGTTTGTAGCTGATGCCACCCTCCATGTGGAGCCTCTAGCTTCTCCAGGTTTGTACTGAGCCATGCCTGCTGCATGGAGACACTTTTTTTTTTATTTGTGAGGCAAAATTGGTATTGGAAAACACGGAATGGACCCTCCCATGCATGGATGTACATAATACACAACGGAGGAGAAGAATGCAATGCTTTGCATGCACGGCTTAGCAGCCCATAGTGACTGCAGCTCTGATACAGTATCTCGGGCGCCCCACTGGATGACTGTTGTACAGTGAAGTGCTTGATGTAGAAATTGAGGCTGCATGTGTTTTGAAGGAGTGTCTTCGAAATAAAGACGGCCACAAATGTTGCCATGGTTTTGCATGATGATATGGATTTAGATTGTGCATCAGGTCTGGTTTTCGTTCACTGACTCTCGCTGTTCTTGTTAGTGAAGCCCAGTCCATCTGTGCCCTGTACCTCGGACCAGTACGCCTGTAGATCCGGACAGTGTATACCTCTGAGTTTTTACTGTGACAACAGACCAGACTGTCTGGACATGAGCGATGAGGTCGATTGTGGTGAGTATGAGCATTCTCTGTTGCGATTGTTCATTTAAAGAATATTTCCTACACTTTTCAGTCCTTATACCGACCAAAATTGTGTGTTGAAGGGTTGAGGTCCATCCTTCTGTCCATCCAACATGCATGTGCCTTCGCCATGCCGTTACTGATCATCAATTTTAAACATAAAGCCATCTCAACACCCTCCTTATTGAATTTTTAGGACCATGACCTTGACCTTTTTTTTCCAAGGTTATATTAGTGCCCTTTTTACCCCGTTTTCACAAAATGCATTACTATTGGCCATGGCCTTCCCCCATGCAAATACTGATCATTGATTTGTCTCAGGACATTTATATTGGAAACATAAATCCACCTTAAGACCCTCTTGCCTAAGTTTCCAGGACCGTGACCTTGAATTATATATCAAGGTCATAGTGCTGTAATTAATTAATTAATTTATTTATTTATTATCCCAAAATTCATTAAAATTGGTCTTCAACATGCATTTACTGATCATCAGTTTGTCTCAGGACCTTCATATTCATCAGGGACCCCCCCCCAAAAAAATAAATAAATAAATAAATAAATAAATAAATAAATAAAAATAAAAACATTAAAATTGGCCTTTGCCATACGATTACTGATTGTTAATTTGCTATAGAACCTTCATATTTTGAACATGAATCTAACTCAGCACTCCCATGTTTGGGTTGTGAGGGCCACAGCCTTGAATTATTTTTTCAAAGGCATATTAGGGTCATTTAAAAAAAAATTTTTTTCAAAAATTCATAAAGTGCTGAAATATAAATCCACCTTAAATATAATTCCACCTTAACACCCCCCTTACCTATGTTCCCAAGTCCCTGAATCATTCTTTCCTGGTCATATTGAGGTCATTTAATTATTTTTGCCATCCAAAATTTATTATTTTGTCACAATTACTGGTCACTGGTTAATAAATCATTTTACTTTTTATCATTTTTAGCAGCTCCTCAGGAACCTATTACGTTTCCACCTATTCAAATCCCAAGTACAACGCTCGAGGCTAAAATCCCCCCACGTCCTGGGCCATGCCGCGCTGACCAGTCTACGTGTCAGAACGGTCAGTGCATCTCCCGAGATTATGTGTGCGATGGAGAAAGCGATTGTAGCGATGGGAGTGATGAGCTCAACTGTGGTAAGAGCCTGATAAAGCACGTTACTGTATACAGTGTGCAAAACATAACATCCAGCATTACTGATTATGACAAGCGTGTTGGTGCTCCAGGAACTCCTTCGCCCTGTGAGCCCAACGAGTTTAAGTGCCAGAACGGCCGCTGCGCTCTCAAACTGTGGCGTTGCGACGGCGACAATGACTGCCACGATAACTCTGATGAGATCAACTGTCGTGAGTTGCACTGCTTCATCACCCCGAGCTTATCTTTCTCATCCTAATGCACTCGCATTCTTCCAACAACTCCATGTTTTCTCTTTCCTGAGAGTAGCTGGTAAAAAACCTGGTGAAGTGTGTGCTCCGGAGCAGTTCACATGTCTAAGCGACCAGACCTGCATTCCTGCCAGCTACCAATGTGATGAGGAGCCTGACTGTTCTGACCGCTCCGATGAGTACGCCTGTGGTGAGGCATTCTTTACTTCTTACAAAGTCGCCATTATGGCCAGTATTAACCACACGCGCATGATTTCTCAGTGTTTCTTGGTGTTTTTCATTCATTCCTTCCTTTAGTCTTTAGAACCAAGGATCTTCTTGCTATTAGGTGCCACTGTGCTGCCCTAATTGCTTCATTATTTGAAAATGTATTCAAAATATTTTTTAAATAGGGCGGCAATGTTATTATGCTATATGTGCCAATCGTGCAATATTCAACTTATCTTCAGGTAATGATGCAATATTCAACTTATCCGCCAGTAATGGTGCAATATTCAACTTATCTGCTGGTAAGGATGCAATATTCAACTTTTCCGCTGGTAAGGCCAAAAAAAAACCCCTTTGTTTCTGGTCACCCGACTGACTCACTTTTTTCCGCCGACTCTAAAGTTTTTTTCATGTGTTCTTGTAACCCAGTGGTTATTTAATAACAGACTGTTATTCAGTGTCAATAGGTACGCTGTCTCTTTAAGAGTCTCAAGCGGGAATGCTCGTGGGTTGCACTTGAGCGGTGCTGAGAGAGAAGAAGGGAGTGGACGCGCGCTGCGGGTGGAGCATGGAGCGGGGTGGGGTGAAGAAAAAAAAAACTTTTACCGACCTACCTACCCAAAATTATTCTGCAGTGTTACCGGAAACAAACATTGTTATTTTTGTCCTAATGATGCCATATTCAACCTATCCGCTGGTAATGATGCAATATTCAACTTTTCCGCTGGGAATGATGCAATATCCAACTTATCTGATAGAAACGATGCAATATTCAACTTATCCGCTGGTAATGGTGCAATATTCAACTTATCCGCTGGGAATGATGCCATTTTCAACTTATCCGCTGGGAATGATGCCATTTTCAACTTATCCGGTGGGAATGATGCCATTTTCAACTTATCTGCTGGGAATGATTCAATATTCAACTTATCTGCCGGTAATGATGCAATATTCCACTTATCTGCCGGTCATGATGCAATATTCCACTTAACCGCCGGTAATGATGCAATATTCAACTTATCTGCCGGTAATGATGCAATATTCCACTTATCTGCTGGTAATGATGCAATATTCAACTTATCCGCCGGAAATGATGCAATATTCAACTTATCCGCTGGTAATGATGCAATAATGCGGCTCATACAAGAATACCAAGAATTATTTGACAGCCTTCCAGCAATCAGAAACAATAATTGTTAATAAACAATAACAAACACCATTATTCATTCGAGATCCTTTCTCGTTTCTGATTGGTGGAAAGCCATCAAATAATTCTTGATATTGCATCATTGCCATCAGATAACCAAATTATTGCGTCATTGGGATCAGATACGTGATTATCAGTGAAATGATTGTTGCATGATTGGAGCATGGTGTGAGTGACTTTTCACTGCGTAGTTTTTTTGGGCTAATTTGTTCACCGACAGGATCATCCTAACATCTTTCAGTCAGAGCAGGAAAAGGATTTTGTTTCTTCTCCCAGCCTTTCTCTCAGCGCTCCCACTAAATGAGCTAGCCAAATATATCTTGGTCACACGTCGCTGATTTGGGATAAGAATGTATCCTGCGTGTGTACATGGCTTCAAGTTTCCGTGTGTGTGAGAGGGGGGGGGGCATAGTGAGTGTTGGGACAAAAACAATCTGACTTTTTTTTTTTTTTTTTTTTTTTGCTTTATTATGATGTAGCTCCTCCCGAGGTGACCAGCCCTCCTGAAGAGTCTATTACAGCAGCACGAGGGCAAACTGTGACCTTCACTTGCACAGCCATCGGCGTACCCACCCCCATCATTACATGGAGGCTTAACTGGGGGCACATTCCAACCAGTAACAGGTAGTCCTTCTACCTGTTTCATCTGAATGTATGACCAAATGAAAACCAGTAGGATTTTCCACAAAAAGCCTGGATTTTGATAGGTCAGATTTGGGGTGGGGGGGAGCCTAAATTTTTTATTTATTTATATATTTTTTAATAGTATGACTCATGGGTAATTAGAAGCAGTCCCGAGGTTATTTTGGATCTCGGAGATTGTCATTTTTGGTCCGTGGAGTCATCGAGCCAGAGAAAAGTCTCTTCCACTGCTTCAACTGCTGCTTTATAATGATGATGTATTAACAACCTTTTTTTTTCCCCTCCCCAAAAGTCTTCATGTCAAGATCTTAAAATGTCAGCACTGGTCATCTGAGACCACAGGGGGGGGGGGAGCCACTATTGTTTGTTTGAGTTTATTGGATTTTGATGTGACTTTTAATGTCAGAAAGTTCAGCTTTGGGGAAAATGGGCCAAGTTACTAAAACACTAAGTCTCTCTCTCTCTCTCTCTCTCTCTCTCTCTCTCTCTCTCTCTCTCTCTCTCTCTCTCTCTCTCTCGC
>JAQNCB010000023.1:29841902-29856437 GCA_030068295.1 Euristhmus nudiceps | reverse complement strand
AAACCGGAGTCGGTAGTGAACTTGCCGCCTTTCCCTTAATTTTTTCCCTATTTAATAGTGAAAGAGTTAAGGGAAAGACCGCAAGGACATCACTGACTACGGATTGGGACGCGGCCTCTAAAATCTGGCAAGCTGATTGGTCAAGACGAATTTCCCACCGAATTCGAGTCAGTACGACCTCTGGTGGCATTTTCATGAACTTTTTTCCATATTTTTGCTTACTTTTATTTTTCGATGAATGTTTTAGAAAAGTCCGCGATGCACTGAAGCTGCAGAACCTGAAGCGCGATATAGCGAGGGATGACTGTATTGCCTTGATAAAAGATTGGCTTGATAGTTACTGATCAGAAGGTTTGGGTTTCCAGCCCCTGTTGGGCCCATGAGCAGGACCATTAACCTTCAACAGCTGAGGCTGTATAAATGACAGATAAATGTAAGTTGCCTTCAATAAGGGCGTCTGCCAAATGCCATAAATGTAAATGTATCATTAAAAGCTCTATAAGCTCAAATTGGCATCTGCCATTAACTCTTAATCAGTCTGCGTTGATGACTGGCAGACATGGCGACATAAAAACCTGCACAACTTTTAATATTGATGAGTGGTTTCAAACAGATGGTTCATTAAAAGCCTCCCCGGGCCGTCCTGATGACTTGGGTGTCATCTATTGGGGAAACATGAAAAGGACAAGGCATAAAAGGGTCTTGTAAACATTGCTGTCCTGTACAAGAGGTTATGACTTCTGATTGTATTCCAGCAGCATATTATCTCAATTTCTCCCTGTGATGGAGACAGGCCAGCAGAAGAGGTCAGGATATTTTTGCATTACATGGTGTTTTTTTTTTCTTTCTTTCTTTCTGTTTTTTCCTTGTTTTTGTTTTTTTGTGTTTTTTTGGTTCGAATACCCTGACCTTTCTCTCGATCCATCCCAGAAAATAGCATGTTTGCCAGATAATTAATCATTCCACAAGGGGTGAAATGGACGAATTAGCAGCAGAGCTTCAAATTCATGGCCCTGGCTGTGCCATAAAGGATTAGTTCCCTCTCATAAGGAGTTTCGACGGCTTGATTTACGACCCTGGTGTATTAGTGTGGGATGTTTCCATGCAATAAGCGCACCACACAGACGAGAATTAGTGTCCTGTCTTTTAGTCACAATGTACCGCTGCTGTATCACATGACCTACACAAGTTTGTGATAATGTCAACAGAAAGTGACAATACTACCCTGGGACCATCACACTTTAAGCAGGACTTAAGCACCGGCTATAGCTCTACATGTGCGAAATGTTTGCGTGTGTACGTATTATGTGTGCATGTATGAATAATAATTTTTAAAATTTTTGGCTCTCGAGTGGCGCATCGACAAGGTGCGCGACTATTAACCTGGAGATCTCAAGTTCAGATCCAGATTAATGCACACAGCTGTTCGTGGCCGAAGGTCCATGGGAGCTAATTGGCTGTCTCCCACGGGAGGGAGGAACGGCATACGCTGACTTCCCTGTCACTCACAGCGATCGCCAGCCAATCAGGCGCATGCGTATTTGGAGGCGGTCTAACACACTCTGAGGGAAAGCGCTATCCGCCCCGTCGTATCAGAATGCCTTTAGGTTGTCAACTTTCCCCCTTTGAAAGTCCTCTAAAGTTGTACTGTCGCTAGCCTGCATGTTGACTTCAGCCATTTCACTGGATTCAGTAGATCCTTTGGTAGCTGCGATCTCACACTGCCGTGCGCGCCACGAAATGCGTAACTCGCTTATTGATGCGAGGGGGGGCGGATAGCGCTTTCCCTCAGTGTGTGTTAGACCGCCTCCAAATACGCATGCGCCGCAGGTCAAAAAGAGGCGGGTGGCTAGCATTGCATATCCTGGAGGGGGCGTGTGCATGCTTTGACTCCTCCCTGGTCGGTGGTGGTCGTATGACGAGGAAGGTAATACCTGATGGGTGGGAATTGGACACGACTAAATTGGGGAGAAAAAATGACGGGGACCCTCCCCCCCCTCCAAAAAAAAAAAATCAAAAATCAAAAAAATGTGTGTGTGTGTGTGTGTGTGTGTGTATATATATGTATATGTATATGTATATATATATATATATATATATAAAATTTATTTATTTATTTTTTTTCCCCCCCACTGAAATTACAAAGCCTACTGCCTTGCAGAGTAAAAGGATCAGTCAGCAGAGCACGAAAAAACGCCTGTGCTTACTCTTTCTTGGTATTTTATTAGCAGCCATTCTTGAGGGAATGAAGTAAGATCTGCCAAGTGAGCCACAAATACAGGACGTGAATTGTAAGAATTGTATTCGGTGTTCCAGTATGTGACCACGACCAGTTAGGGTTTGCAAAACGTCGGTTTTATAGTCAACAGATTAGTTGTTATCAAAATACTCAAGAAATGCAGACTAAGCACTTTTATTCAGTAGAACCGATGTCCTGAATTAAATAGGCCACGTCTCAGAGGAGATCATTTTTCACCCTTTTCACCCCATTCCTTTTAAACCACCAACCTATTTAAATGTCATGAAAGAGCAGGAGGCATCTCTCTTTTTTTTTTTTTTTCTTTCTTTTTCGTACTGATGTTCGGTCTTTCCTGTCGTCTGATTACCTTTTCCCTCAAAGCTTGAACAGTAAATGATGGGAGTGAAACGGATTCATCACTCTCATTGTGTCTGAGGTGGAGCAGAAGCATGAGGTGCGTCAATAAAAGCAGCATGGAGAAGGGTCCTCGTCGAGTGAAAATAGCACCGCTCCGAGAAGCCTGTGGTCTGAAAGCTGAATAATCATTTGGAGAAAATCACAGTACGAAATAAGGGGAGCGTTCTTGGGGGAAATAATACTCAATTTTGGTTCTGAAAGACGGGAAGCCTTCCTGTTTTCCAAGTGAACAGGGCTAGAGGAAAGGCATGAAATGATGGAATAGCAAGAATATATAGTTTTGTTTTGTTTTTTTTTCGGGCCTAGCAGTAGATTTTTCTGAACACACATCCACCATCAAGAACCGTAGAACTCAATGTGAGTACTGCTCAGTATCCTCAGAGAGTAAACAATATGGACACTTTATCTTGTTATTAGTGTGGAGCAATGTGATCAGTTTTATCACCGTATAAGAATAGTAGGACAGCATAGTGATGTAGTGGTTAGTACAACTGCCTTACAGGGTCCCGAGTTTGAGTCCTGGGCTCGGGCATTTCTATGTGGAGTTTGTATGTTCTCCCCGTGCTTGTGTGGGTTTTCTCAGGGTGCTCTGGTTTCCTCCCACAGTCCAAAGACGTGCATGTCAGGTGAATTGGCAGTTTCAAAATTGCCCCTGTGTGAGGTTGAATGGTTGTGTACGTGTTGCCCTGTGATGGTACAGCAGGCTGTTTAGGGAGTCCCCTGTTGAGATGGGCTTCAGCCTTCATCTTATCCACCCCAGTAGTAGGATTAGATGCTTTCGCTAAAGAGTGTACAAGTTAATTTGATTTTAAAATGATCCATTTATTTTGGTTTTTCATCCCTGTTTGCGTTGCATTTAATTAGAATTTAATTTAAAAATTCATACAGATTGGTGAGCTGTTCAGGGTGTACCTTGCCTTCGCTTCGAGTCGGCTGGGTTAGGCTTCAGCCACCCCGTGAGAGTAGTAGGATTAAGCGGTTTGGAAAATGAATGAAAGGAACTAAGAGGACCAAATGATAAAATGCTGGCAATTACTGGTTTTCTGATGTTGGTGCGGATGGAAGTACTTAAGTGGACCACACAGAGCCCGGTTCTTTGCCCCACTGAAGGCCCGTAGGATATTTTGGGAAATTTGGTAGATATCTACCCCCAAGGCTTTCAAGCCTGACTCGTGCTCTTGTGGGTGGATTAGCAGCTTCCAATGGCCACATTCCTAAATCTGAAAGGTTTACCCTGTGATGGTCAGTTGTCCAAAAGCGTTTAGTTCTAGACTGTATATTTACTGAATGGTAAAGTGTATAACGTATACTACGTCCTGCAAGATCCAAGCACAATGCAATAGACCGTCACTTCCTATGACCAACCTTTCTGAAGATAATTTCTCTTGATCATTAATCGTGGTTCTTCCAAACAGCAAACGGGGACGGGGCAAAGACAGTGCCCTGATGTGTGTAATTCTGAGGTTTGCTGCAGTTGAATAGCGACTTGACACTAATTAGTCCTAGATGCTCATGCAGCATGTGCCCCGAATCCCCAAGAATGGCTGGGTAGCTAATTACATTAGATGAATTAATGAATAACTGGGGTTCCTCTGGTGCAGTGGTTAACGGGCTTGAAAGGTCCTGCCAAGCACCCAAAGATCTGTTTGAACAAGCCGATAATGACCTTGGCTAGCCTCACCAAGCCCTATGCCCTTACCAATAAAATGTAAAACAGCGACTGATTTGTATTGATTTTTCTTCTATATTGTTCCATTGCTTATTGTTGGAATTTCGTGCTAAGCTAAAGTCTGGACCTGCTTGCCAATACAATCAATATCCGCCTCAGCACTTGGGCAGAAGACGCATGCAAATATCCATCACGGCTAATTAAGATTCTATCCACCATCAGTGTTAACTCAGCATAAAGTTTACCCTTCAGAATCCTGCCACCAAGGCCATCTTGCCAGCAATTAATTAGACAAGTAAAGCTCTATAGAGAGTTTAAGCTTCAAAATTAAAGCTGAACGGAGAGGAATTTCTTCAGCTGAACCTTTTTTACCCTTTACTTCCTACCTTTCAAGAAGGCCCCACCCTACAAAATGTTCTTAAGGCTGTTGTTACTTTCCAGTTCCTCCCATCTCCAAGAATCCTGGTGCGTGTCAGTACATGTGGGTTATGCTGGCTAAGAAACTGGTCCATTAGCTTTCTCTGCTGAATGTAATCAATGTTTAAAAAGAGCATTTCATCTCTCGATGCGTCGGGATGCACTTTTCTAGTGAGGCTAAGTAACAAGGTGGGGTGATTTTTTTTTTTTTTTTTTTTTTTTTTTTTTTTTTTTTTTTTTAAATGCACATACCAGTCTTCATCAATCACAGGACTGTTAAACAGAAGAGCAAAGCACAGTCAGCATTGAATAAATAAAACCAAAAGCGCAAAACCAAGCATTCTGACATGCTCCCTTGTGGTGTTTTGGCAGCGGTTCAACAAAATAGAGATACAAGTTAAAGACGCATAAAAGACTCATAAACCTAGTCAGTGTGTCTTGTGTATATAAAAAAAACCAAAAGAGCAAGGAACCGTATCTGTCTGACGTTGGTGTTGCATGCTCGCTGTTCCCAGCTGCTGACTTGAGGTTGGATAAAAACGACGCGTTTGGAATGAAGCTTCATGCTGCGTTAGCCTCAGCACTGCTAATTCTTGCAATAATCAGCACTGCTTGTACTCTTCATCTCCATTTCAGTCTGTATTCTCGAACCTTGTCCTACATCGAAGATAGTTTGAAGCCTTGAAGAAGCGAAGAGTTTAAAAGTGCTGATTGTCAGCCGTCTGTGTTTCTGAGGTGCTGGACCAGCACTCAGACAAGCCATTTTCTCATCGTCGGGGTCATTGTGCTCTCAAAGGCTCAGCCTTTAAGTGTGTACTTAACGGTAAAGAAAGCAAAAACTCACGATGAAGCAGAATCAAACTGATTGAGATTTAGTGGACTGTGTTTGTATTGCAGCAAAGTTTAAAAAAAACAAAAAAAAACAGGTAGGCTGACTGCATGGAAAGGATTAGAGTACTTAGTCATGCGGACTTTCACTAATCACGCATTACTCAGAGGATTTAATGAGGATATCTCATAATGCCTGCACTGATAAAAGGGACTGATGTGCACTGATGCCGCATTTGTTTCTTTGCATTAGCAATGTGCACGTATGCAGAAATGGACAGCTCATAAATCCATTAGCTATCTCGCTAGACAAATGAAAATGCCAGTTGCTGACAAACCTACAGTCAGGTTGCTCAGAAACCGACAAGGTTAAGATGCGACAGCAAACTATCGAGTGATTTCACCTAAATTCATTCATATGTACACAAACAAGTGCATGGGCTTGACTTGGCTCACATTCATTGTTTATTTCTAAGAAACTCTGAGGAAGTACATGATTGTTTTTCAGCTGTGGTTGTCTTCTCTTTCCAGTGGTATGTAGAAGAGTGAACGAGGTGACATATTGTGTGTGTTATGCTAGGTTGAGGATACTGAAAGCTTCAGAGCTTCCTATTTAATAGTGAAAAAGTGAAGGGAAAGGCCACAAGAGCACTGCCGACTCCGTTTTGACTCGGTTCTGAAATCTCGCAAGCTGATTGGTCGAGACGAATTTCCCAGCATTCGTGTGACAGAAGAAGAAGAAGAGGCAGAAGTTAAGCGAAAGTGAGTAGAGCTGAAGTAAAATTACGTTAAAAGTTCTAAAAACACATTTCTTTATTCACTTTATTTAAAATCAATTCAAAAATATTCATCGAAAAAGAAAAAAATAAGGGAATTAAGTGAATTTTTTTCCTTAGCTGCATTATGTTTTGAATGCGTTTTGCCACCCGTAGCATTGCATGGGCAGTAGTCTAAAAGAACGTGGTTGGCTGGTATCCCGGTGGCCTCCATGGGAGGTAGCTGCTGTGTGATAGGGAAGAGCCGTCTGATTGGTGGGAATGGTCCATGACCAAATTAGGGAGAAAAATTGGGGCGAACATTCTGATTTTATTTTTGCTTATTTGTTTTTTTGGCCATTCAGCCTAGGCTCTTTGAGATTTTTGACATGAAACCTGTTCTTTCATGGTAGAGCCTTGTATTGCTCCATCATTTCAGATGACTGAGTTTGGGAGACGAATCATCTGCTTTAACTCTGATGTAATCCCCTAAAGCTTGGGCAAGGCAAGCTTGTAGCTTATGAATGCCTCTCGGTGAATTAAAAAAAAAAATCTTCTGTCATATGACACGGCTTAGCATGTCCATAAAACGAATTTGCTTTGAAGGCCAAATGAGGTGAGGTTGGCAAGGTTGAGGGAATGCATACAGAGCTGGCTGATGGGAGAGACGATTAGGAGTGGGCTCTTGATAACGGCCCAGCTTTGTGAAGTGTGAAATGGGCCTCTTAGCCAGACCCTGGAGCAGAACCAGTAGACTGCTGGCTGGGAAGATGATGACTGCAACCTCTGTTAATACTTTTCGATGTCCGATACTTCTGAGCCATCTTCAATTGCACAGGCCTTGCCGTGTGTGAGTGCTGTTTTAAAGATTTTTTCTGCATGAAATGAATTTGAAGCATTGTTCGGTAGAAGTGAAATGCTTCACATGGCGTGTATTGGTGCAACCATATTTCTATTTAGAAGGTAATTATGTTCTAGTTGATGCGGAGTGGCGCCCCTCAAGGTATCGGCCTACAGTCTCCCAAAGAAAGCCCTGCATTATCAGGCTAGGCATCGGAAGACGCCAACGGTCCGCACTGTACGATGGCTTTAATTGATCTGTTCTAGTGATCAGAATGTTGCGAGGTCAAATCCCAGCACCAGTGACGAGCTCTTAAGCGAAGACCATGACCAACCCTTTAGCGACTAAGTCACTTTGGAGTCACTTTGGGTGTACTGTAAAGGGGAAATGGTCTATGGAATTTCACATGGATCTTTGGTTAAATTATTCCGGAACAGTTCAGCAGGCGAGAGCTGGCCTTTGTTCTAATGCTCTATATTGGACTCGGATACCCCCAAATGAAACCTTTTGGGAATAATACTTTTACTCTGTAGAGGAGGTTCCACTGGAGCTTGGCACAGAATTTTTGGTTTGCTTTCTCTCTCTCTCTCTCTCTCTCTCTCTCTCTCTCTCTCTCTCTCTCTCTCTCTCTCTCTCTCTCTCGCTCTCTCTTTAAAGCAAAACTCTGTTGTTAATGGATTTACTTTTTAAGTGATGCTATGACAGACGATGTTTTACAGAGTGCTCTTTTCCCACAAAAGTTTACTTTTAAATTCTTGTCAAAAGACTTGAAAATGTTTTTATTGCAATTTTGCAAAATATTGCTTCATCAGATCATCTGAAAATGACCTTGTGATTAAATTTTTTTAATCAAAATTGATGTGTCCAGTAGGTCTGTCCTAGTCAGGCCCCATCATGCCATTAGTGCAAATAATAATGAGCACATTTAATGATCATAATTAATGTGTGTTCAAAAATATATGCTTCGAGCATTTTTCTGGTTTTCGTGCAGCCCACTTTGTTTATGCCCTCTTCGTTTGTTTCTCTGACTGACGTGGAGAGGAGTGGAGGAGGGCGTGGGAAGCGTAGTTTCATTTCCTACCAGCACACAAACAGAAGGATGCGGACAGAAGAACTGCTCCTCCGCAGTGAAAGATGTCAGTTGAGGTGTTTGAGGCATCTGATTAGAATTTCTCCTGGTTGACTCCTCTTTAGAGGTGTTTCAGACACGTCCAAATGGGAGGAGGCCCCAGGGCAGACACAGAACGTGCTGGAGGGATTATATATCCTGCCTGGCCTGGGAATTCCTGGGGATACCTAAGAGAGGTTAGAGAGTGTCGCTGGGGTGAGGGATCCCTGGGTTTCCCTTCTAGACTTGATGTCTCTGTGACCTGACCTCCGATAAGTGGAAGAGGATGGATGGATGGATGGATGGATGGATGACAATTGTAGCGTTAATCATGATATTTTCGGGAATATGTCATCTAACAAAAAAAAAACGTTATCGTGCCAGGCCTTGAATCTGGAACTCAACGGATGGATTTTTGCTTGTTTTTTTTTTTGTTTCCGATTTTAAATGGAGTTTTAAGCAGGGTAATGGAAACACAGCTTGTGTGTGACAATTCTATATTGAATCGGATTGTAAACCTGTGGAAAACAGTCTGGTTCTCGAAAACGCACGCTGAAAAGGGGAAATCTGTTATTCACTCCCCTCTGACTGTTTGATTACTCAGTTAGTTTGGTGGCAGCTCATAGACAGCTCCCTGATACCGTGTCTCTCAGGTAACGGTTGACTAGACACCATCCGAATGAAAGACTCAAACATATAGGGACATGCAAGCTGTCAGCACTGTCATGGAGTTCCTCCTGCAAAAAGATCAGGCAGAAGAAAGAATTTGTTTTCGAGGGAAAGGCTCATGTGTTGTTTTGTGGAGGAATATGAATTTGATTAGCGGCAGGGCCAGGACTGTTTACTTCATGTCTCAGGTCGCAGGCTGCGGTTGCACACAGGATGAGCAAATCAAATTAACTAAGGCACGTGCATGGTGTCTTATAAACCCAGCTCCATCCTGTTTTCCTTTCACTTTAATTCTGCTCTCGCCTGGGCTCTGTTTCCTGCTGATTCGTTTAGTTTTAGCCTGTAGTGCGGGACGGCTACCTGGGTGTGATGTATGATGACAGGCAGAGAGCTTAGCAAGTGTGCTTTCATAGGCAAGAAGAATTGATGCAGTTCTCTTGATATACGGTGAGGATTCCAGATTCAACCCAACAGTGCACTTGTAATTTCTTTCGGGGGGGTCAGTGATGGACTCAGTCACCACTTTCAAAAGCCGCATTGGTGTGCATTCTCTGCTGTCAGCACACATCAAGTTCTTGTCAAAGCTTGAACAACCAATCAGCATCGTGATACATAACCAATCAGCATCGCAATGCAGTTGGCCCTTTGGTCTGGTTAACTGTTCAGGGTGTACCCTGTCTTCGTCCAGTGTCAGATGAGAGATGCTCCAGCCTCCCAATGACCCTATGCATTGCAATGTATAACAGCCAACTTGCACTGTGATTCCAGTCAGCATTGTAATACAATGCCATCCAAAATCAAGCCCAGTTTTTTGTTTTTTTTTTTAATTCTATGCTTGCACTGCCTGCACAGCAGCTGAAATGAGCTTCCTTGGCAGGGTGGCAGGGCTCTCCCTTAGAGATAAGGTGAGAAGCTCAGCCATCCGGGAGGAGCACGGAATAGAACCGCTGCTCCTCCACAATTGAGACGAGCCAGTTGTGGTGGCTTGGGCATTTGGTTAGAATAACCCCTGAACGCCTCCTTTGTGTGGTGTCTTGGGCATGCCCGACCGGGAAGAGACCCTGGGGTCGACCTAGAACACGCTGGAAGGACTATGTCTCTCGGCTGGTCTGGGAACGCCTCGGTGTCCCCCAGGAAGAGCTGGAGGAAGTGGCCGGAGAGAGGGACGTCTGGACCTCACTGCTTAGGCTGCTGCCCCCGCGACCCGATCCAGGATCAAGCGGAAGATGATGATGATGATGATGATGATGCTTGCACTGCTCTTCCTAAACTGGGCAGTCTATACATACATTTTCAAGTAGTGTGCATGTGAGGAGTGAGGCAGAGTGCAAATAGTGCTTTCTCGAACATCTGCAAGCATGCCAGTTAGTGTGTCCAGGTGCCGCATGGGATTTAAGATATTTCCGTCACAACAAAATCTGATCCAGGTGTATCCACAGGGAAATTGCTCACTATATTGCTTCTGCACAGCATTCACAAACGAGGAAATATATGCAAGCTTCCTCCATTTGTATAATGCTTCTATTGATCATCTAAAGATACTTAGAACATTAAAAACCACTATCTGGAAAATGAGTGCACAATATATACCACCTCCTCTCCTCTTCCCACCCTTTAAAAGGTTTACCCACTCGGAGCAATCACGCCGATTGGCCTCAATCACGCTTTCTATTGCGGCGTACATGTGAACGACTTTTGTTCCACCGGAACTGTTGGTCAGAATATTAGCAGATGAATAGGCTGCATGTCAAACTCTTATACAGTATAAGACGTAATGATGCCTCGGTGGGTGTTGGATTCAGTAATTCTAACCTTGAAACATATCTGCATGCTGTCCAGTAGTGTGCCAACACCCTTAATGGGAACACGCTACCTTAGTAGATGTGCCTCTTGCCCTTGCTATAAACAGAATATTAGCCTTGGGTTTAATCCCTGTGTTAAATCTGATTTTATTGCCGGTCGCTGCTGTGTACCCCCCCAATGGGCTCGACTGTCCGCAGGGCCTGGTTCAGAAACCGAAAGAACATAGTCAGTGTCCTTCTGCCCTTCCTTTCAAATAATGAGCGCTCACACTACAGGCAACAGCATGCATACAGCTGCTTTTGTACTGCCAGTAACTGTTGAAAATAATTTCACCTCCACGTTGGCTACCTGCTACATAAACATGATATTTAATCACAGAAGCATGTGTGAGAGTATGTAACCGAATACACAATACACACTATTATTAATACATAGTATTATTACCAGTCCTTTTTTTTCCCCATTCCACATTTTTCTTCTAATTTTAGTCATATCCAATTCCCACCCATCAGATATTGCCTTCCCTGTCACATGATCACCACCAGCCAGGGAGTTGTGGAAGTATAGGAACGCCCCCTCCATGACGTGCAACTTGAACTGCGGCACATGCGTATTTTGGGGCGGCCTAACACGCTCGGAGGGAAAGCGCTATCCAACCTCCTCGTTCGAATGAGTTCAGAGACGCCCATGATTGGCTGGCGATCGCTGTGAGTGACCGGGAAGTGAGCGTATGAAATCCCTCCCTTCTGTAAGAGCTTGACCAATTAGCTCCCATGAACTCGCAGTCATGGATGGCTGATGCATTAACCCTGATTTGAACTTCTGATCTCTGGGTTAATAGTCACGAACCTTGTCAATGCGCCAATCGAGAGCCCATTACCAATCCTTTTATTTATTTATTTTCCCCCTTAATATTGAGTAAAGATTATCAAATGACCATTTTCCAGTCCGTATATCCTGACAAAAGTAAACTAGACAGTGAAGGTCAGTGTGAATGGCGACTAAAGTGGACCACTACTTTTTTCTTCTTCTTTCTTCCTCCCCTCTTCATAACAGATTGCCTCCATTGAGGCAAGACCTGACTGCTACACTACAATACCCTCTATCAGATGTGACTGGAGTTTGTAAATCCTGAGAAGAGTGAAACATCGCTCTGAAAGTGGCAGTTGCTCTTACTTGAGGGGGCATAAGCTTTCCACAATTCTTTTCCTGTTTCTAGCAACAACAAAGCTACTAAACTGGAGAGAACCTGCTGAAGCCAGCTGGGGAATCTCCAATGTGTACTCTGGCAACCCCCAACCTCTTCCCCAAACATAACCAATGCATTGTAGTAGTTACGTCTACCAAAGAGGTTAGGTTTTTGGTTAGTTTTGCATGGTAGCAAGATTTTGCAAAAAAAAAAAAAAAAAAAGGTAAGTGCGGATTTTCATGAAATTTCTACCTGTGGTGATGCTTCAGATTAGGAGCATACTTCCATTATGTTTTTGAGATTATCCGGATCAAATTCTGGGTTCAGTTAAAGTATTGTTCAACATTGCCAGTTTTTTGGGATGTGTGTTATTACATTAAGCCCAGCAGGGGGTGCTGTGTACTTTGTAAATTTTCTTGCTTGGTGGAGGATTGTGCTCTCTGGGTGTTCTTGTTACAACTTAAATACCTACATTTTTAAATAATTATTTACTTCCATACATACCTTACAAATTTCTACACAATATGCTTGTATTTACTTAAAAGCTATATAGTGATCTACATAACTATACTTGGCTACCTAAACAGTTCCATACTTGTACTTACTAAAATATTTCTGGATTTACATACTGCTATATTTAATTGGTTGCCTAATTGTGTACATATTTAAAAAGCTACATACTTGCTCATTTATTAATTTTATGCACCTGTGTACCTGCATTCTTAAGTTATGTAGTTACAGTCTGTTTGTTGTTATGTACTTGTATGTGTCATTACTTTGTTACTTATAAAGTAGTTACAGACCTGTGTAGTTGGATGGGATTTAAGTTAGAACTTTTTGGTACTTCAGTACTTGAACAGTACATTTTTCGAAAGCTGCATACTTCTATATTTAAACAAATAAGTACATGCTTGCATATTTGTTAAATACTTGCAATTGCTGTACACACATTGGTGGTACAGAATACATTATGTACTTGTGTACATGCAAAAGTAGTAATGTATTTCTAAAGTAGCGCTGATAAAATGTGCTGGCACATTTCGGTAAGTAGTTCAGTAATTATTTCCAGGCTTATGCATTTATCTGCATAATTATTGTAGTTATATAATGTACAAATTTCAGCTGTTTACAAATTTTTGTGTGTTTTTATGTTTAACATTTTATGATCTTGTGCATATATTACTTACATTCTTTGGCATTTGGGTATTTTTGGGTATATATTTCTGTATTGTCCCTAAATACTTCGCCAACTTATAAAGGTTTTTTATTCTCACTTTTGTACTATATAGTTCCCTGTGTGCATTTCCAGGCTGCACTGAATTTCTGCAGATTAAAAATTGGTGACAGTTTGACATTAGTTATAAAAGTTGAGGCAGCACCTCAAAATGGTGTGAGCACTTGCAGTAGTTCTTGTAATCCTGTGTTGATGCACGTATGGTACTGGTACATGAAAATGTTCTCCTACAGAAAGACCCCCGGGAAAGGAGAGAGGCACAAGGGTGTGATTTGCTCTGATTACTTATTACAGAGTGTTCTGTAGATAACTATATGAAAATATGAAGTATGCATTCTACAACAACGGGAATGTAGGGCTCTTATGGTGAAAAATTTAGAATAGTGAATATGTGAAGGTGTAGTCAGACACACTTTTATTCATCTGAGTGGTTGATGACTGACCTTTAAATTTCTTCAGATGTTAAGTAAAGAGAATAATATCCAAATATACACTAACGTTGAAAAGTTTGGAATAGCTCAAATTTTTCCAGTTTTCTGTTAATGCATAGGAAAAAAACAGTTAAAGGTGCAGAAAGACTCGGACGCCCTGAACAGCTCGCAATACCATTCACACTCACACCTGGGGGTGATTTGGAACAGCCAATCAGCCTACTGGGCATGGTTTTGAAGTGTGGGAGGAAATCGGTGTGCCTGGAGGAAAAAGTCATGCGGGCATGGGGATAATAGAGCCGTCCTTGTATATTTTCAGCCCCACCCTCTATAATGTGTAAGTAAACCTGAATCAAACCGGCCAAAAAACAGTGCCCATTTCACTCTGATTCTTACTCAGTGATGAAAAGGGCCTGTAGTTGCGAGAACCCGAAAGAGTTCTTTGGTTGTTTGTCCTACTAAAGTCTTTTTTTGTGTAATTTTATCTTTTCAAAGCAAGTCCTGACTTGCACTATCCATTTATCTGCCGTTGGAAACCGACAGTTAGGTGTTTACCTGAGAATCCTGAGTTACATGTGAACATAAATTCTTTTGTCATTAAGTAGTATCTTTCTAATGTAAGGAAAACGGCAGAGCTAAAACATTTTCAGTACCTACTGCCTAAAAACACGTTTTGTGTTCTAATATGATCGCATGGCAGGAAAACATGTCAGTTATTTGATTGTGACACATCCACTATAGGTACAATGTAGAGATTACTTACATTGCCTTTTAGGAAGCTTTCAGATATGTAGCATTAAAGCAAAACAGAACCCGAATTAAAAAACTGAATGAATGTTTCCTCGGGACTTTTACCTCACGTTTCAACATAGGAAAAAATGTGTATGTTTTCTGTAATTATTATATTAGTAAAAATACCGCTAAAAATTCAGTCC
>JAQNCB010000023.1:29830747-29841802 GCA_030068295.1 Euristhmus nudiceps | reverse complement strand
CCTCCGTCAGTAAGAGAAATGGGGTCGGGAATTTTTATTTTGTTCGGTCCCACAGCCAGTAAGGTTTGATAATTGAATTTTATAGGGTCGGCTTCTTCTTCTTTGGTCAGAATGCACGACAATTTCTGTATATTAGCTGCATATGCAAGTTCCACTAATTCTACCTTACGTTTGACGTTAGTGGGAAGCCCACGGCATTTACAGAATCCTTTTAGGTTTTCAATTTTCCACCTTTGAAAGTTCTCAATAGTAGTAGTTTCGCTAACTGGCAAGTTGAATTCAGCCAATTTAGTGGTTTGTTTGGTAGCCACGATCCCATGATGCCCTGCGCGCCATGAAATGCGTAATTGGCTTTATTGAAACCTATTGTGCTTTTTTCTGTCAAATAGTAATGTTTATAGAATTGTATAGACTGAGGTGAAAGTACCCAAACTTCTCTTAAAGCAACAGTTGCTTGCTCATATGAGTGTAAAGAATGAACCAGTTTACTATATTCACTCTAAAATACATATGATTGGCAGGTTGGACAGATCTAATGGCCCGTAGCACATTAAAAGCTGATATGACCTCAAAAAAGACTTTTACGCTTATGTAGCCCAAGAATTCGAGCTTGCAAATGGTGTTAATGAAGCACCTAGTCCTGTCATGGCCCCATGGTGTGATTTGATTGCCGTTTTCCACGACTGGACGAGTTTCCTCTCCAGGGTGTAGCAGAACCCTGTCAATCCCCTACATCGTTTCCTGAGCTGTCCATTCCCCCATGAGACCACAGAGCGGGCAAGCAAACAGCATGGCACCATTCCCAGGCAGGGACCGAGCGTGTCGAGCCCAGCCTCTGATCAGCTTGCTTCTCCATGCTCCCTGCTAATCTGAAGGACGTGTGGAGGATGAATCCTCCATCTGCCTGGAGCAAAGCTGCTCCCTCAGGCACTCAACACACTCTGGTCTCCCACTTTGCCATTGTCATTCCGCTCTTGTTAGCAGGTTATCGCTCCAGTGACTGGAACCAATCAGCACATATCTGTAATTGTGGCAGTTAGTACTTTGATGTGCACGACAGGCTCACGAAAACATGACGTGAGAATCGTGAGAATGAGGGAAAAAGTGGGTTGAAAATTTTTATTATTTACACAGAGGCCAAGATGCTGTATAGTGTTTAAACATTACTTTGTGTATAAACACAAAGACAAGCTGTCCAAGGTAGTTTGCTTCAAATAACTACTTAGCCAGAAACTCGTCATTGAGAGACTGGAATAGCAAAAAAACCTCACACAATAACACGTGCAAAAATGCATTCAGGCTGATTTTCTTCCCTCTTCTGGGTCCTTTTCTGCCTCCATCTCAATCTAGCATGCGGTCGTATTGTTGTGCCTGATCCCTGAACGGCCCTGAAGTCTTCAAGTGAAAACAATCTAAAGAGGGCATTGAGATGCTAATCTATGGGTACCGGGAGTTTTCCACTCCAGAATAGGCTAGAAGAAGATGAGAACTTGTTTGTCAAATATATTCTGGTTCTTATCCTATCTATTTGTAGAACACCCATGAATCATCATGACTCCTGTTATGGCTTGTGTTATTAAGCTTTATTCTAGCCTTTTGCATTATTGCAAAGAAATTTCTCCATCTTAAAGACTATCCAGTAGGATATTGCGTTAAATTAGAGATGGGGAAAATTGATTATGTATCACTTGGGTTTTTTTTTTTGTGCGTTTGCAGTGATTTGATATATCGCCATACTGGCTCCAAAATAACTTTACCCCCCATTTTTAAACCTTAAACCGGCAACTTGTACACCAAGAGATACTACAGATTTTATCTCTGTTTCTTACCTTAAGCAACAACTTAAAGAAACATATATATATTGGGAGGTACAACTCATAAAATCCAAAATGTACAAGACATTTAAAAAGTAATGAGATTCAAAAATTCGTGTTTGTATTTAAGGTGGTGAAACGTTGCTGTTCCTCTATAGTCCTACAGGTGGCACACTCTAAATTGTTCACATATTGATAGGCAGCAGAGTTCTCGGAGTGAATTATACTGTATATTTTTTAACATGGTCCAAGGTTTCAATATTAATATTGTGTCAAAAATGAGGAGTAAATTGTAATGAACAACAGGAATGTTCTTACTGAATTGTGATACAGAATTGCAATACAAATCAAATTGAAACTGAGTATTGTGATCGTATCATATTGGGTGGTCCCTGATGGTCCTCTCTTTAGTTAAAAGAATTATATAATGTTTACAGCGCTATACTAATGGCCAGTTTAAATACTATTTACACTGAAGTGCTTCAAGCTTTAGAATACAGACAAGTTACAACACTTCAGAAATGCTTTAGTTGAATATTAGCCTGGTTTCTCTAGTAAAATTGTTTCAAAACTTATTTTTGTCTGTTGTTTTTTTTTTCCATAAAATATTCCGGCATTAAAACACTGAACTAGCTCGACATCTTTGCATAAAAGCAGTAACTTCTGGTGGGTTTCCTGCAACCAGTGCCTTCTAGAGGAGACACGTATCTTAAACCTAAGTATAAACACTTCACGCAGTATGAACATCAATGCCGTGAGTGCAAGAGTCAACTCAGAAGTGTAATTTGGATATGTATAGCTGCAGACGTTGCTGCTGCAACAGTGGCTCTAGCGAGTTGGCATTGGTGCAAACATCGGTAGTGAAGGCGGAAGAGTTCCGACCTCCAACTAGTGAACGGCAGTTTGTGGCGGAAAAACAGTGGAGAGGGGGAATGGTGGTCACCCATCGTCCACCTTGTAGAAGGCAATGGCGAACCATGACAGTATTTAGCCTAGTTATACCATGAAAATGTCAAGGAAGATTGGCATCTCATGGTCGCCAACGTCATTTGATATGGCACTTGTGTGAGAGAGAGAGAAAGAGAGAGAGAGAGAGAGAGAGAGAGAGCTGCAGATGTAAATCTGTCGCAAAGTTTTCGCACTGGAGAGGAGACTCCATCCTGAAATGCAAACTGTAAGTTTCGACTATAGAAATGATGAGCAAACAGTTTAATATAACCCTGGGATTTGAGTTTGCCTTTTTGTAAAATTAAACAGTAACTATGGTATTCGTTACATTTCCATATGTATGGCATTGAGATGCCACTCTTGTTGACCAAACTTGATCAGTGTTTTATTGATCCCCCCCACCTCCCCCTCCCCTCTGTGTATTGATTCTTTTTTTCTCCTCATTGATAATAGACAGAGATGCTCGATGGGAAACAGTACACATTGCAAAGTATTCCAGGACAAAATACCATTAGTACTTTTTTGTTTGTTTTTGCTAAGTACTGTCTTCATTTTTTTTCTCTGTTGTTTCCTAAATTCTGTTGTGTTCACAAATGGTTGCATCTGTGACAGCTAGTCGAGACAGATATGACTAATCCGGAAAGATAGATTTATTTGCTCCTATAGACACACAGCAGTGTCTAAGGCACTCTTCTTTTTTTTTTAAGCTCACTAAGCAAGCCCAAGACCTGTAATTTGTCTTAGGGCTTGACTAGGATTAATTCTGGGCTTGTTGAAGGTAGTGCCATCATCCCAGGTTTGTTTTCAGACGAATAATTTTCTCTGACCGGCACATCGATCACTTTTCATAGAATTTTTTATTTATTTATTTATTTAACTCTTACTTAGTTTTGTGAAACAAAAGTGACTATAGCTTATAAGGATGCGACAGTAGTAGGGGTGCAAGCCAAAGTTTTTAATCCACGATATCATTTTGGTGCCACTTAAATGCCAGAGCTGTTATTGTCAAATAAAATATTTGCCCTCTGGACCTCTGGAATGGACGATACAGGAAGAAAAGCATCAATGCTACACTGTGGGTCGTTTATTTAAAAACATTCCAACAATGTTTATCAAACAGTTGTTTATATATGATGTTAATATTAGTGTTGATAAAACCATTGAAATTTCCCTTCGACATACCGCTGCAAAGCTAACTAACCAATCTTCTGAGATTACCTCTACAGCAATTTATGTTACAGGGGTGTGGTACATGTGGACAAGTTTTCATTATTAGCGTGGACTGTTGTGGAACATTTTGAAAATCATTTGGCAGTTGGAAAATGTTTATAGTGATCATATATATGTGTATTGGGTGCATAAATAAATCACTGCCTTTCTAATCTGATACTTAACTTTAAAGCCCTTGATTGTTTTGAAATTCAACTGGACCTCGACTTTTTAATTATTCCTGTTTGTGTGTAGAGTATACGAGTACAGCTTTGCTAATGGAACACTAGTTTTTTTTTTTTTTTTTTGAGCTTCGCTGTCTGTAGAAAACCACCCTCTAAGTCTATCACTTTGGAAATGGGTTCAGGATTTTGAACATGATGCAGAATATTCCTACCAGACTGAGCAAATCTGTTCCACGTTCATTTGTCCCAAAATTATGTGCTTTACAAAATCTTTGTGCAGTTGGACACCATGAAACTCAAATTTTTGAGCAGAGTAAAGCCCGCCAGTTACAATATATACAAATTAGGCCAGGCAGTGGTGGCCCGGTGGTAGGGTGCAGGATTACTGATCCCAAGACCGGGGGTTCAAGCCCCACTCTTACCAGGTTGTCACTGCTGTCCCTCCGAGTGCAGCTAACTGGGTTATCAAAGGCTTGCCGGGTCTCTCACTGTCTGTGGTGAGATGGATGTAAAAGAACCATTGCTGGCTTTCGTCAAGAGTAGCTGCTTAGCCATCAGCGTATTTCTGGCCTCCAATGGCCTTTTGAGCTGTCCAGGGTGTACACCGCCCTCACCCAGGGTTAGTTGAGATTGGCGCTAACCTCCCTTTTACACTAATTAGGATTAAGCGGTTTAGATGAATGAATGACAGTTAGACCATAAACCCTGTGTATCATTTTGAGGGATGGTTTTGACTGTTTCATTGCGTGACTTAGAGCTTGTTTTATTTCACTTGAAAATTTAGACTGTGTCCCAGTAGGTATTTCCATCAGCAAGGCCATACACATATAAGAAGTGTTCGATTCAAGCTGCTAGGTCATTTTGATGACCTTGATGGTTTTGATGGCTCACAGAAGTAGTTCTTTGTTCAATGATTAAAAAGCTATTAAACAACACTTCAATTTAATTAAAAATTAATAATGATAATATTAATTGACGATGATAAAAACTTGGCAATTTAGCAAATCTAATCTAAAGCCAAAATTCTACATTTAATACTATGATTTTACATTTTGAAGTTTTGAGTCCTGTCTTGCTTTTAACCAAAAGTACAAAAAGTTGTGAAATTTGCAACGACTATCTGAAATACTAGACAATATTTGTGAAATAGCTTGTCAACTTTCAAATCAAAAGGAATTTTAAGTTTTTGAACCTGACATGGAGCACATGGATTGCAACGTGTACTTATTCAAAACTTGAAATCCCACTACAAAGTTCTAGTAAAATAACTTCTGTTATGCTTCATAAACCATATTTGCATTTTTACAAATGGCTCTTTTGTTTAAAAACACCATCAATGTTATTTATGGTGGTTTTTTGAAGCAATTTCGACAGCACCCCTTTAAAGATCCAGACTTCATGATTACAAGCTTAAGTCTTGAGAAGGAAAAGGGTGATTGAACTTTGCAAATTGTGGAATGAATCATTTTTAATTAATTGGTAGCTTTTAAATTAAATAAAACAAACAAAATATATAAGCTCAAATTTGGCATTGGAAGAAAATGCTCTTTAATGTTAACAAACTTTGTTTTATGCTTTTAGTTTCAATTCAGGCAGTGTTTAAAACTCAAGTATGATCCCAGTATTGGGTCCACAAACTGAAGTCATGTCAAATCCTCTGCTGTGGCTTTTTTTTTTGTTTGTTTGTTTTTAATATTCCTCGATGGCAATTCTCATATCCATACTATTCATACTTGGTAAGAGCGTCAATCATGGAATACTTTGTGTATCAACAATGAAAGGTTTAGGCACTTAGACTTAGCATGTTGATTTTAAATGAACTGCATTAGCTACATACATTGAATTCCATTGAATGCAGTAGAGTTTTTGGGTAGGGTTTATTTTCCTATCTAACAACTGCAAGTTAAAAATAAAAGAAGGAAGAAAAAAGTTTTTATTGTCGTCATTGTGTTGGAATTCCTTGTTGCCTATAACTGCTGTTGGTGAATTAGCAGGAACAGCATGCTGGGTAAGAGCTGTTATTCCACTAGTGTTTGCTGCGGTCTAGTTTGCTGTTAGTAATGAGCTCCCCATGCTGAGATTTATATTTTATAGTTTGGAACTTTTACACACATCTCACTATGAACTCTTTTGTGTCTTTTTTGTCTTGGTGGTCACGTTGCCATTCTTGAGCTACTTTTTTGTTGAATTTGACATCTTGACCTTTATTTACAGTGTGCTCTTTTCTTTTGATGAAATATTTATCTTTGTGAGGAATCTCGACTGAAGACACACATGAGCAATGGCATTTCAAATCACATTGCCGTAAGCAGTCTGTCTCTGCCGGACAAGAGATGCACGCAACACTGAGAAAGCAGTAAACTCATTTTAACAGGTCCATACAGAAAGTTGTAACACTGCCCAGCTTTTTTGTTGATGATGATGATGATGATGATGATGTTGATGACGATGGTTGATGTACACTCCGAACCGAAGCACTACTGCATGCTGACTCTGAGAAGTGTATTCAGTACTGCGTGACGAATGGAGATGAACTCACTCCATCAGCATGGCAGGTGGCCTCGCTGCTTTTCTTCTACTCCCCCATTCTAGTTATATGGATACACTGCTATGGGGATTTGATGTGGATTTCTTTTCCTCCCACTCCATCTTATGAACCAAGAGTATTAACAGAAGAAAGGGCTGTTTTTTTTTTTTTTCTCAAAAGACCTTTGTTTTTATTATGAATGTCAATCCTCTTAAGCCTGTATTTAGGGGCAGCTGTAGCCTAATGGTAAGAGAAGTGGCTTAGGGACTGAGAGGTCGCTGGTTCGAATCAAAAGGCAGCAGGAAAATGTGTGTTGGTGGGGGTGTGAGCTCCACATTCATGGCTGAAGTGGTCTTGAGCAAGACACCAAACCCCCGACTACTCTCCAGGTGCCCCCAATGTATGTGCTTGTGCTCACTTTGGACGGGTCAAATGCAGAGGCAATAATTTCCCTTGTTGGATTACAATATATACAGTATAGCAAAATATGTAATATTACTTTTCACACTGCATGAAATGAGATTGATAAAGTGTAGTTTTTATTCTAGAACAGTATTCATAAAAGTTTACTTTTAATTTCAAATATTATAAAAATCATACAAAGTGAGCTGTCCAGGGTGTTCCCCGCCCTTGCTCAGAGTTGGCTATGTTTGCCAGACCTCCCGTAACCCTGATTAGGATAAAGTGGCTTAGAAAACGAATGAATGAAATCATACAAAGTTTTATCCAAAAACAGACCCGTCAACCAGACATGTCTGAGAGCTTATGTATGTGGAAGAGGGCGAAGAGCAGTTTCCTCCAAGTGTGATACAAAAGTTGTAGAAACATGGATCTACTCTTGTTGTTAGGAGCATAATGGGAAGTTATGGCAGGAATACTAGGAAAATTGAAGGCGGGATCTTGAGGTTCTTTGAAAATAGGAATACGAGGGGGAATCAAAGGCGGGAAGCGCGAAAGGAACGGAAGGCGAGAACACGACGGAACTAAAGGCAGGACCACAAGGGGAATCGGAGGCTGGAGCGAAAGGGGAATTAAAGGCGGGAACACGTGGGGAACTGGAGGCAGGAAAACAAACGGAATTGAAGTCGGGAACATGAGGGAGATTGAAGGCAAGAATATCAGGGGAATTGAAGGTGAGAGCATCAGAGTATCGAAAGCACGAACTTGAAGGCATTCGGTCTTCAAAGAGCACAAATGAAAAGGAGGTGTATGTCATGCTTTTTCACCTAACCTCCACCAGCGTGTTTTGTAGCTTGTCTATGAGATATTTTTGGTAACCTACAGTGTACTGTTTTTTTTTTTTCTTCCTATGCTGATGTGATGACCTAGTTTTATATATTTAATTATTTCTCTGCATCAAAACGCTATGCAATGAATATGAAAATAGGTTTCCTCTTCAGGTGCTTTGTGAGGATTTGTACAAGGAACACTTGCAGCTGTACAAGAATGTAATTATATTTTTAATGAATTGAGCGTTGATCGGGAAGCGCTGCTAGTGGCACACTGTTACAGTACATTTCCTCTTTTCTCGTGGAAGCCATTGACTTAAAAAAAATGCAAATATGCTCGGGGATAGTCTGAGTCAGCTGCTAAGGGTAAGTTTTCGAACTAAAGAAAATTTGTCAACTTGGTCCCTGGAGATTCTCGACCACACGGAGGAAGGATGAAGCTTTGAGTGGTTGCAGCTCAACTGGAAAACTGAAGAATTATTTTTGGGTAGTTCTATTTTTAAGCAAAGCAGGTACTTGGACAACAGAGAAAAGTAAATGCTCAGTAGACCGTGGCTTCTCTCTTGATTGATGACACCAGGAAGCTACAGTATGCACTATCTCACTAGTAGATGCATCTGTCCGGTATGGCTCCTGCTGCTCTGGGTGTTTTCTTGCATTCATGCCAACACGGTGCAGTTTTACGTTACTGGATTTGAAATTAAACCGTGATGATGTCCTGGAGTTCAGAGCAGAAAAAAAACCCAAATAGATTGTGGCCAATTGTGAGAGTCACATTTTCTGTGTGCGTGTGCACATGTTTGTTTTATTTTTTCCATAACTGTCATTCTTTCACTTAAGCTCTGTTTGGGCCGGATTACATTTACATTGGGTAGTAGGGTGATGTAATTATTGCTGGAATTCCTCTGGTATTTCAAGCCATCTGGCATCTTATTTCATATATACAGAGATCCCTCTCTTTTCGCGGTTAATGCGAGGTCCAGACCCTATACCACAGGTGTCAAACTCATTCCCAAAAGGGCCATGTGGCTGCAGGTTTTTGTTTCAACCAAACAGCAAAACAGCATTTAATCAGCTGTCTTCGGCAGTTCATTGGTCAATCTGTGTGCTCTGTACTGTGACTGACCAATCAACTACCTGACGACTCGAGCCGTCGGGTGTGTGGCAGCTTGGTTGAAACAAAAACCTGCAGTCACATGGCCCTTTTGGGAATGAGTTTGACACCCCTGCCCTACACGAACACCGAATTTCCGCGAAGTAGGATCGACCGCCCCGTGACTGATGTATATATAATATCAATAAATACATATTCAACGCTATAAATGATTATTATAACAATTAAACATTAAAATATAATGCATAAGATGTAAATAAAATATAAATAATATAAAATACATACATGTAATTATACATAGATGTAAATTAAGTGTAAGAAATGTGTTTTTAGCCGAGTCCCAAACCGGAGTCGGTAGTGACCTTGCCGCCTTTCAATTAACTTTCTCCCTATTTAATAGTGAAAAAGTTAAGGGAAAGGCCACAAGTTCACTACCGACTCCGGTTTGGGACGCAGCTCTGAAGTCTCGCAAACTGATTGGTCGAGACAAATTTTCCCAGCGTTCGTGTACCACAAGAAGAAGAAGAAGAAGAAGAGGCTGGGATCCGAATCCGTGTCAGTAGTGACCCCTCACGGCATTTGGCTGAACCTTTTCTATTTTTCCTTATTTTTTTATTTTTCTATGAATATTTAAAAAACAATCTCCGATGCAGTGAAGCTGCAGAACCTGAAGTGCGATATAGCAAGGGATGACTATATATATATATATATAGTTAATATACCAACTAGATAACTAACTGGCCACAAAAAAATAATTCCAGGAACCATATACAGTATCACATCCAAATTAATCTGTTATTAAAGAATCTATTATATCAGTTTCAGTTCAGTTAGTATAGTCATGTGACCGGGCAGCATGGTAGCGGAGTGGTTAGCACATTCATCTCATAGCGAGCAAGAAGGTCCTGGGTTTGAATTCCGGACACGGCTCGGGCATTTCAGTGTGGAGTTTGCATGTTCTCTCTGTGCTTGCATGGGTTTCCACTGGGTGCTCTGGTTTCCTCCAGCTAAGGCTAATCATGTGTTCCGGCCGATGAACGGTCATATGATATTCTGTTGTGTGTCCCAAAGTTGTTAAAGGTCTAGACAGTCATTGCTCGTGGTGCTAATCAGTCGTAATTAATACCGACGTTTTTAAGAGATATCCAGACATGTCTCTTCCTGTCTGAATGGTTCCTCATAAGAATTAAACTTCATTCTTAGGTAGCACGGTTTAATTTTGTTCTTCCTCCTCCTCTGTCTGGGTGTCTGATGTAATTTCTTTTACACTACAAGAAGTCTGACTGCGCTATTTTCCCAACTGGCCACCGGCTGATGCCTCTTTTAGGGTTGTCCGAACGAGTTTACCTCACCGAACTGCTTCGTGTGCTCCCAAAAGTGATGCAGAGGCGGCGACTGCACATCCTCTGATAAACACCATCTGATACGGGCAAATTGAGAGCTCTGCTATAGAGTGTAAACATTGCGCCATGTGTTGTGATCAGCAGATGGTTTTTAAACACACGTATGTAATTGTGGCTAATCAGAAGGACCACCTGTGTGGTGATTAGCATGAACGGCACATTCATCTGAAATCGCGGGTTACTGCAGTGCAGACTGGGTTTCTCTCAGCAGCCGCTATGTGCCTATTTTTTGTCGACCGGAGCTTGATGGCTAAAAATATAAAGAGTGAACGTTTTTGACGAGGAAAAGATGAGAGGAGCTTCTGATACTAAGGTTGTGGAGCTGTCAGTTCCTAATAAACCGCTCTGGGGTTCCATTTCCAGAGCTCAATATAAACAGCAAACAGGCTTCCTGAAAGCAAATCAAGTGTCCTAGCAGTATTAAGGGGGAGGAAATGTAGCTTGGACTAGTGTGACTGAATGAGTTCTTCCAACGCACCGATGCACATTTCTATTCTTACTACAGTCTTTGAGGGTTTATGGGGGGTGCTGGGTTCGTGACGAATGAGACGAGGGAAAACGAGATTTCTTTCATGCTCTCTCTCTCTCTCTCTCTCTCTCTCTCTCTCTCTCTCTCTCTCCCTTTC
>JAQNCB010000023.1:29782352-29794568 GCA_030068295.1 Euristhmus nudiceps | reverse complement strand
TCAAAAAGTTCTCAGACAAATGCCATAAAGAAATTATGGCATTTGTCTGAGAACATTTTGACTACCCCTCGTATATACAGCTACATATGTATGTGTGTATCTATGTATGTGTGTATATAATTTAATTTTTCATTAGCTGTAAGTTATGTTCATAAAAATTTAAAGAAATCACCGTTGAAAAATATCAGTCTGTGTGAATTCCTGAAATAAATTGAATTTTGGATGATATTCTAATTCACTGAGATGCACTGTTATGTGTGTGTATGTATACGGTCACGCCCCCCATTATGATTGTTTGAGCTACATGTTGAACCCAGGATTACACATCCAACAGAGCAAACTCTCATTTTTGTTATTGAAAGTACAGCAGATGTTTAGCAACAGGGTAGCAGTGAGATCCGATCCGTTTTTCTGCTTTTCCCACAGATAACTTTGTGTGAACTGAATCAAACTTCGTCAGGTTTTTTTATACGGGTTGTTGAGCATGCATCAAGAAATGTTGGTTCTTTTCAAAGTTGTTGGCCTTGGCCCATAGTCACTGATCCTGCTCCTAGAAATCTACCTCTCTGAAGACTTTACCTTCAGCGCTAATCATGCCCACCTGACCATCTAATCATTGACTTGAGAAGTTTTTGTTCAGCTAATAGAGGTGTGTTAGAACTGTGCTTGAAGGTAGAACCTGCAGGAAGCCAGATCTCCAGAAGGGGAGGTGCGAAGTACCTGCATGAGATCTGGACAGAGGGACCAAGCACACGTCTTAGAACATCTCTGAATCTGTGCATGATTTTCCCTGTGTAAATATTCCTGTAACTTTTGGACTTGAATCAACAACTTGAGTTGTGCTTGAATTGCTCTTTGAGTAATATTAACACTTCAGGTCATACGGCAGCTATGTAATTATTAACCGGGAAAAACATAAATACACATCAACTGGAATTTGACATGTTTAACTATTAACAAGGCTGTTAAGATAAACATGGCATAAAAACCTGGAAAAACAGTGGAAGGACACGTAACTGCAGTAACCTAATTCCATAACTCGGTTTATTTAGTATCTGTTCGGGTCCTAATCACAGTTCAGATTGAATTATTAAGTTGCAGGTATTGTTTCCTGGACATGCAGTGCTTTGTATAGCAATTCAACCCTGTCAGCATTTTTGCACTGTTGCGTAGAATTAAAATGGACTTCTAGTTGAATGGAGTTCTGTTTGAATGATACAATGTGTTCAAGGTTTGGACTTGTGATACAAAGGTCGGCGGGTTGTAGAATCACCTGCTATTGGTGGCGATGACATCTACAAGCTTTGCAAAGCTACAGAATCTAAAGCTACAAGCGTTGCAAGTCTGCGTCCTGATATTTGTTGCCCCTCTTTGAATTTAGCCGTTATGTATATTTTTAGAGGAGCGCCGCTGAACGCCTTACTTAAGAGGAATTGTGTCTGTCAGTCCGTGCGTGTACAAGTGGATACTATGTCCTCCAAACTGTTACTTATTTTGAGCTATAAAATAAAATAAAATGCAATTATTTTTTAAAACAATGTAAACAGAATTCCACATAACATATGCAGATACAGTGATCCCTTACTTTTGGTGGTTAATGGGGACCCGAGACCCGACTCGAACGCCGAATTTCCGCGAAGTAGGATCGACCCCCCTCCCCCGACTGACGTATACGTGTATATAATATCAATACATCAAGAAATACATAGTCAATGCTATAAATGCTTATAATAACAATTAAACAGTCAAAAACAATGCAGAAGATGTAAATAAAATATTAATAATATAAAATACATACGTGTAATTGTACATAGATGTAAATAAAGTGTAAGAAATGTGTAAGTGTGTAAGAAAAGACCTTTAACGTAATTTTACTGAGGCTCTACTCACTTTGCTGCTTGACTTCCACTTCCTCTTCTTCTTCTTTGGTTCACGGAGTTACGCAAATGCCGGGAAATTCGTCTCGACCAATCAGCTTGCGAGATTTCAGAGCCAAGTAAACCTGAGTACCAAACCAGAGTCGGAAGTGAACTTGCGTCATTTCCCTTAACGTTTTCCCTATTTTTCCTTAATTTTCTTATTTTTTTTATTTTTCAATGAATATTTTTACATTTTTATTTTTTTAAGCTGGTAAAATAAACTATTTCTGCAGCACAATGGATTACTTGTTTAAATAGAACGACTACTAACCCAATAACATTAAGGAAGCGTGTGTCATTTCTGACGCATATTAACGTGCTTAAGGAAGTGAACCGATCCAGCGGCATGGCATCTCGCTACCCTGCTGTGATATTGGGTTTCCATTAAAGAAATCTTGTCTCAATAGTGTAGCACTTTCAGATAGTAACAAAACGTGAGGGCGGGGTGGTCATAACGTGGAGGTTCCATGAGAGTACGTCATCGACGGCGTCATCTAAGCGAATTCATATTAAAACCTTTTATCAGAAGTTAATTTTTTTCAGATCGCCGGTTTTAGGAAGTCTCTCAATATTTATATTATATTTAGTTTATATACCCAACAGCCAAAAAATTTGCACACCTTCCTTTTGTACTCCTTTAAAAGCTCCGCCCCACAAATTCATGAGCGCGTGCTACCAAGACTTAACAGCAGTGATCTCGTCCTCCATCCAGAACAAGTTGTGTGTTCTCACTTTGGATTGGTTAAATGCAGGGGTGGTAATTTCCCTTGCTGAATTAATAGAGTATAGCAAAAATTATATAAATAAATTTAAAAAATCAAGTGTAAATGCCTATTCTTGCTGATTGGCTGGAACAGTTGTGTAGCTTCACTCCAAGCTGCTTTGCCAAGGCTGTCTGCTAACACTGTATTGTTTTTTTTCAGTGCACAAAATATCCAGCCACTTTTTGTTTTCATTTTCTTCAGAGCTCTGTGTACGGTCAAGTTTTTAACTTAACTTTTTTTTAAAACTGATGAGAGAAAATGAGCAGCCATGAAAAAAGCTACATTCTTTTATCTTCACATTACATTGCAAAGTCTTACAACACAGCACGACCCTTTGTTCATTGTGAATTTGTTTTTCCCGGCAGGTACCACCAGACAGCCACGGGAGGGCGAGGTTCCTGGTGTGGACTATAACTTCATCGGTGTGGAGGAGTTTCGAGTTCTGGAGGAAAGCGGGCTGCTACTGGAGAGCGGAACCTACGATGGTGCGTAAGAGTGTGTGGGAAAGCAGTGGGGCCAAAGTTCAATCATGTGGGCATGTTATGGTGTTTCTTCTTGCTGAACATGAAGACTCGTCCATCCTCAGGGCATCTTGAGATCTCGAGCTCTGGGGTTGTGAATCCTGAAACGTCTCCTTACTTGCTTTTGCAGTTTTCTTCTTTGTCTTTGCAAGCATTAGTTAGCACGAGTGTGATCAATGTATGTTTTTAAATGGGAGAATTGTACTGTAATAACATGTTACAGTCATCCCTCGCTATATCGTGCTTCAGTGTCTGCGGCTTCAGTGCATCGCGGATTTTTTTTAAATATTCATCGAAAAATAAAAAATTAAGGAAAAATAGGGGAAAAGTTCAGGAAAATGCTGCAAGGGGTCGCTACTGACTCGGATTCGGATCCCAGCCTCGTCTTTTTCTTCTTCTTCTTCATGTGGTACACGAATGCTGGGAAATTTGTTTCGACCAATCAGCTTGCGTGATTTCAGAGGCCGTGTCCCAAACCGGAGTCGGTAGGTCGCAAGGTCACCACCGACCGGTTTGGGACTCGGCTCCCAAACACATTTCTTACACATTATTTGCATCTATGTACAATTACACGTGTGTATTTTATATTATTTATATTTTATTTACAGCTTATGCGTTGTTTTTGAATGTGTAATTGTGTTGAATATGTATTTATTGGTATTATATACACATGTACATGTACGTATACGTCAGTCAGGGGGGTCAATCCTACTTCGCGGAAATTCGGTGTTCGCGTCGGGTCTCGGTCCACATTAACCGCCAAAAGTGAGGGATCCCTGTATTTTTATGAAAGTTAAAATAAGATAATAATTGTAATCCCTAACAGCCCGAGTCATGAGTTCCTGAGCATTAAATCGAACCTAGGCTCAAAAGTGCCGATCATTGTTTTGACTCATCTTTCTTTTAATGGGTCACATGTTCATTCCCTCAGCTCAGTGCATCAAGGTTGATGTTTAATATTCCAGAGATTTTTATTCTCGTGGGAACCATCGGTGTCCCCGTGTCCCTTCGTCTCCGATAAGCTTGTGGTGAGTAAACCAGCGCTTTTTTTGTGGAGTCCCATTGTTTCCCCTCATCTGGCACAGGCAGGTGAGGTTAATGATCTTCCCCAGAGTTTTATCTCTTACAGCAAGCATCGTATAAAGTTCAGAGAGAAAGGTAAATCAGGTCGACAGGGACGTCACAGGAGCTGCTTTTGGACGCGAGCCGTCCATCTCCGTGACTGATGCACGTTGCTTTTTTAGTCTCTCGGTATTTCCTACTGAAGGATAATTTCACAGCAGCTAATTCTGGTCAATGATACCTTGTCTTCCCCTGAAGTTCTGCTTTAAAAGTCAGTAAATGCAAATTAGCTCGGGCTGCGTCACCGCTATATCATTTTGTCTCCTGTTTTTTCTGTGTGGGCGGCTCTTTAAGCTCGAACTGCTCACGTGCTAATGTGGATGTCAGTTCAGCGATATTTTCAGAGGCTGTCTATGGTAATTATCGTTGATTCGCATGGAATAAGAGACGCCGCTGTCTTCATGATGTACTGTACACTGATCTAAAAAAAAACATTCAAGAGTCACCTGTAAGTTGGACTTGATTGTTGTAGGTCACATGACTTACCATGTACAGTATCTATGCACAACTGTACGAACAAAGTTAAAATAGTCACAGAGCGATTTTAACCTTACCGCCAAACTTGGGTTGTATTCTGAGAGAAGTGTCACCTAAAAAGTGTCATGGCTGCAGTTTAAAATGAGTGGAATGGCGTCTTACAAATTCCCAATTTAAAGCCATTACTAAGTGTTGGACTCATCTCAAGTTGTTCTTTACTTCAACGGAAGATCACTGTAATTTTAAGACAATGACCGGCAAATAGCTAGTTTGATATTACACTCCATTTATTATTCAAATTAGGCTCAGTTAACCCATTCAAAACAGCAAATTGGTGATGGACACCTGAAGCATTCCCCTTCAGGCGAATAATGTGAAAATATCGTATAATGAATTAATATTATTATTAAAATGAGGAAGTGTGTTTGTGTGTGTGTGTGTGTGTGTGTGTGTGTGTGTGTGGGGGGGGAATAAAGACTTTTTTTGGTGTAATGCTAAAAGGCTAATGCTAGCGATTTTGACACTGTTATCAACAGTCTTATTTACATTTCAAAGCAATTCGGAACACTAAAATCAGTTCGTGAAGAGTCTGACGCTGAGATCAGTTACAACATATTTTAATGTCGGAAAGCTTTCAGCCAGGGAAAACTTCAACACTGCTATTATTTTTCATTGGGTTTTAACTTGTCCAACACTTAGCAATGGCTCCATGCTGAGCAAGGAGTTCCAAGTATATCAAGGCGCTATGAATAGGCAGTGCCATGTTTTAAACATTTAAATCTGTATTATGAGACTTGAAAACAATAAACAAAATTAAATAATTTATGATTTGATTATTATTATTATTATTATTATTATTATTATTATTATTATTATTATTATTATTATTATTATTATTATTATTATTATTAAGTAACAGTCTTCTTCGTGGCGTCACGGTGGCGTAGTGGTTAGCACGTCTGCCTCGCAGCAAGAAGGCCCGGGTTCGATTCCCAGCCTGGGCGTTCCTGTGTGGAGCTTGCATGTTCTCCCCGTGGTTGTATGGGTTTCCTCTGGGTGTGTCGGTTTCCTCCCACAGTCCAAGGCTGATTGGCTGTTCCAAATCTCCCTTAGGGGTGAGTGTGAATGGTCGTGTGAGTGTCGGCCCTGCGAAAGCCTGGCGAGCCGTCCAGGGTGTACCCTGCCTTTGCCCAGGGTCGGCCGAGATGGGCACCAGCCTTCCAGCAACCCTAACTAGGATTAAGCAGTTCAGAAAATGAATGACTGATTGAGGGCCATTTTACAGAGTGACATTCCAATCCTTTAATATTAAACCAGTCAATCAATGTAGTATTATTCACAGAAATGTAAATAGTGGCCAAGAGATTAGTGACTTTATACTAATAACTGTTCAGCTATTTTAATGCAGGTAAAAAAAATTGATGAAGCTTGAAATGAAGCTGTCACAGCCCTGACCCATCTGCACTAATATCTTAATAACGGCTAAAATTTCATGAATGAAGCGTAAGTAAGGAACTGCTGATCACACCGTGTGTAAAACATTGCATTATCTATCCACCCTGCTGTACCGTGGTAATAATTATATTACGCAACATCACCGGGTCAAACCGGTCCGTCTCTGATCTGATATACACTCAGTTCACCTGCGTATCGTTTAACACTAAACCTGTTCTGCGTTTAAAACCTGGTCGCTGTAATGATGCTTATATCGTGCCAATGAGTTCCCTGGGCATCCTGAGCCCACAGACTTTGAAAGGTAACCCTGATGGCCCCTGCACTCACTTTTTCATATTTACTTCAGTCTGGGCTTGGCGGTTGCTCAGTGTTACATCAGAGTTGTGGGTAGGAGCTCATATGGATGGATGTCTTCAATTCTTATCTGACCCAAGTCTCCATTTCCTTGGTGACGAAAGCCTGCATTGTGGGAAGGTTCAAAACCGCTGGATTATTTGTGCAGGAGGAGGAGAGAGGCACAGTCCCCCCCACCCCCCACCCCTCTGTCCGCCGCTCTCTCCGCTTCGCTTTCTTTCTTTCTCTTTCTCTTTCTATCTCTCGCTCCCCTTTCTTTATCTTTTGCTCTTTCTTTCTTTCTTTCTTTCTATCTTGCTCTGTCTCTTGCTCTATTTCCACCCTTTTCAATCCCTCTCTCACTCTGTCTATCTATTTGACTCTCTCTCGCTGTATTTCTCGCTTTCTTGCTCTCTTTTGCTCCCTTACTCATCATCTCTTTCTTTCAGTCTCTCTCTCTGTCTCTCCGTCTCTCTCTCTCTCTCTCTCTCTCTCTCTCTCTCTCGATACAGCAGAGTATTAGGGCCAGGGTTTGTACGTCGGGTTAGAATGTACATGTTTGACAGGAAGAAAGAATGGAAAGAGCGTTTGACCTTCTTTGCTTTGACTTTTATGCGAGTACTAACTCATTACATCGACCGTGTATTTGGATTGAATATCAAAACATTACGCTCCCTGCCAAAGCAGCTATTTAATCTGTGCTGCACCGTCGAGCTCTGTAGCATCATGTACCTCGACTCTATGCTCTGCATGAGAATAAGTGTTCAAGCATAGCAGTGAAATAAAAAAAAAGAGAGAAAGAAGGAAGTAGTAATGCTTACATCTCTTCACACCTGTCAGTCAAACTGCATCGTGTCAATCAGAGTGAAATGAAAAGCACGTACAGTGGAACCTCGAGATACGAAATTAATCTGTTCCGGAGTGGTTTTCGTATCATGATTTTTTTTTTTGTATAATGAATCGTGTTTTACATGTAAATCATATAATTCGTTCCAAGCTCTACAAAAACACCACATTAAATTTTATAATAAGGGTAAAACCGGAATGAAATAAGAGCCAAATACATTCGAATTATTCAATATACCGAACCTAACCGTTACTACCTGTACATGAAGTAGATAATAAAACATAATGCAAAAAAAAGAGAAAAAAATAATAGGAAAATGTGGAACCTAACTTTTCAGTTGAGGCGATGTCCAAAAGCGACAGTAGCGGCAGAGGAGGAGGGCAAACAGCAGAAAATATAGAAAATGGCAGGAAACATGCCTACTTTTCAATATATTCCTGAAATGACTCCAGGAAATGTCATTAAACTGCGCAAGAAGACGATCTGTGTGAACCCTTTCGGGGTGTTTCTTTTCTGGAGAGCAGGATCATGTTAATGAGCATGATGGGAAAGACTCTGACCAATAGCGCAGCAGGATCTTATGTCGCGAATTTTTTAATTTTCTGCGCGCATTTCACTCGTATGCTGAATACTTTTTCGTAAAATGAAGCGAAAAATCCTTTGCATATAATTTTGTAAAATGAATTTTTCATGTACTGAAGCTTTCGTATCTCGAGGTTCCACTGTATTTGGTTCGGATTCTAACGGCAGATAATTTGTCAGGGATACAGCAATGAACAAAGGCAAACCAACATTTTGCAAGTGTGCGCAGATCTCATTAAATCACTGGGAACACGTCAGAAATACAAAGCAGATGAGCAGTAATTTAATAGAAAACAGGTTTTAAATACTGTTTGTACATTCATGATTTTTGTTTGTTTGTTGGTTGGTTCAGATATTCTGAGTGTTGTTACAGCACTATTGCAGCTGAAGTGTGTTTAAAATAGTAATAATTAAACATAAATACTCCAACCATAAACACACAACACTTCGTAGAGCTGAGTTTATTTGTTTTTAAGTCAAATCGCTGCTGAGTCGTGTTGAGAGGAGCCAGTTGAGGTGGATCGGGCATTTGGTTAGGATGCCCCCCCCAAACGCCTGCCTGGTGTGGTGTTTCAGGCATGCCCGAATAGGTAGAGACCCCGGGGTCGACCTAGAACACGCTGGAGGGACGATGTCTCTCGGCTGGTCTGGGAACGCCACGGTGTCCCCTGGGAAGAGCTGGAGGAAGTGGCTGGGGAGAGGGACGTCTGGACCTCACTGCTTAGAGTGCTACCCCACAACCCCACCCCGGATCAAGCAGAAGAAGATGATGATGAGATGAGATTCGCCGTTGAGTCGAATTGTCCTCGAGCTGCCATTTGCCATTGAGTCATAGCGCCATTGAGTCGCGTCAACATTCAACAGATTCAACATTTAGCTGAATTGCTGTTGATCTGATTCGTCATTGCATCAAACCGGCATTGAGTCTCATCGCCTTTGAGCTGGATCACCATTGTTTGAATCCGTTTTTTTTCCCAAATCGATCGGGATTGAGGTTTTTTTTTTTTTTTTGTTTGTTTTTTTTGTTGTTTTTTTTCCCTGTAACCAAGCACCACCATGTGTGGTGGTTTCATTGTGTTTATTTTATTCTACACCTGTCTGCTATCACTACATTCCAACCTGCCTGAAAGAAGAACGCAACCAAAGTTTCGATTCAAATTCTTACCCTGTACCAGTGAATGTGGCCCAAAATGCCGCCATTTAGTTCCTTGAATAATGTTATTTCAGGGCGCCCTTGCTGTGTCTTCATAAGCTGCTTTAATAGGGTGATATTTCTCCGTCGGAAAGCTTTCACATTATTCTGTTTCCCAGCGAGGGGAAAGGTTGCGCCCGACTCACACCAATAGAGCACTGTGACCCTCGAGAATCTCTATTCAAATTCTAGCGCAGTCAGTGTTTATTCGCCGCCTGCTCTGTTTATCATGTCAAGTAGCTCGCGCTCGAGTGTCTTAGAGAGAGAGAGAGAGATAGAGAGAGAGAGAGAGAGAGAGAGAGAGAGCGAGAGAGAGAGAGCGTGGCTCGGATTCAGTGAATTTCTGCCAGAATTAGTCAGAGTTTTTGTTCGAGGTCTGAATTATTCATGATTCATTGGTGATATAAATCCATTCATGTGCAAGGCTGAAGGAGAAACAAAAGCAAACAAGATTTTTTTGAAGCAAATGTCCCGTCTGTGCTCAGGCTTGATTAGGGGTCACGTTGTAGTCATTCCTGCGCCGAGCTTTCTGACACTCGGAATGTTTTGTTCTGGATGTGCCACACTGAGATAATATTGTACCACTGTATTATTATTATTATACAGACTGTACGACTGGATACCCTGCAGGTTATAGCATATAAATGTAACTCTGTGAAACACATGAAGGTGTAACAACCACCCCTCGGACCTTTGTGTTTTCTGGTCTTTGGCCCTATCAGGATATTGTAAATAATATTTTGTGTACTGCTAGAACACCAGCTAGTTTTCTATTTTCATCACTTGTTCAGTTATAAACATAACTAGGTCGGCAACAACTCTTAATCATTCATTCATTTATTTTCTAAGCTGCTAAATCTTAATTAGGGTTGCGTGGAGACTGGTGCCCATCTCAGCCTACTCTGGGTGAAGGCGGCGTACACTCTGAACAGCCCCCCCAGACCTCTGCAGGGCCAACACTCACACCTAGGGGCAATTTTGAGAAGTCGATTAGCCTAACATGCTTGTCTTTTGTATGTGAGAGGAAGCCCAGGAAAGTCCACACAGTTAAAGGGCCCCGGACTTGAACCCAGGACCTTCCTGTTTTGTTTTTGTTTCTTGTTATTGATCATATCATGCCACAATTAGCAAAATTATATTAATTAGTGTTACCTCGAGATACGAAATTAATCCGTTCTGGAGTGGCTTTCGTATCATGATTTTTTTCATATAATGAATCATGTTTTACATGTAAATCGCCTAATTTGTTCCAAGCTCTACAAAAACACCACATTAAATTTTATAATAAGGGTAAAACCAGAATGAAATAAGAGTCAAATACATTTGAATCATTTAATATACCAAACCTAACCATTACTACCTGTACATGAAGTAGATAATATAACATAATGCAAAAAAATAGGAGAATGTGGAACCTTTCCTTTCGAGTGAGGAGATGTCTGAAAGTAAAAATGAGGAAGAGGAGGGCAAAGAAAATAATAAAAACGGCAGAAAATAAATGGCAAGAAACATTAAACCTGTTTACACTTCAATTTTTGTTGCTGAGGTAATTATTCGATGATTGCTGTTAAAAGGTCTGTCTGTCTGCTGTAAATTTCTGGGTAATTAAAAACAATTGCAATCACTTCCCAGCCTTCTGATTTCCTGCTGATCACTGGTGATTCCACGTTTCTGCCCTTCGTGCCTCCTCCCGCACATCTCCCTCCATCCCGTCCTATCTTTATTCTGTTCTCCGAGCCACCACCTCCTCCTCTTCTTTGCTCCAAGTGCACACAGGCTTTCTCATAAATGAATAACGGCATGTTTATGAGCGATTCATCACGCTGTAGCCTGACTCGTGTCTGTGAGGCGTGCGATACAGCTAGGCTGATAGCACACGTCTCTGTGATAAAGACGTGACCAGATAAAGCCGTGTGCTTCCTCACACGTCTCCGTTCAGGTGTGATAGATAGACACGTACAAGGCTACGACGGATGAGAAAGATGGTTTAGATGTTCCTGGGGAAATGGGGTTGGCTTGGAAGTTGGGACTGAAAGAAAGATAGTCCGGGTGGTGTTAATACATCATGTTGTGTAGCCACTCTCAAGAGGTTTGCTTGATTGTTTATATGGGCTCCAACTGTCACATTAGTTCATGGTTTAAGGTTTACTTTTCTATCCTTCATAAACCTTTTTTTTTTTTTTGGCTGCAACTGAGGTCCAGAAGTGTGTTGGTCTTAATTTGTTTTTAAAAAGTGCTGATACAACGCATTGTGCATGAAGTAGTAATCAGTTAAGACAAATGCTATTGTATATTTAAACATGCATTTAACCACACGCTGTGGAGAGCTAAAGATAGTTAGCCAGGCATGTATAGTATATTTTACATAGAATACTCATAGCACAATGAATTAGCTATAAATTTGGCTTTTTGTCAAGAAAAATAGCAAAAGAAAAGTCCCTGAGAATACGTGAGACCTTGACAAAGAACCATACTCATAAAGGAACCTCTTCTGGATGATGGTGGGATTGTTGATCATTAGCATGTACTGTACAGGAAGTGCTACAGGAGCTACTGATTGGTTCGGTATCTAGTGGCTAATAAACATTGGTATACAGTCATCCTTCGCTATATCCTGATTCAGGTTCTGTGGCTTCAGTGCATCACAGATTTTTTAAAAATATTCACAGAAAAATAAAAATAAGAAAAAATATAGAAAAAGTTCAGGAAAATGCCTTGAGGGTCGCTATTAACTTGGATTCGGATCCCAGCCTCTTCTTCTGCTGGGAAATTCGTCTCGACCAATCAGCCTGCGAGATTTCAAAGAACCACCTCCCAAACCGATTTGGTAGTGACCTTGTGGCCTTTCCCTTAACTTTTTTCACTATTAAATAGGGAAATAGTTAAGGGAAATGCGGAAAGTTCACTACCGACTCCGGTTTGGGATTCAGTTTGGGACTCGGCTCTGAAATAACAGCATTCGTGTGGCAGAAAAGGCGGAAGTCAAGGCATTTCTTACACTTTA
>JAQNCB010000023.1:29711924-29724078 GCA_030068295.1 Euristhmus nudiceps | reverse complement strand
CTCTCTCTCTCTCTCTCTCTCTCTCTCTCTCTCACACACACACACACACACACACACACACACACATACACACACACAAAATGGATTAAATTGTCCTTATTGGCCATTAATTTGTTACACACAGGTATCAATTTATAACTGAAAAGATAAAACATGCTTTTAGATTTTATTTATTTGCAAAATTTAATATATTTTTAAGCAGGCGAGCTCAGTTGCATCTTGTTTGCGGTCATTCCCTTGATGTTATAGAACTTTACTGGAATCCACACGTGTCTAATTCAATCGACTGGACATGATTCTGATAGCAGAACACCCGTTTATGTATCCGATGCCACGGTTCTCAGTTTTTATCAGTCCAAAATTCCACGCCGTGAGAAAGGATGTGAGGCTCTCTCTAAAGCTTTAGAGTCTCCTTTCAGCAGAGTGAGTTTCATTAGTGTGGAACCGACGTTTATGAAACCAGCAGGAACAGACTGTTCAGATCACTAACTGGGCTGTAAGGACTGTCATTAGTGAGTTTAACCAGGTCCTAACGTCCACTTTAACAAACCTTCAGCAGATCATAAGAGACTCTGTCAGGACTACTTGTATCTCAGAAGTACTATCTTTATGATGGCATCACTATTCATTTAGAAAGACATGAACATACAGAATAGATGTGCATGAAAGAGAGGATGATGGATGAAGGAATTTAGGTGATGAACGTGGAGGAACCCGGAGGAAATCCACACAAGCACCAGAAGAACATGCAGGCTCCTTACAGAAACCTCCTTATGGAGCCAGCGACTTTGAACCTAGGACCTTCTTGGGGCTACGAGGCAGAGGGCACCACCCTGCCACCCTTGAAAGGCACAATGAGACCAAATCCAAGTGTGTAAGCAATAAAAAATAATGAAATCCAATTTGAATTAAATCTAGAACCCAATGAGCGTGCACCAACTGAAGGGCTGTGAACACTTCCCAGAGCCATTGTAAAGATAACTTGATTAAAACTATACTCATACAGCATGACAGGCTTCTTGTGCAAACCTGAAATCTTGTTAAAGCTCTCGTTATTGGTGTCGGTTCGTCTGAGAGTGCTTGGCTTATGAAATAAACGTTCTTTTGTGCCCTAATTCCCAAGCTTTTAATCTTTTTTTTTTTTTTACTCGTTGCCCCCTCGCCTTCTGTTCTTTCTCCCAATCCATTCCTCGTTTCTCATTTTCCTCCTCTCGATCTCTCGTCCCGCAGGTCAGACGTCTCCTGTGAAGTCGCTGAAGCCTGTAAGTTCATCTAACCACTTTTAATCATAGAATTGTTGGGAATGAACACACACACACACACACACACACATACACACGCTTCAGGGTTTGCAGTTTAATGATATCAGGCTGCGCTTCATAATGATGACGCGTGTGCTGAATAATGAATCGGCCGTGCTGTAGCCAGGCCGAGGCTCAATATAGTTCTGCATTATTCACTAACTCCTAATTCCCGGGGATTTATTCATAGAACATTATTGGTGCAGGTTTGAGTTCAGCTTGTGCTGTAATGGGGTAAATTGTCTAAATGTAAGGCGCAAGCTTTGATTGAATTCACTTAAGCAGCTGTATGTACACTATTTTCCTGATAACATTACTATGCACCAAGCCTCTGATGATTATACTGGTAAGTCAGACCTTCATAAGATCCTGGAGCTTAAGATCCGTATTTGTGTCTTAGTGTGCGACGGCAACGCCAATGCCAGTGAACCAGAAACACGAAGCAACCACCAACACAGTCGGCATGGACAGTCCGAGCCCCGTTGAGCCCCTCCCCCAGACGCTTCCCCAGACGCTTCCTCAAGCTCTTCCCCAGTCGCACCCCCAAGCTCCTCCCCAGACACTGCCCTTCCCCCCCAGCTTGGTACGCTCCAACTCGCCCAAACTGGACCCGTCCGAACTCTACCTCAAGTCTAAAGCCATCCTTGATAGCAAGCGTGAGTAACCCACAACTTCTCTCTTTTGATGGAATACACACTTCTCAAACTACCTAATGAATTTATTCAGAACACACATTTGTGCACTTATCCAGCAAGCCAATCATGCGACACCGCACCACAGCCAACCAAAGTGACATAACCACTCTTTATAGCCATGCTGAGCAGAAAGGCATGTTATCTAGCAAACAGTGAGGTGGATCAGTCACAGGCTCTGGAAACTTGACTCAGAGACTGGAAAAGACCAGGATGCTTTCAGACATCATTTTTGCCTTGCTGCCATATGATTGGCTGATTGGAGTGATTGGCGGCTGCATGAGTGTGCAGGTGTACAGGTGCTTCTAATGTCGGAGTAGTTTGAGACGGTATACGAGCAGCTAGTTTATTAGGATACAAGGGTGGGTTGAAAAGTTCATACGCTGACGAAGGAGGAGTATTGGTAGAGCCAGTGAAACTTGGGAGCTTCTGTACCAGTGGTGTTCACATGCTAAAACACTGATGGGAGAAGTTTGTAGATCACAGGAGAGACCGTAGGGAAAAATAAATCACATGTGGTCAAAATTGGCCATTGCATCACAGAGTTAATGATGGTAGTGGAATAGTGATGCTGTAATCGAGTAGTTGATGATGAGCCATGTTTTTGTTTTTAAGGTATAGTAGGCGATGATGTCGTATCTTCTAAGATATTGTAGATACTGATGGTGTGCTCTACTATGTAGTTAGGTATAGTATAGTGATACTTGATCCCTTACCATTGTTCAGCTGCCAACACCAAGGAACTGGACGTGTTTATTAAAAGGAACCAGGAGTCTGGCTTTGGTTTCAGAGTGCTGGGTGGAGAAGGACCAGATCAACCTGCAAGTGTTGACTTATTTAAATTCATCTTTATTAAACATACTGTATGATATTAATGACTATTCATAAGAAAAATGGTTAATCCCCCACCCTCTTTGTAGGTGTACATTGGTGCTATTGTTCCACTGGGGGCAGCAGAGAAGGATGGGCGTCTGCGGGCAGGTGATGAGCTCATGTGTATTGACGGTGTCCCTGTAAAAGGGAAATCCCACAAGCAGGTCCTGGAGCTGATGACCAACGCCGCACGCAACGGCCAGGTCATGCTCACTGTGCGCAGGAAGCTCATCTACACAGGTGTGTGTGTGTGTGTGTGTGTGTGTGTGTGTGTGTGTGTGTGTGTGTGTGTGTGTGTGTGTATTCGACTCGACTCACTCACGCCCTCTTGTAAATGGATTAATGAATACTAATGGTTTTGTCCTGATGCGATTGAATGTTTTTTTTTTTAATTGATATAGATGGAAGAGAGGATGATGCCGGACAGTCCCAGGTAACCCCGCCTCAGGTTAACGGCTCTCCCAGACCTCCTCATGTAGACGGTCCTGTTATGTCCCAGCCGGATCCGTACGACGTCACGCTGCAGCGCAAAGACAACGAGGGCTTTGGCTTCGTCATCCTGACTTCAAAGAACAAGCCACCGCCCGGAGGTAAGGAGCACACCAGGACTCTCTAGATGCCTCGGTTACACTCTGTCTTTTAAAAAGTGATCCACCAATTTATTACACTAACTGTCCTGAGTCAGTGAAAAAAATAATACTAATGTTTTAAAAATTAGTTTATTTTAATTTGCTTTGCTTATGTTTCCATGTACTGTGTACTATATAAATCAAATACAGTGATCCCTCGCTACGTCGAGCTTCAGTTTCTGCGGCTTCAATGCAGTGCGGATTTTTCAAAAATATTCATCGAAAAATAAAAAATAAAGAAATTACCGAAAAATTTTCTTTAGTTTCCTTTTTTTTTTCAATGAATATTTTTGAATTGATTTTTAAATAAAGTGTAAGAAATGTGTTTTTAGAACTTTTAACGTAATTTTACTGAGGCTCTACTGACTTTGCTGCTTGACCTCTGCCTCCACTTCTTCTTCTTCTTCTTCTGTTACACGAATGCTGGGAAATTCGTCTCGACCAATCAGTTTGTGAGATTTCAGAGCCGAGTCAGTCCGAGTACAAAACCAGAGTCGGTAGTGAGCTTGCAGCCTTTCCCTTAACTTTTTCACTATTAAATAGTGATTTAATTGTTATTATAAGCATTTATAGTGTTGAATATGTATTTATTGATATTATCTACACATATACATGTACGTATACGTCAGTCAGGGGGGTCGATCCTACTTCGCGGAAATTCAGTGTTAGAGTCGGGTTTCGGGTCCACATTAACTGTGAAAAGTGAGGGATCCCTGCATTCATGACTTGGCTTGGTAGATGTGATAGATTCGTTAGATTTTATGAAGCGATTCCTTGTGTAAAAGGCAGTGAACGTTACAGATGTTTAGGCGTCAATGTCAGTTTGAACAGTGAAACATGATTTAAAGAGGAGGATGTGGGCGATGAGCCAATCAGGGACATGATGGCGTCTACTCCTGACGTATTCTGAGTGAATGATTGAACATGACGGTAGCACAGCAAACTCACATCACCTGTGAATATTAGCTGGATGGGAGATCAGTGTGTTGCCGTACAGTGACATCTAGGTGTGTGTATGTTGCCGAATGTCCATGATTCATTTCTAGTCCTCTTCATCTTCAGTAATTCCTCATAAGATTGGCCGGATCATCAAGGGCAGCCCCACGGAACGCACCGGGAGGCTTAAAGTGGGCGACCGCATCTCAGCCGTCAACGGCCAGTGCATCGTGGATCTCTCACACAACGATATAGTGCAGCTGATCAAGCAGGCCGGCAACACGGTCACCCTCACTGTGCTCCCTGAAGAAGGTGAGGACTCCAGGGAATTTACTAGAGTGGCCAATCAGCAGAACCAGGAGAATAACCAGTGGGCTGGTGACGCAGAAGCTGTAATGCTAGCATCATAAGGTTAAGCTTCAGGCAGCTCCCTACATGTTCCGACATGCCGAACTTGCAGTTAGAGAGCAGAGAAATTTTACATGAATTTAATTTCAGATTAGTGACGGCCATTTATATTCATTCATTTAATCCGTGCTGGATTTGGTCCCCAGTGTGCGTCGGAGTTTAAATGGTGACTTTTTCATTAAGGACATACCGTGTGAGGGTGAGGCCGGCGCAGATGACATATCCAAAGGGTGAAATCAGTCTCCCACCAGCCCTGGTTATTGCTATTGTGCCGCTTGGGCTGTTTTGACATTGCTGGGGGGGGTTGTTTCTACATTGTACAGTCAGCTATGAAGCCCTGCCTAAATTTGTATGCGTGTGTGAGAGCGATGCCATCGAAAGTCCTGTTTATTTTTCAGAGCACAGCGGCCCTCCGTCAGCCAGCAGTTCAGCCAAGCAAAGCCCAGTGGCTCAGCACAAAGCCATGGGACAGCATCCTGCCAGCCGTGATGACCGGTACAAGAACAATGCACACTGCGCACACACTGACACACACTTCAGTCTGACAGCATGGAAAGAGTGTCCTGACTAATGCATGTTTAGGGCTGTATTCACCATCTCTTCACAGTAGAGTACAAAAGGTCTTAGACACACACACACACACACACACACACACACACACACACACACACATACACACTTGTGTCTCATCACCCAAACATCTGCCCCTCAGTGTAGACCCCCAGGGAAGCCACACCCATATCATACAAAACTAGAAACAGTGTGAAAAGCCCCGCAGCTGGGATGCTTCAGGATGGGAAATAAAATCAATAGGTGTTGATGTAACGATCATGTAGCACATGGCAAGACATTGTGACCTGAGTGGAGCGCCACCAAGTGGTCATCTGATCATTATACTGCATAAAACATCCAACAATTAGTGTTGGCCTTAAGTTCAGAGGTACAAATATTTTTAGCTGTTACATTTTTAGGGTGGCACGGTGGTGTAGTGGTTAGCGGTTAGCACATCCACTGTTCTCTCTCTCAGAGGTACTCCGGTTTCTTTCCACAGTCCAAAAACATGCGCAATTAGGCAAATTCTGTTCCACATTTCCGCTAGGTGGGAGTGGGAGTATGTATGAACGATTGTGTGTAATGGTCTGGGTATACCCTGCACTCGTCTAGTGTCGGCTGAGATGGGCTCCAGCCTCCGCGTGACCCTTATGTGTGTCCTCATTGCTTTTGAATTTTAGACTGATGCTTTCTGTAATTTTTTTTTTCTCAGTAATGGCCCCAGTACAGAGGAAAGAGAAAATGGTGTGGCCTGGGGCAACCGATCCCTCCCCAAGAATGACGCAGGCACCATAATCACTTCAGGCCCCAAGCAGGTAACACACAACTGGATGCACATTTATTTACTCCATAACCACTGGTTAATTTAAGACGTCTACGCTCTGAGGGTGTCATTACTGACACCGTGTGTGTACCCAGCAGGGTTGCTTCCCCGTAGAGCTGGAGAGAGGGACACGTGGCTTTGGCTTTAGTTTACGGGGAGGGAAGGAGTACAACATGGGCCTGTTCATCCTGAGACTGGCCGAGGACGGCCCAGCACTGAAGGACGGCAGAATACACGTGAGTGAAGGACGCCTGTGACGGCACGACACGACAAAAGCTTCATATCAGTGTCTGGAGTCGAACAGGGTGGCGGCTGTGAGTTGTAGTAGATTTTCACAGAGAGGACTAACGGCGTGTTTTGTGCTGGCAGGTGGGAGATCAGATCGTAGAGATCAATGGCGAGCCAACTCAAGGCATCACACACACGCGGGCTATCGAGCTCATCCAAGCAGGAGGCACCAAGGTCCTGTTGCTGCTGCGGCCGGGCCAGGGCCTGATTCCTGATCACAGTGAGTTCCCGTGAATCTACAAGTACTGCTAGTTAAGAGAGGTGCAGGATTCACTACTGCCCTCAAACACTGGAACTCGTCTCCGAACAGCACTGGAGCTGCCTGTAAATTTGATTGGTTTCAGACCCACGCTGATGGTTTTGTTGGTGTAGAAACAGAAGCATTGCTTCAGTTTTCAAGCGTCTGTCTTTCTCAGTCTGTCTTTGTCGAACGTTTCTATCTCTGTCTCACACTTGCTTTCTGGTCTCTGCTTCTCTGTCTGTCTCTGTCTGTGTCTCCTCTTTAGGTCTGAACTCTTCTTCCACCCTGTGCTTCTACATGAAACCAGATCATCACTAGATTCTACTTTTCTTGGTCTGTCCTTATTAGTCTCGGTAAAATCTTACCACACTAATCCTCTTCCAGTCCTCATTTCAGAACTTCCTCATTACTCTTCATAATCAGAATACATCCTTCCATTGTTTAAGGTTATGAATGTACTCAATGCAGCGAATAAATTACTTTGCTATGTGATTACTTCATTCGAGTGCCCAGCACTCTAACCACTATGCCACCGGCCCCCCTCTGGATAAGGGTGTCTGCTAAATGCTGTAAATGTTCAGATGGAACCCAGGACCTTATAGCTGTGAGAGGGTGATGTTAAGTATTACACCGTCGTGCCGCCCATGACAACTGCGGTTACATGAAAGTGATTCCGATATTGATCCTTAAAGGAGGATTTTACCTTTTCACATTTGAGCAGTTGCATTCTGGGTACTCCCATATTTGCGTGAATGTTGTTAACTTGTTAACTTAGCATGTAGCAATACGGGCAGGAGGTAGTTGTCTGGTGGAATTTAAGGTATTAAATCTTCTGTGTAGCGCGAATTGCTTAGAAAAGGGTCAAATGGGGGGGAGGGGGTGTTCAAGGTGAATTTCAAGGTGAACAAGTCATTTTTATCTGTTACGGTAAAGATCTTCTTGAGCCAAAAAAGAAAAGATTGAATGCCTTTTGGCTCTCTGAAATCAAAGCCTCTTTTTGTGTCTCATTTCCTGGTTCGTTTTGACATGTTTGCCTGCTTTCGCTCCGGTTGCATTTGTATCATTCTGAAGGAAGGTGGAAACTTCAATGCCGTTTTAAGACTGGCTTTCATCAGCCAGATAAAAATCTCAGTTACTCGAGGCAAGAAATCACAGCAAGTGAATCCTGTCATTGGTGAACTGCTGAAGTTTAAATGAATACGCCCGCGTGAAGCACACGATACGTTGCTGTATATACTAATGATGCGTTTAATGTTTCTGATCCTAATTTGTTGCCTCGTGCTGTGTTCTTATTATTCCTGTGAGAAGTTTTATTTTGTTGGTGTGCTGACGTCACAGGTGGACTTAAAGCACGGTTACAGTCGTGTTCAATAGACGATAGTCTTCAGCCATGTCTCACTATACGTAGCAATGGAGAAATAAAATACCAAACGCAGATATTGGTGTAAATGCTGGACTCTATTACTAAAATGCAGCGTAATTTGTCAATGAAGCTTCGGAACCTTGTCAGAAGGGCCGGACGAAAGGACACACACCCTGCTGCGTCAGTAACTTTAGTAATGATGCAAGGGTAAATCCTATTGGTGCCACTGTTGGGGCAGTTAAACAGCATTGTGGGTAATTTAGGAACTCATGAACCAAAAATAAAAACAGCTAATATCCAGCCCCAGTTTTATATAAGAAAAAGCCCATTGATGTGATAACTGGGTTGTTCAGTTCATTCAGGACACCAGCTGACTTCATTTTATTTCCACATTAATGTTGTTGAGCCATGACCGGACCAACTGAAGCAACCATGCCATGGAGGCATGCTTTAATCAGGGTTAAAAGAGCTACAAATATTAGTGTGCAATTTTTGGTTTTTTTTTGGGGCGGGCAATGTGTATAAATAAATATCAAGTTCATTACAAATGATATGTTGGATATCATTATAACTGTATTATAAAATACTTATAAATTAATATGCAGGTCATTTAATATTGAATTTTCCTTTAATAATCTAAGCTTCATATTTAAAGTGAGGGAAGTCTAGATACACTATAGAGTGGTACCTCAAGATACGAAATTAATTCGTTCCAGAGTGGCTTTTGTATCATGATTTTTTTCATATAATGAATAGCGTTTACATGTAAATCGCCTAATTTGTTCCAAGCTCTGAAAAAACACCACATTAAATTTTATAATAAGGGTAAAATTCAGAATGAAATAAGAGCCAAATACATTTGAATCATTCACTATACCGAACCTAACCGTTACTACCTATAAATGAAGTAGATAATAGAACATAATGCAAAAAAAAGAAAAAATAATAGGAGAATCTGTAACCTTACCTTTCGAGTGAGGCGATGTCTAAAAGCAAAAGTAGCGAGGAGGAGGGCTAAAAAATAATAAAAACGGCAGAAAATAAATGGAAGGAAACATTAAACTTATTTACACTTAAAACACATCGGATTCTTCTTCTTTTCCGTTTTTTGGCGGTTTATTACCGCCACCACCTGGACTGGAGAGGAAGAGCAGGATCATAGTACTGAGCATGATGGGAAATTTGAGTTCCGTCTCTTTCGTATGCTGAATAATTTTTCGTAAAATGAAGCGAAAAAACCTTTGCACATCATTTTGTGAAATTAATTTTTCGTGTACTGAAGCTTTTGTATCTCGAGGTTCCACTGTATTACCATATTTCTTCCAGCATGACTATCTCTGTGACTTGCACAGAGAATTGACATCAATCCCACCAATCACCTTTAAAATGAATCGGAACGAATGCCCCCAAGAACTCATCCCCTAACATCAGTGCTAAACACAAATCCTCACAGCCCTATTCCAGCACCTAGTGAAAGGCCCTTCATGTAGAGGTTAATATTAAAGTATAGAGTAGATTAAATCTGGAATTGTTTTTTCAAAAAGGACATGCAGGTGTGATGACCAGATATTTGCAAACCTTTGGCCATAGAGTGAACCGAGACAGAATGTGGCAGACAAAATCACCACATGACTTGTTTTGTTTGATTCTCGAGACCTGTTTTAACTAATTACTTCATGCTCGTTTCAGATGTTATGGAAATGGTGACAATTCCACCTGCAAACTATCCAAAGTATCCCGTACCCAATGACGCATCAGTGCTAGCATCCTTGTCACCCTCTCCTCTCTTTCCCCCTGAGAGCCCATCACCCCTTTCTCCCTCCCGCGGTGTCCATCATCAACCCCGTGATTCCAGAGAACCCCGGACAAGCAACCCTCCCAGCCCCCAGAAACTGGATACCTCACACCCAGAGGAGAAAGAGGGTTCACGTAGCCCGAGAAAAAGGGAAAAGAGGTCTGTGAAAAACAAAAATGTCAATGCCAGCACTCAGAGTCTGGATGTATCGACGGACATGAAAGCCCAGGGGCAAGCAGACAGAGGTGGACGATCAGCAAGTCCTCGAAAGAGTCCCAGGAAAGAACAAGGGAGTGGCACCAGGCAGGGATATGAGGAAGCACAGAGATATTTTGATGGGCAGCATTTTACTTTTGGATCTGGAGGAAACCTACACATGAAGGAAGACATTGACTTCCGACAAGACAGGGAGACTGGCGAGACGAGGCCTGAGATAAGATCGGATCATGAGCGACGCCACAAGGAGAAGGGGGCTGAGAGAGAGGCAGTACCTCAGCGATCTCATTCCCATATCCTCAATGACAAGGCCATACCAGAGCATCAGCCCACGACCACGAACCGTAAGGGCCATCGAGAACCTAAAGAGGGCAGATACAGAGGGGGAACAGGCGAGGAGGGCAAACGGGACATGAGGGGATCTAGCAGTGTCTTACCAGAGGCTTCCTGGAATGGGAACCCCAACAACAAGAAGGCTCCCATCACCCCTGGTCCATGGAAGGTCCCCAGCTCTGCGAAGGTGCAGTCTCAGGTGGAGGGGCTCTGATGTTTGGTGGAGTTCATCGGTAACCAGAGACTCGCTGATGCTTACTCAGAATCACTGTGTAACTGATGCATTTTTTTTTTACATGACTTGTACAGTATACCGTATCTTCACTGACTTTGAGACGACACTTCCATGGTCGTGGTGTTCCATGTTTCAAGTATCCGTGTGTTCCTGTGTCGGTTGGTGTGTTCGTCTCATCGACATTGACGCCCATCAGTCTCGTATCGTGCCAACCAGAAAGACTCTTGCTAGAAAGCCTCGACACGTATCCTGTGACCGTCGGATGCTCTGTTTTCCGGAATCGTGAAGGAGTGTTTTTAATTTCGTTTCGCCCACTTTTATTTCAGACTTCACATGTACAGTCTTGTACTTTGTTTGAAATGCAGTGTGTCTTTGATGCGTCTGTGCCGTTTGTTTGCATCGTCACTGCATGTGTAATTCAACCGAACAATGCCAATCATGTAAACCAGGGATGTCCAATCTTATCCGCAAAGGGCCGGTGTGGGTGCAGGTTTCAACCAAGCAGTAGCCACACCTTCCATCTGTTTCAATCACTGATCTCCAATAAAAAAAAAGACGAGATGGCGCGTTAGTGTTTCAGTTTTGAAGCCGGGTGGCAGCCATCTTGGTGAGACCTCAAGATGTTTAAGATGCTTTAAGATCTCAAAATGTAGCAGTTGAAAGCCAACACATCTTGAAAACCCTCAAAAATGTTACTGTTTACATGCAGAATACCTTAAATTTATATAACTTTACTAATAATTTAACTTATATTTGAAATGAATTGAAAAAAAATTTAACTCTGCAGACATTTGTAACTAAAAATGTACATCTTGGATGTAATTTTTTCTATTTTCACATCTTTTAAAGCTATTTGAGTGTAACTTTCAACAGTCCATGACTGTCGACTCTCTCCAAGATGGCTGCCGACTCTCTCCAAGATGGCTGCCGACTCTCTCCAAGATGGCTGCCGACTTTCTCCAAGATGGCTGCCTCCCAGGTTCAAAATTTAAATGCTAATGGAAAATCTAGTCTTTTCTTTTTTTTTTTTTAGATCAGTGATTGACGCAGCTGGAAGGTGTGGCGACTGCTTGGTTGAAGTAAAAACCTGCACCCACACCGGCTCTTTGTGGTTAAGATTGGAGATCCCTGATGTAAACTGTGAACGAAAGCCAGTGTTGGCCTTTGATTCATTGTTCGCTGCATTCGCATTGCCTGATTATGCTTCGAGCCAATAAGTGTGATCGAACTGCACATATTATTTAAGCCTGACTTTACAGTTATCGGCTTCGCAGTGTGTTTTTGATCTTTTTTTTTTTTTTTTTTCTCAATCTTCCTTTAACTGACCAGATACTTGTGCTGTGGTATATTGTTTACTACGTGTGAGCTTATGAAGAACACTATGTAATTTATTGAAATGGAAAACAATGGGAATATTTCCAGCTTCATATCGAAACGTTGCGCTCCAGATCCTAAAAGAGCACTATATA